>OX578151.1:93872299-94472299 GCA_951213105.1 Amaurobius ferox | reverse complement strand
GATGCAAACAGATTGCAGAAGAGGAAAAGTATTTTCACAATAAAACTATAAAGAAGATCGCGGACAAATGCCGTTTATCGCGGTACCCGGTACTCATGCAATATAGCTCTTCATTTCTTTAATAATACGTCTGTAAAATAGTTTTCTTGTATATAACAAGAAATAATCATAAAAATTTTAGTCAATGCAAATGTGTTTCTCCCACATTAATTAGAAACAGACGCAATTACGTGGAAACGGATTTTTAGATGAAAAAACGGGAAAACCTCCATCTTAAAATTCCAGACTTTGTTTCTCATTTCGTGACCTACTTCCGATTTCATGACTTGTAGATACTCTTATGCAGATCTGCATACAATAAAATATAAATGTTATGGAAAAGAAAAATCGGACTACTGTGGATCCAAATCAGATTCCCGGAACAAGACTGAAAAAACGGAACAAGTACATAAAAATCTGAACACTTGGCAGCTATAAAAACGTCATTTTCAATGTCTGATAACAAAATATTAGCTAACCAAATTTGCAAGACGCTGGAACGATTTAATCTGGAATGCAGTGTGTTCTATAATAGTAAGCAATTAGAATGTAAAAACTGCAAGATCTAACTACTGTGGATCCTCCCAAAGAGGGACCCTCCTCCCAAAGAGGAATCCTCCTCCTCCTCCAGGCGGTGCAGCACCGCAGCACCGCCTGCGGAGGCTCAACTGTCATTTCTCTTCTACTAATAGGTCTAAAAAAGATCAATCATGCACAAAGCATTGACAATGAAACACTTTCCAACTGCAATGCAATTTTATTTAAACATTTCTAAAATGCGATACATTCAGCGGCGATATACAGTCAAACCTGTCTATCTCGAATCTCGCGGGAATGAAACGAAAATTCGAGATAAAGATGTTTTGAGACAGAGAGGTTTCGAAAAATAGAGAGTGGAAATAACGCAATTATTTCATACCTTAATAAAAATTATCACGCAATAATTTCTGATGCCTAATTTTCTTTGACTCAACAATTTTTTTAAGGTAAGCAATGGCTGCGAATCCGTTCCAACTAATATCCTCCTGGGATTCAAGGAAAATTCTCAACTTTTCAATAGGCTTCTCCGCTTCTTTTATGGTAACTTTAGATGAACCTGTATCCAATATTTCATGACCGTTGTCACTCCCTTCACGTCGTCTATGATCTCCGTATCTGTCAACATTCCGCATGTTGTCAGGGAATCGTCCACATCTAAAAAGATTTCGAATAAGATATCTAGATTAAGTCTTTACTTGATGATCATCCATTCTTCCGAATTCACTTCATTGACTTCTACTCATACATCGTATCAACGCTCGTTTGTTGTTCTTGCTCTTCCTCGTTGTTCCTTTGTTTAAATCCGGCTTTTAGGAAACAATTCCTGATCGTTTTCTGCGTAACATTTCTCCAAGCAAAGTGTCATCCTCATTGCATCCAAAACATTGATGTTGGGAAAGGAATTGCCTTCGTTGATGGCGTCGAAAAGTTTCCGAACCAGTTCTCGTCTGTATCCCACTTTGAAACTTCGAATGATTCCTTGATCGAGGGGATGCAGCCTGGATGTAGTGTTAGGTGGCAAAAACTTTATAGTGACGTTTCTTAGAGTTAGGAAGTTGGAATGAGCATTGCAGTTATCGATGAACAGAAGATTTTTTCTTTTTTTTAAACCTATAGATTTGTTGATTTATTTCAACCAGTCACGAAAGATTTCGTTGGTCATCCAGACTTTCTTATTTGCTTTGTATGAAAAAGGACACGATTTCACTTTCAAGAAACATCTGGGCTTTGCAGAACGACCAAACGTCAGTGGTGAAAGTTTTTCACTTCTATCTTGATTAGCTGCTAAAAGTACAGTTACACGTACGTTTCTTTGTTTACTACCTCGGCACTCTTTTCCTTTGAACGTCGTTATTTTGCTGGGTAAACATTGAAAAAATAGCCCTGTTTCATCGGCGTTGAAGACATTCATTGGTTCATAGCTTTCTAGCACGGAAGGGAGCTCCTTGATCCACTCTTCGCAAACACTTTGAGATACAGGCGCACTTTCACCGCATAGTTTTCTGAAAACGATGTCGAGTCTCTTTTTGAAGCTCTCGAGCCACCCGTCGCTGGCTTTAAATTCGCTGCTATGGACAAGTTCTTTTGCAAAATCTTCAGCTTTCCTCTGCAGCATCATTCTCTCATAGGAAATCTCCTTGGTCATGGCATTATACAAACCATTTTCTCACACACTTGTCAACATCAGGGAAAGTACATTTTCGATTTTTTTTTTCACTTTCTTATTGTTTTCAAATTTTCTCTCCACCAAATCTCTGTTCTTTATTATCATCGAAAGCGTACTCGGTGGCATGCCAAACTTCATTGCAAGTTCATTCTTTTTAAGTAGAGGATTTCCGTCCAAAAATTTTAAAATTTTTATTTTTCTTCCATCGAAAGCAGATTTGACTTCCTTTTCACTCCCACCATTTGCTTCACTTAACGTTGCAATCACAAACTGCGTTACTAACTCAACAAAGAGAAGAGCAAAACTGACCAGTTGCATATCAGTTTATTATTCCCCCCCCCCAACTCCCATTGTTTAGTCCCCCCCCCCCCCAACTCCCATTATTCAAAGTTCCCAATCCCTACTGAAAGGGCCAGCGGGAGTTCTGATCCCTTCGAGGATTCCCGAGAAATTTTTGACTTACACCCGTTTTCATTCTACATTCCTACCGTCTGTATGTGATACTGTAATCACATATCTTGATACGTAACCCTGGGAAAAACGGGAATGTATATTGTAAATATATTGAAATGTATACTATGTTTTGTGATTTATGTTTATAGCTAGGCCTTTGCACAGACGGAATTGGGATTTTTTTGGCGCCGTTGGGTTGTGTGCGCACTGACATGGATTGTAAATATTCAGAGATTTAATTGCAGCAAAATGTCAAAGTTGAGCTACAAATCTTTGAAAATTTATAGCCCTGTCAGGTGTGGCGCGCGTCGGTGTCCGGTATTTTGGACCACCCTGGTTTTGTATGCCCTCTGGTTCTTGTTTTTTAGTGGAACGCATAAAAAATTAACGTCGCTTCAAGACCAATGGTGTGAAGCATCTTTGGACCTCCTCTTTTTATAGCGTTTGGGAACAGCGAATGAGAGTTGGGGGGATTTCCTCCCTGTTTTTGTCGTTCCCCTTGTTTGTAGTATTCTAAAAAGTTTTAGAATTTGAAAAAAAGTTCAGACGCAATCTGAGTTTGATGGAAAAAGGTCTCCTGGGTTCCTTGTGAGCACTTGCGCTAGAAACGCATCCGGGCCACGAAGTAGGCGACACTTGACGACACTTGTCATGCGGCAGTTTCTACAAGTTTCACGGAACCGGCGCATTTTACCTAACTAGGGGTAACAGTCTCTAAGACAGCGTTCAGATACTCTCCAGAAATAGCTTTCTGTTTATTTTGCAGCTGTGGCAGGGTAGTCACAGATGTTGTAGAACGGTTTCGAATTTTCAGCAAAATCTTCACTACGCAAGCACGTAGACGGAGTCGCATAGGGATACCAATTCAGGGATCCTAAGCAGCAGACAAGCCTCTACGAAAACGTATATATTTGGCAAAGCCTGTACGCATGCTCACTCAAGAGCCGCTGGGACTGAGGCAGAAATTAAGAGGAGGAGAAGGAAAGTGGACTGTGTGCCCATCTCCAAAATAATACTTGGCAATAACTTATGACCTGATGATATGCAACCTAGTGTTTCCCGGACGGGTAGTGTTTTCCACGAACCATCGAAATAAATGAACTGATAAACATTCAATTTAATTGTGCAACCCTTTCCTACGTGCAGAGGTCAGCTACAGCACTCAGTGAGAGTCCTATGTATGAAGGTATGGAAATTATATATATTGATTTTAAAATGTGTGCATGAATGTTTAAGTAACTGATGTAATCCAATAGTGTAAGGGCAGGGTTATGATAAATGGGAGTTTTTGCTAAATTGAATATACATATTGTGTTCTTAACAAAAAGTAATTTAATTACAAATTTGTATTTTTATGAATATGCAAATTAATGCAAACTAACCTGTGCACCCCGAGGTCAAGTTTAGGTAATTTGGGAACTCTTTGTAATTGTGTATTTTGTATATTAATGTTTAAAATTGAGATTTCATGTGTTCCATAAATAAATTGTAGTTGACCACAAAAATGGGAGTGATTATTTTGTTGTAGTAAACGCAATGTACGTTGGTCCAATCGGACCCCACTATACTTTAACGCGCTTGAGCCTGGTGGAACTATTTGGTGAGTATCTTTAATGTATTTATGTGTTTAAGTTTATTGTATTTATGTGTAAAATTCACCTCACCACACTGTACATGACGTCGTGACTATTGTTATGCAAGGAATATTTCTTAACGGTAACTTCCGCTGGCGAAATATGGCAGCTGAATTTCGAATTTGTATAATTAACTCTTCATGGCGTAATTCGAGATATGGAGGTTTTGGGAGAACAGTTTTCGAGATAAACATGGAAAATACATTGAATTTTGGCTGAAAAGGCAGGGAAATAAGTAAATTTCGAGATTTAAAGGATTTCGAGATAGACAGGGTTCGAGATAGACAGGGTTCGAGATAGACAGGTTTGACTGTATTTAAAATATTCACAGTGCTACAATAATTTATTACACTTGAAAATTTAAAACTTCATCGAAAAAAAAAGAACTTTATTCAAATGACATCATCGAAATATAAATCGCCTGGCTTTCTGTTGTTGTTGAGACCCAGACCGTCCGACCTACCAGAAAGGTGTAAGGTAACAGTCTGGACGGCCGGGAATAGCCTGACTCTCTATGTAAAATCAGCTAATATTCCGCTCATACACATTTTTTCATTCCTTTCATTAGGGGTAATATTTTTAAAATTATCACAATACTACAATAATTTATTTTACTTAAACTTAAAACCATGCAGTTAAAAGTACTTTTTAATACCATGTTTAAAATTTCATCGAAAAAAGCAATGATATAAAATCGTCTGCTTCTCTATGTAAAATCAATGAATATTTCTTTTATATCTGCTATATTCCACACTCCAGAGCTAAATAATTTTGCTTTAAAAGAAATCTGCAATTCTTATACACTCATCTTTCAGCTTGATGTGTTTACATTCTACGTACGCTAAAATAAGGCTTCGTTGTAGAAATAATCAAAGTTTTATGATCATTTAAAATAAAAAATATTGTAATTGTGGTGGCGCAGAGTATAGATGCACAGAAAGTTTGCAAATGTTAAGTGGTTTTAGGACGGATGCAGCACTAAATATAAAGTAAAAGAACTCTAAAAGTCACAATTTTTACACTGGAAAAAAAGATGGATGCCATATTTTATTTAGAAGTGGGTCAAGTTGTCTTTTCATATAATATGGCTGTAATTATTACATTAAATTTTACTTAAAAACTACCCAACTCATTTGGCTGAAAATTTTTTTATATTTTTTATGGGATTATTTGAATATTTCCTAAAACTTTTGAAGCAACTAGTAAATTTTAAATTCGCTTAAAATATGTTTGAAAAATTAGGTCCCATACGGTGCAATGTAATTCATTCTTTTAACCCGGGTTCAATCCAAAACTAATTCGGTTCTAATTATTCATTTACATTCCCATGTCCCACAAACCGTCTCAATAACATACTAAAATTTAATTTGGATAAAGTCATTTTTACGGCAGTTATCGTGCGAACGGACAGGCAGACAGAATGAATAAAATCGTAAGCACTTTTCAACTATGGTGTAAAGTGAAAATATGAGTATTATATTCTGCGATCAGTTGAGAAGAATATTGGAAATATAAAACTGTTCTGTGTGCTATAATAATTTTCCCTTATTTCGATATTACTATTATTACAGATCGTCAAAAACCGAGGAAATTTGGCTCGATTTTACGAATATGGCTACAGTTGAGAGTTGTTTTGTATGCTGGTTCTTCCCATGTTCTATGTGGTAGAATTCTTGGCATGATTAGCTCAATTCTTGCGACTTCTGTGACGATATTGAAAAATCTATTTGACAAACTTGAAATTTTAATTCATTTCTGTCAAAGTTAAAGTGAAATTAATGAAGTTTTCCCCAAATTCCAAGAAATTGCTCGGTTTGGTGTGTAATGTGAGAAAAAGCGATACATCTGTTTTGATTCGGTGCAAATGTTAAGGATTATTGTTATAGCGGAATTAATTAATTTACCCTTATTTCTTTTACAGGTCGTGAAAACAGATTTTGTGAACTATTCATTTATCTAATAATCTGCTACGAGGTAGATGAACTAAAAATGAGTGTAAGTAAGATGGATATCTTTGGAAAATTGATAGAAGGTTACGTAAAGGTTCCGCCCTCATTTGAAGAGCAGGCTATTACGGCTTTAGCCGTCCAGTTATGTCAAAATGTCGAACTCAAGAACATTATATATGAGCCGGAACCATTAAACAAATACAGTTCTTGGTTTGAATGGCAGAAGATAATTGAAGAACGAACCACTAACATGTGCCAGAAACTCCCACTTCCTCCTGCATTAAAGAATAAACTGATTTCTCGCATTCGTCCAATAGTTTCGCATCTAGACGACTGGAAGAGGAAACAAGCCACGTTTGAAATATCTCCCCTTTTTGTAAACAGCTGCTTGAAACCCTCCGATTGGACAGTAGTAGAAATGAGATTGGACGAAAAGAAAATTGCAAAGCGATTAGTTCAAGATGCAAGAATCCCTGTTTTCCAACGGTATAGAATGGCCTGTTTTCATTGCATAGAAGATATTATCCCCTCTTTATGGAGTCAAATTTCCTCTGAAAGACGTAGTGGTTTGCTTCTTCACAATGAATTTGCATCAGTCAAACTATGGCATTTACACTTGGATGGGGATTTCAATGAACTGGTTCCTCGTAACAAAGAATTTTGGTTTGCTCTTTTGAGAGCCGGAGTATGGGACGGATCAATATTATGTGTGCTTCAATGTTGGGGTAAATTGGGTATAAATGTAAGAGATGAAGTCCTTCAAGTTATAGCTACGGAAACAATGTCACATGTTAATTTTGGTTTTAGGGGCACTGAAGCCGATATTATCTGTTTTTTGTTGACTCAGATGTCTAAAGATCAAAGGGGTGAATTATTCCAAGAAATGTTTCAGCTTCAAAACAGCAAAATTAATATATTTGCATTCTTTCTACAATGGCCTTACCTGGATCTTATAGTTCCACTTACTAAAGAGCTATGGAACATTTTGCCTGAAGTAAAATACAAAAAAATTTTAGAAGCTCTAGCATACACCTATTCTAATGTACATTATGATGTTGGATTAAATGATTATATGGAATACGAATATGGATACTTACTAATAGAGCTACTGGAAGAAACTCCCGATCGTTTCAAGCGATATGTATTTGGCAACAATTATCCTTCTGCAGACGAAAGAATATTATATACTATGCTAAATGATGGACATCTTAAGTTACACTATAAAAAAGTTTTTAAGCATATTTGGAAGCATGTTACTCTTGAAGAGAAGAGATTGTTCTTAAGATCTCCTTATGGTGTAAGATTTTGTAGCAATTTAACTAAAGAAGATAATTGGAATCTGCTTGACTCAATATTAAGAGAATGTTTGCCTGAAGATGAAATCCACATATTTAAAAAGAAATTCTAGATATGAACTACGAAAATATCTGCGCTAGTGATAAAGGAAGAGCGAATGAATATATGATGTTTAAATTCCCTCTAAAGCAGAAAAATTATTAGTTTATTTAACAATAACTTTCACACTTGAAAATAGAAGATCATTTTTATTATCAATAATTGTTTTATTGCACCTTTACTCTACATCAGATGGTTCGAATATCGTTGTTAGGAGAATGTTTGTCTGCAGATAATATACCCAAGTATCAGAAGCAAATTTTAAGATCTATATTTGGATGATATCTTTATTGTAGAGGCTACAGGAATTCAATGTGCGATGAGAGGTAATAGATAATGAAATCTTAAGATATTTTAAAGATGCAACTAAAACACATGAATTTTTCTTTCCCTGCAATGGATACATAAATTATTTGTTAACAGAATGATGTTGGATTCAATTAATTAAAATGCCTTATGCTTTTCCTTTAGAGTGTAATTATTGAAACATTTATGCATTCAATAAAGTACATTTGATGTTATTTATATTATTATTTTTATTATATTATAGGCGTTCGCTATCAGAAATTGATCATGAACAGACCTTAAGGGCGCCCGAAGACTGACGAAAATAATTGGCTCCTCTTACGTGAAATTAAGAAGGCTTTTTTTTTAATTTGACGTATCAATTAAATTATCCGCCTACTGATAATTATCATTGTAATCCACTGTCTAGTGGGGGGAAGTAGCGTACGCAGAAAATTTGTAAGGGAGATTACAATGTTCTATGTATTGTTACTGTTTTTTCGTTGGGACGTTTGTACTAAAACAAATAATGTTAAAAAAAGAAAACGTTATGAAGGGCTTAATTTTTTAGTAATTATTTTTGTGAAAGAAAAATGCTTTGCAGAAGCAAGATGATAAACGAATTGGAATAATCAAAATAAAATCTGATACTTTAGGAATTATTTAACCTTTTGTTTTTTTTGCTGTCCTTTTCAGTTTCCCATCTGAGGCACGTACCTCTGTTGAATCACTGATCCCCGACAAATAAATCCGGAGAATTCATCCCCTAAATTTTTTACTAAAGCTGAAAGGGAAGCAAAAGAAGGATTAAATAGTTAATGGGAGCTGATGTTGTAAAAATATGTCTTTTATAGTAAACTACTTGTACTTCAGTTATCTTATATTTAATATTTATCTTTCTGGAGGGGATGTAAGCGCCCTAAGCTCCCTCCCTCAGATATAAAAATGTCCACCCTCTACTCATACGTAAGCAGTCGCGTAGCAAGTGGGGATATCAAGGGGGCAGTTGCGCCTCTGAAAATATTGTGGGGAGATGTAGGACAAAATTCATCTTTTTCCCTTTCGGAATTCAAATTTAATAGCTAACTCCCTATTCATCATTGCAAGTTATAGTGCTCAGACCACAGAAAATATGTTGCTGATATTAATTCCCTCCCTCCTCACACAAAAAATATCGAGATTCCTTTGGGTCCGAGATCGGACCTACTACTTTCCTTTCCCCCACAACAGAACTGACAGCTTCCAGGAGGGTCGAATTCCCACCCCAGGAGATCTTCCCCTTACTATTGTATGTGTCCGCAGAGTACTATATCACTTTGAGTGTGGGTCTTCACCCGTCACCTCCGATAATGAGACCAACATCCAAGGTTATTTAAAGGAAAACGAAAAATGCCGTCAGAAATGTGGGGGTAATATTGAATAGAAACCATGCTTGATTATTGCTCAAGGTAGTAAAATATTTGTTTTAAAAACAACAGAGGAAGCAATTATTTTTACTTTCCCTGCAATAAATGGTAATGTATAGGGAAAGTATTGGAATCATGTCGAAAATCGCAACTCGAGTTTTCGACGGATCTACACGCTTCAAGACCTCTAGAATACGAAAAAACCATTTCTAGCGTGACGTCTGTGTGTGTGTCTGTCTGTCTGTGCAGATTTTGTATTCACTGTAACTAAAAAACTAATGGACCGAATTTCACAAAATTTGGTACGTAAGTCACTTGTGGGCGAGTCTGGTGCTGATTAGTTTTGAGTACGATTCGGGATAAAAGAACCCGCCCATTTCTGCGAAATAGACCGCAAAAGCTTGTATCCACTCTAACTGAAAAACTAATGGACCAAATTTCACAAAATTCGGCAGATGAGTCATTTGTGGGTCACCCTGGTGCTGATTAGATTTTAGTATCCTTCGGAAAAAAATAACCTGCCTTTTTTGTAAAATGGCCCGCAAAAATCCTCAAAATCTAAACTAAAGAACTACGTATGCTCAAATATATCCATTAAATGCTTGTTTAATACGTAATTTTTAGAGAAGTTAAGAAAAAGACCAACCTCATTACAGTAGGACTAGCGGTTCTCGAGATATTTTAGTGTTTCGTATTCTCCCTACGCCACCTTTGAAAATAAGTCCGGTTACCGAATGAGAACGAAAATTGAATTAAAAGTGAAATAAATTTAATTAAAATAAAGAGAACGTATATATAAGTCTGCAGGGAAAGTCATGTGCTGCCCACATCAGATTTTTACTTTCCATGCAATACATGGTTGTGTATAGGAAAAGTATTGGAATCGTGTCGAAAATCGCAACTCGAGTTTTCGACGGATCTACACGTTTCGAGACCTCTAGAAAACGAAAAAACTATTTTTAGCGTGACGTCTGTGTGTGTGTCTGTCTGTGCAGATTTTTTATCCACTCTAACTAAAAAACTAATTGACCGAATTTCATCAAATTTGGTAGGTAAGTCACTTGTGGGAGAGTCTGGAGCTGATTAGTTTTGGATACGATTCGGGATAAAAGAACCCGCCTTTTTTGTGAAATGGCCCGCAAAAGCTTGTATCCACTCTAGCTGTAAAACTAATGGACCGAATTTCACAACATTTGGTAGATAAGTCACTTGTGGGTCACCCTGGTGCTGATTAGATTTTGGTAGGATTCAGATAAGAATAATCTGCCTTTTTTGCATAATGGCCCGCAAAAATCGGCAAAATCAAAAATAAAAAACTACGTGTAATCAAATATATCCATTAAATGATTGTTTAATGCGTAATTTTTAACGAAGAAAAGAATAAGACCAACCCCATTACACCAGGACTAGCCGTTCTCGAGATATTTTAGTTTTTTGTATTTTTCTACGCCACTTTTGAAAATAAGTCCAGTTACCAAACGAGAACGAAGATTGAATTAAAAGGGAATAAAATTTAATTAAAATAAAGCAATCGTAAGTCTGCAGGGAAAGTCATGTGCTGCCCACATCAGTTTTTTTATTACAAATATCTTAAATTTATAGTTTGTAATCCCTTTTGAACATGTAACAGAATAATGATAAATAATAATAACAATAACTTCTTACATTTATGCTTTCATGCATTTAAAGATTGCAATCTCGGATGTTTTTACAATCTCGGGATTAAATTTTTTAATCCCAATATTTCACGGGATTGGGAATTTAGTTTTACTTTTAAAGAAAACCCTATTTTATATTCTTATGTTTCAATGTTTTATCTGTAAGTATTATATATATGTGAACAATAATACCATGCTGAAATTAGGGTTTAAACTATGTTACATTTGTTTAATTTTGCTTAAAAAATCTTGTTTTGCTAAAACATTTTAGACCATTTCATGTAAAAAACTAACATGAATAAGCCCAACACCAGTCCTAGGATTCAGAATATAACAGACTTTGAACAAAAGGAATTTTAATTGTGCATAGAAGTACAAATGATGTGATAAATCCCTCCATAATATTCTCCGTTTGCAAATTTTATAATTTGGTAAATTGGTCATGATGGAACGAGGAAGATATTGAGGATTAGGGTCATGTATATCGAGCTGAGAATTCAGCAATTATCATTGATGTAAAATCCTCATTGCTGCACCCAAGGGGAGTTTAGGTCTGTACACACACCGTTTGAAATTTTTTCGATTCTTAATTAAATATTTAATTTTGGGTATGATACATACGACAGGAGAAATATAAGGAATATTTTAATTTTGCTGATAATAGTAAAATAAATCACACCATTCTTAACTTTAACACTAATATTGAAATTTATTACAAACAGGGATCACATTTGATAAAATGTGCCAAATAAATCAAATATTTCTTTTTTTATATGTATAAATCAATCGTTTATCTTCAGAGATCTTTGCCACTACTTTTTGGTGATAAACTATTAGTGTCATAAACGATTTAAATAAAAAAATTTCTTTTAATTATCTATTGCGGAAAATACAGTCTCTGGCCATTTTTAACACTTTACAACATAGTTGAAAAGTGTTTATGACTTTGTTCATTCTAACTGTCTGTCTGTCCGTTCGCACGATAACTTCCATAAAAATGACTTTATCAAAATTAAATTTTTCTATGTTGATGAGACAGCCTGTGGGGCATACGGGAATGTAAATGAATATCATCCCCCAATTAGTTTTGGATTGAACCCGGGTTAAAAAAATAAAATACATTGAACTCTATGGGACCTAATTTTTCAAACATTTTTTAAGCGAAGTTAAAATTCACAAATTGCTTTGAAAATTTTAGGAAATATTCAAAGTATCCCATAAAATATATAAAACAAATTTCAGCAAAATATGTTTGGTAGTTTTTTTTTTTTTATAAAAATTAAAATAATAATTGCACAAATATAATATGAAGAGATCACGTGACCAACTTCAAAATAAAATATGGCACCTGTTTGTTTTTTCCCGAGTAAAGATGGTGTCCTTAAAGTTCTTTTCAATTTATATTTAGTGTTGTATTAGTCTTTAAACAGCTTTATTTTTGCGTATTTTCTGTGCATCACATATTCTGCGCCAACGTAATTACAATGTTTTCGAGTTTAAATGATCATCAAACTTTGATTATTTCTACAACGACGCCTAATTTTAATGGTTGCAGAATGTAACCAAGTGATTGTAAGAGCAGTTGTATAAGAATTACCGAATATTTTTCACGCAAAATTATTTAAATCTGGAGTCTGGAATAAAAGTGTATGAATGAAATATTGACTGCTTTTACATAGAGAGCCGAACGATTTATATTTCGATGACGTCATTTGAATAAAGTTCATTTTTTTTTCGATGAAGTTTTCCTTTTCAGTAAAATAAATTATTGTAATTCTGTGATAATTAAAAAAATATTGCCTCTGAATGCATAGCATTTTAGTAATGCTTAAATAAAATTGCATTTCAGTTGGAAAGTATTTCTTAATCAATGCTTTATGCATGATTGATCTTTCTTGTTAACATTTTCCAACACAGTTGTAAAGTGTTTATGACTTTGTTTATTCTGTCTGTCTGTCCGTTCGCACGATAATTGCTGTAACAATGACTTTATCAAAGTGAAATTTTGTTATTGAGACGATCTGTGGGACATATGTGAATGTAAAAGAATGATATCACATAGTTTCAAATTGAAATAAATTATTGTAGTACTGTGATACTTCAAAAAATATCGCCACTGAATAAATATATTGCATTTTAGAGATGTTTAAGAAAAATTGCATTTCAGTTTGAAAGTGTTTCATAATCAGTGCTTTATGCATGATTAATCTTTCTTGTTAAAAATCTTGTTATAGTGCATGGTTACACAATATGGAACAATTTCAGAAAAATTAATTCACCATCATCTGAACAAATGACATTTTTGGAAGTAAACATTGCTACAATTTTCTATCAGTTTAGATTTTAGGTAATAGACTATCACGTTAGTCCATGATTTTATTTATTATTTGACAAATGGAATAAATAATAGCTTTACCATTCCTGATTGAAAATATTTAATGACAGTAGTGCGGTTTTACAGTTGAGATTTCAGTATGATTTGTATATCAAATTACATTATAATGGATAATATGTAAATTAGTAACAGTAAGCATAAACTTGTTAGGGGGCAAACATCTTGTATTTATTTCAAATCGATGACAAAAGAAAATCTGGATTTGCCCAGAAAGTGCTAAATCAATTCAGAGATTTTAGCTAAAAACCTAAGGATTTAAACCAGTTTAAACCCTTATTGAAATCTAATCCCCCTAGAACAAGCTTCTAATAGAAGACCTTTCGGATATAACGAACATTTGTATAAAATATGGAACAACTGTCGATGGAACAACAGTAAATCGACTAATATGGAACAATAGTAAATCGACTACAGTAAATTACAATACATTAGGCAATAATGTATATGGAAAAAATTTAGTAACTTTAGAATAATGCTCATGTGTACTTTGACATATATATTGAAAAATGTAACTGGCTGATATTGAACAAATTGCGTATAAAATTTATAAATAGGGACATCATAAAATAATAAATGCACATACTGTAAGCTGTACTATAACCTCAAAGCTGCCATAAGACGGATATATAAAAAATTTTGTTTGAGTAGTCTTATAATCAGAAAATAGTTGCCAAAATAGACTCCACAGGTATTTTAGATGCTTTTTAGTAGCAACATTTGGTACACTTTTCGACATAGAATATATCAAAATACTGGTATTGCTTAGTAAAGAAATAAATTATATAAATAGTGTTACGATTTGCATATCAAATAACATTATAATACAAAATCTGTTAATTAGTAATAGTAGTCATAAACTTCTTTTTAAACAAACACCCGGTATTGTTGTTTTTAACAGTGAGTTTAGACAAACACACTATCAAATAAATGGGGGTTTACAATGTTCAATTTTGAAATTTCAGCAATATTTAATTATATACAGATACATAAGTATAAAAATGATCTTGGAAAGAGGGGGGGGGGGGGTAATCGGGGAAAAAACGAAAATCGAAAAAAGTTTTAAGTTTATTTTGAGGTGCTATAGCACCAATTATAATTTTTTCTCTTTGTTTCGATGCCATATTATAAAAGTAAGATCATGTCTATAGCGTTTTGAGGGGGTTGAGATACAGATTCCTAAATTCGGGTTTGGTCACGTCACGTGTAATATACACTTGACATCTACGGGTTCAGACATAACAACTTGGAGGGACGTAACGCAGCTACGTTTCTAAAAAAAATCTGATGTGGGCAGCACATGACTTTCCTTATATATTGCAATGAATTTACTAAAAACTTACAGCAAAAAAATAGGTTATTCTTATAGTAAATACTTATATTCTTTCCAAGATATTAAATTTTCGTTAATTAGTCGTCATTTTCATCGATTTAGCGTCATTTTTATCCATTTGGCTAGATTTTAGTTAATTTGGCAACATTTAAAAAAGTTACCAAGTTGGCGGCATTCCATCAAATTCGTCGGCAAAATCTCGCCAAGCGTTATGGAGGGAGAAATAAGTTATTCTTACAGCAGATAAATAATTATTGGCGTTCAAATACAAACGTATTACTCAAAGTATCTTTTCTTACAAATGGAACGAGCTAGATCCACGAGAATAATGTCACCCAATTTATCGCATGATATTACATATGAAAAGTGAACATGTTTCTCAACAGAATATATATTTTTTTAATTTATGGGATTTTTTTTTATAAATTTATTTGAAAAATGTGCAATATCTCGAGAATGGTTCATGCTAGCGTTCTAAAACTTATATCAATCGTTTTCTAAGAAAAAATTACATAAGAAATGTCTACTTGCGTAACTTTTTAAACGTTTTGATTTTTTGATGATTTTTTCAAACTTTCACTCGAAAATTTAGGAGAGTTCTGAACATTCGATTGCATTTAAAAACAATAAGCTTCCAGTATTTACGGATTGTGATTTTTGTACCAAATTTCATTCGAATCGCTCCATTCGTTCGTGAGATATCGTCTCCACAGACTCACTGACACACACACACACACACACACAGACATCACCTCAAAAATGTTTGACACGTGATCAGAGATGTTTGAAACGTGCTCTCCCGTCGAAAACTCTAATTCGAATTTTCGACCCCCGTCACAATACTTTCCTTATTCATTATGTATATAAGGAAAGTAATAAAGGCAATGTAAGATTTAACATGATGAATACTTTCACATAGGAATTATTTGTTTAGCGCAACAATAAGCTATGTCATTTTACTCATGTATTAAATGTGAAAGTTTGTAAAATTTTGGTTATTATACGGGCCATTCATTACTTCAGTCAACGGAACATTGTATGCTTCAAGAAAATACTCCGAAATGCACCTGCGTATCTGTAGCAATTGATTGAAAAAGGACTGACGAGTCCGACGTAATACCATTTCATACATACAAGAGGAAGAACATTCGTAGTTATATAAGACTAGCAGTATACCCATTCTTCGTACGGAGTATATAATATAAAGAAACTTATAATTCACTACCATGTGCAAATTCCTATAGCAAATAACATTGTTAATCAAAATATTCTATTAAAATATTTAATTTAATGCTCCTAAAATAAATTTAAGAATATCTGTTCTCGCTATACAAAATTATCTTCACGGACAGATCTGAAGAATAAAACATCCTGGTCCCAATATGAAATTGAACCAATATATGCAAAACAAAAGTGTTAAAATTGTATGGGACCCGTACTACTTATATTCGCGGTTATTAGAAGATATACCCGTGTATTAGTAGAAAATTTACACGTACTACAACATATGAATTTCTAATATATTTTCCAAAATAAAACCGATGACGTAATAAATTGAAAGTATCAATAAGCCCGCTATTTTTAAACCTAAAGGCTGTAATTCTTTCCAATATATGCCAAAATATATGACAATGTACCTGTACTACTTATATTCTCGTAGATTAAAAGATATACCCGTGCATTTGTAAAAGATTACAGGTACTACGTACAATATATGAGTTTTAACAATTTTTGTCAAAATAAAACAATGACGCAATAAATTGAAAATATCAATGATCCCTGAATCAATAATCCCTGAAAATATCATTATTAATAATGTTTAAACCTGAAGATCGTAATTGATATAATCCGGTCAAAAATGCAATATCGGTGAAATTTATTTTATATGCCTATATCTTTATTATTTAAATCCAAAAAGATTTAATAAAAATAGTCTGCCGCCTAAACACATTGGATTTAAATCCGTTGCTAAGCGGCATGATATAATTTTCTTTAAATAAATTGGTGGGGAAAAAATATCGTCTACATAATGCTATTTCTATTGCAGGTTTAATTGTTTGTTTTTAATTAATATCTAGACAACCTCTGATCTTCGAAACTCGAAATATGGACTCCATTTTAAGTGGGGATATTTCAAGGCTACTCACAAAATTTCATTAAATTCGGTTCTGCCGTTCTTCCGTGGTGATGAGACAAACATAAAGACAGACAGACAGATTTTTAATTTTATTTATATAGACCAGAAAATGCACCCGGTGTTACACGGGAGTTAAGGGGACTCAGTACCCTTCATTTGGCGAAAAATGACGAAAATACCGATTTTCATATTTTTTGCTTAAAATATACCTTGACACCCGTAGTATATCCTGACAAAGTTTCGTGAAGATCCGAGAACTATAAATATATCAAAAAGGCTTTTGACTGCAACTATGTTCCATGAAATACCACTCCTACTTCTCTGTTTACGCTATGTTTGCATCGCATCTGCAACTGAATACTCCCTGTTTTACAAAATATTTCTACCAGGAAGAAGATGAAAGTGCTTAATCGTAGTTTTAATTGATAAAGAAACTTTGTTTACGTTTTCCGATCTGCTTTCGTATGGGATTTCTGGAGGGGATGTAAGCGCCCTAAGCTCCCTCCCTCAGATATAAAAATGTCCACCCTCTACTCATACGTAAGCAGTCGCGTAGCAAGTGGGGATGTCAAGGGGGCAGTTGCGCCTCTGAAAATATTGTGGGGAGATGTAGGACAAAATTCATCTTTTTCCCTTTCGGAATTCAAATTTAATAGCTAACTCCCTATTCATCATTGCAAGTTATAGTGCTCAGACCACAGAAAATATGTTGCTGATATTAATTCCCTCCCTCCTCACACAAAAAATATCGAGATTCCTTTGGGTCCGAGATCGGACCTACTACTTTCCTTTCCCCCACAACAGAACTGACAGCTTCCAGGAGGGTCGAATTCCCACCCCAGGAGATCTTCCCCTTACTATTGTATGTGTCCGCAGAGTACTATATCACTTTGAGTGTGGGTCTTCACCCGTCACCTCCGATAATGAGACCAACATCCAAGGTTATTTAAAGGAAAACGAAAAATGCCGTCAGAAATGTGGGGGTAATATTGAATAGAAACCATGCTTGATTATTGCTCAAGGTAGTAAAATATTTGTTTTAAAAACAACAGAGGAAGCAATTATTTTTACTTTCCCTGCAATAAATGGTAATGTATAGGGAAAGTATTGGAATCATGTCGAAAATCGCAACTCGAGTTTTCGACGGATCTACACGCTTCAAGACCTCTAGAATACGAAAAAACCATTTCTAGCGTGACGTCTGTGTGTGTGTCTGTCTGTCTGTGCAGATTTTGTATTCACTGTAACTAAAAAACTAATGGACCGAATTTCACAAAATTTGGTACGTAAGTCACTTGTGGGCGAGTCTGGTGCTGATTAGTTTTGAGTACGATTCGGGATAAAAGAACCCGCCCATTTCTGCGAAATAGACCGCAAAAGCTTGTATCCACTCTAACTGAAAAACTAATGGACCAAATTTCACAAAATTCGGCAGATGAGTCATTTGTGGGTCACCCTGGTGCTGATTAGATTTTGGTATCCTTCGGAAAAAAATAACCTGCCTTTTTTGTAAAATGGCCCGCAAAAATCCTCAAAATCTAAACTAAAGAACTACGTATGCTCAAATATATCCATTAAATGCTTGTTTAATACGTAATTTTTAGAGAAGTTAAGAAAAAGACCAACCTCATTACAGTAGGACTAGCGGTTCTCGAGATATTTTAGTGTTTCGTATTTTTCTACGCCACTTTTGAAAATAAGTCCAGTTACCAAACGAGAACGAAGATTGAATTAAAAGGGAATAAAATTTAATTAAAATAAAGCAATCGTAAGTCTGCAGGGAAAGTCATGTGCTGCCCACATCAGTTTTTTTATTACAAATATCTTAAATTTATAGTTTGTAATCCCTTTTGAACATGTAACAGAATAATGATAAATAATAATAACAATAACTTCTTGCATTTATGCTTTCATGCATTTAAAGATTGCAATCCACCTTTGAAAATAAGTCCGGTTACCGAATGAGAACGAAAATTGAATTAAAAGTGAAATAAATTTAATTAAAATAAAGAGAACGTATATATAAGTCTGCAGGGAAAGTCATGTGCTGCCCACATCAGATTTTTACTTTCCATGCAATACATGGTTGTGTATAGGAAAAGTATTGGAATCGTGTCGAAAATCGCAACTCGAGTTTTCGACGGATCTACACGTTTCGAGACCTCTAGAAAACGAAAAAACTATTTTTAGCGTGACGTCTGTGTGTGTGTCTGTCTGTGCAGATTTTTTATCCACTCTAACTAAAAAACTAATTGACCGAATTTCATCAAATTTGGTAGGTAAGTCACTTGTGGGAGAGTCTGGAGCTGATTAGTTTTGGATACGATTCGGGATAAAAGAACCCGCCTTTTTTGTGAAATGGCCCGCAAAAGCTTGTATCCACTCTAGCTGTAAAACTAATGGACCGAATTCCACAACATTTGGTAGATAAGTCACTTGTGGGTCACCCTGGTGCTGATTAGATTTTGGTAGGATTCAGAAAAGAATAATCTGCCTTTTTTGCATAATGGCCCGCAAAAATCGGCAAAATCAAAAATAAAAAACTACGTGTAATCAAATATATCCATTAAATGATTGTTTAATGCGTAATTTTTAACGAAGAAAAGAATAAGACCAACCCCATTACACCAGGACTAGCCGTTCTCGAGATATTTTAGTTTTTTGTATTTTTCTACGCCACTTTTGAAAATAAGTCCAGTTACCAAACGAGAACGAAGATTGAATTAAAAGGGAATAAAATTTAATTAAAATAAAGCAATCGTAAGTCTGCAGGGAAAGTCATGTGCTGCCCACATCAGATTTTTTATTACAAATATCTTAAATTTATAGTTTGTAATCCCTTTTGAACATGTAACAGAATAATGATAAATAATAATAACAATAACTTCTTACATTTATGCTTTCATGCATTTAAAGATTGCAATCTCGGATGTTTTTACAATCTCGGGATTAAATTTTTTAATCCCAATATTTCACGGGATTGGGAATTTAGTTTTACTTTTAAAGAAAACCCTATTTTATATTCTTATGTTTCAATGTTTTATCTGTAAGTATTATATATATGTGAACAATAATACCATGCTGAAATTAGGGTTTAAACTATGTTACATTTGTTTAATTTTGCTTAAAAAATCTTGTTTTGCTAAAACATTTTAGACCATTTCATGTAAAAAACTAACATGAATAAGCCCAACACCAGTCCTAGGATTCAGAATATAACAGACTTTGAACAAAAGGAATTTTAATTGTGCATAGAAGTACAAATGATGTGATAAATCCCTCCATAATATTCTCCGTTTGCAAATTTTATAATTTGGTAAATTGGTCATGATGGAACGAGGAAGATATTGAGGATTAGGGTCATGTATATCGAGCTGAGAATTCAGCAATTATCATTGATGTAAAATCCTCATTGCTGCACCCAAGGGGAGTTTAGGTCTGTACACACACCGTTTGAAATTTTTTCGATTCTTAATTAAATATTTAATTTTGGGTATGATACATACGACAGGAGAAATATAAGGAATATTTTAATTTTGCTGATAATAGTAAAATAAATCACACCATTCTTAACTTTAACACTAATATTGAAATTTATTACAAACAGGGATCACATTTGATAAAATGTGCCAAATAAATCAAATATTTCTTTTTTTATATGTATAAATCAATCGTTTATCTTCAGAGATCTTTGCCACTACTTTTTGGTGATAAACTATTAGTGTCATAAACGATTTAAATAAAAAAATTTCTTTTAATTATCTATTGCGGAAAATACAGTCTCTGGCCATTTTTAACACTTTACAACATAGTTGAAAAGTGTTTATGACTTTGTTCATTCTAACTGTCTGTCTGTCCGTTCGCACGATAACTTCCATAAAAATGACTTTATCAAAATTAAATTTTTCTATGTTGATGAGACAGCCTGTGGGGCATACGGGAATGTAAATGAATATCATCCCCCAATTAGTTTTGGATTGAACCCGGGTTAAAAAAATAAAATACATTGAACTCTATGGGACCTAATTTTTCAAACATTTTTTAAGCGAAGTTAAAATTCACAAATTGCTTTGAAGATTTTAGGAAATATTTAAAGTATCCCATAAAATATATAAAACAAATTTCAGCAAAATATGTTTGGTAGTTTTTTTTTTTTTTTAATAAAAATTAAAATAATAATTGCACAAATATAATATGAAGAGATCACGTGACCAACTTCAAAATAAAATATGGCACCTGTTTGTTTTTTCCCGAGTAAAGATGGTGTCCTTAAAGTTCTTTTCAATTTATATTTAGTCTTTAAACAGCTTTATTTTTGCGTATTTTCTGTGCATCACATATTCTGCGCCAACGTAATTACAATGTTTTCGAGTTTAAATGATCATCAAACTTTGATTATTTCTACAACGACGCCTAATTTTAATGGTTGCAGAATGTAACCAAGTGATTGTAAGAGCAGTTGTATAAGAATTACCGAATATTTTTCACGCAAAATTATTTAAATCTGGAGTCTGGAATAAAAGTGTATGAATGAAATATTGACTGCTTTTACATAGAGAGCCGAACGATTTATATTTCGATGACGTCATTTGAATAAAGTTCATTTCTTTTTCGATGAAGTTTTCCTTTTCAGTAAAATAAATTATTGTAATTCTGTGATAATTAAAAAAATATTGCCTCTGAATGCATAGCATTTTAGTAATGCTTAAATAAAATTGCATTTCAGTTGGAAAGTATTTCTTAATCAATGCTTTATGCATGATTGATCTTTCTTGTTAACATTTTCCAACACAGTTGTAAAGTGTTTATGACTTTGTTCATTCTGTCTGTCTGTCCGTTCGCACGATAATTGCTGTAACAATGACTTTATCAAAGTGAAATTTTGTTATTGAGACGATCTGTGGGACATATGTGAATGTAAAAGAATGATATCACATAGTTTCAAATTGAAATAAATTATTGTAGTACTGTGATACTTCAAAAAATATCGCCACTGAATAAATATATTGCATTTTAGAGATGTTTAAGAAAAATTGCATTTCAGTTTGAAAGTGTTTCATAATCAGTGCTTTATGCATGATTAATCTTTCTTGTTAAAAATCTTGTTATAGTGCATGGTTACACAATATGGAACAATTTCAGAAAAATTAATTCACCATCATCTGAACAAATGACATTTTTGGAAGTAAACATTGCTACAATTTTCTATCAGTTTAGATTTTAGGTAATAGACTATCACGTTAGTCCATGATTTTATTTATTATTTGACAAATGGAATAAATAATAGCTTTACCATTCCTGATTGAAATATTTAATGACAGTACTGCGGTTTTACAGTTGAGATTTCAGTATGATTTGTATATCAAATTACATTATAATGGATAATATGTAAATTAGTAACAGTAAGCATAAACTTGTTTGGGGGCAAACATCTTGTATTTATTTCAAATCGATGGCAAAAGAAAATCTGGATTTGCCCAGAAAGTGCTAAATCAATTCAGAGATTTTAGCTAAAAACCTAAGGATTTAAACCAGTTTAAACCCTTATTGAAATCTAATCCCCCTAGAACAAGCTTCTAATAGAAGACCTTTCGGATATAACGAACATTTGTATAAAATATGGAACAACTGTCGATGGAACAACAGTAAATCGACTAATATGGAACAATAGTAAATCGACTACAGTAAATTACAATACATTAGGCAATAATGTATATGGAAAAAATTTAGTAACTTTAGAATAATGCTCATGTGTACTTTGACATATATATTGAAAAATGTAACTGGCTGATATTGAACAAATTGCGTATAAAATTTATAAATAGGGACATCATAAAATAATAAATGCACATACTGTAAGCTGTACTATAACCTCAAAGCTGCCATAAGACGGATATATAAAAAATTTTGTTTGAGTAGTCTTATAATCAGAAAATAGTTGCCAAAATAGACACCACAGGTATTTTAGATGCTTTTTAGTAGCAACATTTGGTACACTTTTCGACATAGAATATATCAAAATACTGGTATTGCTTAGTAAAGAAATAAATTATATAAATAGTGTTACGATTTGCATATCAAATAACATTATAATACAAAATCTGTTAATTAGTAATAGTAGTCATAAACTTCTTTTTAAACAAACACCCGGTATTGTTGTTTTTAACAGTGAGTTTAGACAAACACACTATCAAATAAATGGGGGTTTACAATGTTCGATTTTGAAATTTCAGCAATATTTAATTATATACAGATACATAAGTATAAAAATGATCTTGGAAAGAGGGGGGGGGGGGGGGGGGGTAATCGGGGAAAAAAACGAAAATCGAAAAAAGTTTTAAGTTTATTTTGAGGTGCTATAGCACCAATTATAATTTTTTTCTCTTTGTTTCGATGCCATATTATAAAAGTAAGATCATGTCTATAGCGTTTTGAGGGGGTTGAGATACAGATTCCTAAATTCGGGTTTGGTCACGTCACGTGTAATATACACTTGACATCTACGGGTTCAGACATAACAACTTGGAGGGACGTAACGCAGCTACGTTTCTAAAAAAAATCTGATGTGGGCAGCACATGACTTTCCTTATATATTGCAATGAATTTACTAAAAACTTACAGCAAAAAAATAGGTTATTCTTATAGTAAATACTTATATTCTTTCCAAGATATTAAATTTTCGTTAATTAGTCGTCATTTTCATCGATTTAGCGTCATTTTTATCCATTTGGCTAGATTTTAGTTAATTTGGCAACATTTAAAAAAGTTACCAAGTTGGCGGCATTCCACCAAATTCGTCGGCAAAATCTCGCCAAGCGTTATGGAGGGAGAAATAAGTTATTCTTACAGCAGATAAATAATTATTGGAGTTCAAATACAAACGTATTACTCAAAGTATCTTTTCTTACAAATGGAACGAGCTAGATCCACGAGAATAATGTCACCCAATTTATCGCATGATATTACATATGAAAAGTGAACATGTTTCTCAACAGAATATATATTTTTTTAATTTATGGGATTTTTTTTATAAATTTATTTGAAAAATGTGCAATATCTCGAGAATGGTTCATGCTAGCGTTCTAAAACTTATATCAATCGTTTTCTAAGGAAAAATTACATAAGAAATGTCTACTTGCGTAACTCTTTAAACGTTTTGATTTTTTGATGATTTTTTCAAACTTTCACTCGAAAATTTAGGAGAGTTCTGAACATTCGATTGCATTTAAAAACAATAAGCTTCCAGTATTCACGGATTGTGATTTTTGTACCAAATTTCATTCGAATCGCTCCTTTCGTTCGTGAGATATCGTCTCCACAGACTCACTGACACACACACACACACACACACACACAGACATCACCTCAAAAATGTTTGACTCGTGATCAGAGATGCTTGAAACGTGCTCTCCCGTCGAAAACTCTAATTCGAATTTTCGACCCCCGTCACAATACTTTCCTTATTCATTATGTATATAAGGAAAGTAATAAAGGCAATGTAAGATTTAACATGATGAATACTTTCACATAGGAATTATTTGTTTAGCGCAACAATAAGCTATGTCATTTTACTCATGTATTAAATGTGAAAGTTTGTAAAATTTTGGTTATTATACGGGCCATTCATTACTTCAGTCAACGGAACATTGAATGCTTCAGGAAAATCCTCCGAAATGCACCTGCGTATCTGTAGCAATTGATTGAAAAAGGACTGACGAGTCCGACGTAATACCATTTCATACATACAAGAGGAAGAACATTCGTAGTTATATAAGACTAGCAGTATACCCATTCTTCGTACGGAGTATATAATATAAAGAAACTTATAATTCACTACCATGTGCAAATTCCTATAGTAAATAACATTGTTAATCAAAATATTCTATTAAAATATTTAATTTAATGCTCCTAAAATAAATTTAAGAATATCTGTTCTCGCTATACAAAATTATCTTCACGGACAGATCTGAAGAATAAAACATCCTGGTCCCAATATGAAATTGAACCAATATATGCAAAACAAAAGTGTTAAAATTGTATGGGGCCCGTACTACTTATATTCGCGGTTATTAGAAGATATACCCGTGTATTAGTAGAAAATTTACACGTACTACAACATATGAATTTCTAATATATTTTCCAAAATAAAACCGATGACGTAATAAATTGAAAATATCAATAAGCCCGCTATTTTTAAACCTAAAGGCTGTAATTCTTTCCAATATATGCCAAAATATATGACAATGTACCTGTACTACTTATATTCTCGTAGATTAAAAGATATACCCGTGCATTTGTAAAAGATTACAGGTACTACGTACAATATACGAGTTTTAACAATTTTTGTCAAAATAAAACAATGACGCAATAAATTGAAAATATCAATGATCCCTGAAAATATCATTATTAATAATGTTTAAACCTGAAGATCGTAATTGATATAATCCGGTCAAAAATGCAATATCGGTGAAATTTATTTTATATGCCTATATCTTTATCATTTAAATCCAAAAAGATTTAATAAAAATAGTCTGCTGCCTAAACACATTGGATTTAAATCCGTTGCTAAGCGGCATGATATAATTTTCTTTAAATAAATTGGTGGGGAAAAAATATCGTCTACATAATGCTATTTCTATTGCAGGTTTAATTGTTTGTTTTTAATTAATATCTAGACAACCTCTGATCTTCGAAACTCGAAATATGGACTCCATTTTAAGTGGGGATATTTCAAGGCTACTCACAATATTTCATTAAATTCGGTTCTGCCGTTCTTCCGTGGTGATTAGACAAACATATAGACAGACAGACAGATTTTTAATTTTATTTATATAGACCAGAAAATGCAACCGGTGTTACACGGGAGTTAAAGTAGGGTAATTATATAAAATAACAAAATATATAATTTTTATTCGTATAAATAACAGTGAAAATTGCATGCAAGCCGTATACATAATCCCCCCCCCCCCCCCCTCCAAATCGCAAAACCAATTTATATATTGGCGCGTATCTTCCGCAAATAACGTGATTTTTATATTTCCAATAAATTGGAGTCTGCAACTTTAATAAGATACATACCAATATCAGCACTCATTGCAGCAAAATTAAATTATTAAATAGTGATTGGTAAGACTAGCTAATTCGAGAATGAAGAAAGAAACGCTCTATATCGAGTAAGCATACTGAAATAAAAAGGTCCAGTATCTAAACCGTTCTCCACTCCCACCAACTCGAAATGCCTCTCCACGTAACGTGAGAACAATTTTCACACCCTTTACCCTTCTTCCTTTCATGAGCACCACAAACGACGTACCTGTACACCATAAACAACGGCTCCCCACGGGAGTCCTGTCAACCCCTGAAGGAAATAAGAAAGAGGGGGAAAGCAAAATACAATTTTTTTCAGATCAATATTTGCTTCAATTAAAAGTTGCTGGAAATCTCTTTATGGTAGCGCAAAAATTTAGGCATCTATCGAAAGCTAGAATTCTATTCATGTGCACTGCTTTTTTCAAATTCGAGTATTATGAAATGCAAATTGATAAAAGACGATTAAACTTTGAGTTTTGACTTTTCTTAGTGACTCTCAACTTCAATAAATTGTTAAAAATACTTAACAATAATTTTAACAAAAAGTAAAATTTTAAAGCAAACTTCAATTTCTATAACTTTGAGATCCTGAAAACAAAATTGAAATAGGTTGATTTTTGGAGGAGCTATGCTATCTAGCACTAGCACTAAAACGGCCATACATTAACATGGAAGGTGAAGATTGAAACTTGTGACTGATGAAGCCCCTTAACAGCATGCCTGTCAAATCTCCCGATTTTTCCGGGAGTCTCCCGAACTCCCGAAAAATTCCTACATCTCCCGAATTTTTGCAATAATTAGAAAAAATCCCTACAAAAGGGATTTTCCTAAAAAAAATTCCTATGCAGACGTGCCAACTCTCCGGATTTTGGCCGGAGACTCCAGATTTTTCATTACTTCTCCGGCCTCCGGATTACTAACGAAATTCTCCGGCTTTTTTTGTTGGAAATGTATCAATTAACCAGACATGGCATAATTCCTCGAAAACAACAATTTTCCGCATTTTTAGCACTGATTTTTATCATTCCGGGGATTGTAGCAAATCCATAATACAATGCAGGGTAATGCCAATCAAATTAAAGGAGATTTACGGCCGCGTGTAATGTAAATTAAGATCTCGATCTCTTATTTTATAAAAGTAATAAACATACTTCTTCAAAGGTTATTGAGCATAAATCGCTCAAATGTTATTTTGTTCATTATTTTTGCATAAACACTGCGATTGTGCAATTCAGTTTGTTCTCATGAATCGCCGAGAGTACAAGAGTATCTTTTTCCATCCATCTCAATCTTCTAAATATTGCTCTCAATCTTCTATACAGTGGTATTAAATTTAGGCAAATAAAAAGGAAACCATTTTGGCAGGAATATAATTCAGTGTTATATATATATATATATATATATATATATATATATATATATATATATATACATATATATATATATATGTATAAATATCTTTGTCAATATTTATTATTATTTAAAAAGAAGCTGCAAGAGAAAATATACGTTGAAACAGTTGCAAGAATTCCATAATACTGAAATAAAAAAAATTCTGAAGCATGTTGAAACACGGTGGTTGTCTGTTGGACGATGCCTAAGTAGAATATTGGAACAATGGGACCCACTATTAAGCTTTTTTGATGAAGAAACTGCATCTTGTAGCAATAAAAGAAGTGCATCAGGTGTTAACTTAGATTTGCACAGAATCCCAAAAGTTAAAAAAATGTCAACTGTGAACAATTCAGGGAATGAGATAAAGAAAGAAACATCATACAATACTTCAGATCCTTCACATGTGTCAAAAAAGCAACCAACATTAAAAGTGAAACATAAGCAAAACGACAAAAAAAAATTAAAACAAATGAAATAACTGAAAATAAAGTAAAAGGCTGTTCATATGGAAGTCGGAAAGAAAGCATTCATGGTTTTTTATCTTCAGATTTAAATAAAGCATTCTGTTTATTTTTGCAAAATGTTACATCAGTATTAGAAAGAGCATGCACTCGGTTACAGTCACAGCAACCTTTAATTCGCATTTTACGATCATTAATTTTGGATTTATTTAAAGAACTACTCTCGAAATTTCTAAAACCAGATATTGTGAGAAAATGTTCATCACCACTAAATATAGATTATCATAGCCGCTACCACCAAACGGATGATAATGAAATAGTAATAGGAAGTCTGACTTCAAAGGTTGTTGATTCATTAGTGAAGGAAGATAAAGAAACTTTCTTTTTGAAGGTGAGAAAATATTTTATTACTGTTTTAAATTATATTTATCATTCTTTCTCTCATAAAAATATATTTTGATTAATGCTGAAATTTTGAATGTAGCAGCTATTGCCTCTGCTGATTTTTCAAAAATTCTTTTTTGATAAATTTCCTATAATTTTATTGAGAGAAGGAAATGAAACTAAAGAAGAAGATTTAGATATTTTGCAATCTCAATTTTGTGAATTTCAGCTGGAGATTCTGCCACCAAGTATCAAAGAAGAGCAAAGGATTGAAATTCAGTGGATGCTTATTAGCAATATAAAAAATGCTGTAGGCGAGACAAAATATGAAAGATTAGCAAAAGTCATGTTATCCTTATATGGTGCAAGTTTTGTAAATGTATTCTACTAGTGAGTTTTCTATCCTTTTAAGAAGGAAAACAGTTTCCATATCAATTCTGCATTATATATTATACATGTTGTTGTTGTTGAGACCCAGACCGTCCGACCTACCAGAAAGGTGTAAGGTATCTGTTTGGACGGCCGGGAAGTGCCACCCAATTTGGACCGGAACCCAGTGGGGGAGGCATCCACAGGGACCGTACCCTCCTTCCCCTACCACCAACCTCTCGGAAGGACTTACGGACCCACATGTTTAACGTGATCGTACTCCGCGTGAACACGGCTGCAGTTTTGGCAGTGGCTGGAATCGAACCCGATTTTTCAAAAATTCTTTTTTGATAAATTTCCTATAATTTTATTGAGAGAAGGAAATGAAACTAAAGAAGAAGATTTAGATATTTTGCAATCTCAATTTTGTGAATTTCAGCTGGAGATTCTGCCACCAAGTATCAAAGAAGAGCAAAGGATTGAAATTCAGTGGATGCTTATTAGCAATATAAAAAATGCTGTAGGCGAGACAAAATATGAAAGATTAGCAAAAGTCATGTTATCCTTATATGGTGCAAGTTTTGTAAATGTATTCTACTAGTGAGTTTTCTATCCTTTTAAGAAGGAAAACAGTTTCCATATCAATTCTGCATTATATATTATACATGTTGTTGTTGTTGAGACCCAGACCGTCCGACCTACCAGAAAGGTGTAAGGTATCTGTTTGGACGGCCGGGAAGTGCCACCCAATTTGGACCGGAACCCAGTGGGGGAGGCATCCACAGGGACCGTACCCTCCTTCCCCTACCACCAACCTCTCGGAAGGACTTACGGACCCACATGTTTAACGTGATCGTACTCCGCGTGAACACGGCTGCAGTTTTGGCAGTGGCTGGAATCGAACCCGAGCCTACCGAGTGCAACTCCAGCGCGCTAACCAATGGGCTATCACGCCCGTATATTATACATGTGTAATATCAATATTATACATGTGTAATATCAATATACCTTATACCAAATACAACCTGCAAATCTTGTGCACATTAAAACAAATTCTTGTTAAAAATTTATTTGTATTAAATTTAACATATAAATAAACGTAATACAACAGAAAAACTGAATTTCAGGCAAAGAAAATTTATATTTGGTGATTGTGTAGAGAGGAAATATACACAACCCTTGTATATGAAGGTAAAAAAAAATGAAATTGCCTTTTTTATATTAAAATTTATGCAACAATTTCATAACAATTTACAGCTGAAGAATTATAGATAGATTCATAGAGGTACAGTGGAATCTCATTACAACGAATTTCTAGGGACCGCAGTAAAAATTCGTTATTTTGAAAACTTAAGTTAAAGTGAAAATTTAAAATGGGGGGCATTTAAAAAATTGAAGGTATAGGAAAAAATATAATGAAACCATATTATATGCTACGATATATTTGAAATTATATACAAGTACAACTATTTCGGTTTTTTGTTGTCATTAATCAAAGATGCATTTTAGAATAAAGAGGAATAAATTTATCATACATATACTTAAATTACGTAATTGTATTGATTGTAGCAGTAGATTCTTTATGTGAAGCATAATATAAAGCAAATCAAGCATACCTAAAACTGCAAGTGGCCTTATTTCCAGGATAAGAAAAATCAATAACATATTCGAAAAATAGTCAGAAATTTTTGTTTGCACTGGAAGTGATAAAGAGTGTTTGTTAACAGTTTTCGATATCGCTTAACGAATAAAAATATTCAGTAACAGTTTTTTGCTGAGCTAAAATTCGATATTTGAAAGGACTGTTTGAAAAGACACTGGAGGGTCATCTGGTACACCTTCATCATTGCCACTCATCACCTTCATCAGCTTTTATGTCTTCGCAGTTGCTACTATCAAGACTAGCTATAATATTACTAGTTGTCAAGTCTGAACATATAAAAGCTTACTCGTTGTATCCAACATAATCAGAAGGTGATATTGTTAAAGGAAAATTAAGCTCTTTAGACGCTGTAGCTCATAGATCTTTAGGAAAATCGACAGCTGTAGAATCCTAAAACAAATATATCATTCTTATCACATTCTAAAGAGAATACCCAACTTCTTCTAACAGTTCTGGATTATAGACTGGGACATATTTTGCCAAGCAACAAATATCATTGCAATGGCTTGTCTGAGGTTAATTGCCATACTAGTACTCATCATTCAAGTTCGCAAGTATTTTTTCAACAAGTCGTCAATGAAAATGAATTTAAACATTTTTTTATGATACCCTGATCGAGAGGCCGTAAAATTGAAATGCAGTTAGCAGGAATATTTTTTGTTATCCAGGCTCAGGTGTTGTTTTTGTAATTGCAGAGAAGCGATGAAACATTTTTAAAACAATGAGGTTTTGCGGATTTTCCAATCACTAGTGGGGTTAGTTTTTCTGTGCCAGTTGCATTACAACAAAAGAGAACTGAGATGCAAACTTTTGATTTTTTTCCACCTTTGCACTGTTCGCCTTATTTCGCCATAGTACGATTTGGTGGCAGTTGGTAGAAAAAGGCTATCTCATTAGCATTAAATATGTCTTCAGGTTCATAATCTTCCAAAATTTCCAGCAGTTTGTCTTCTTTCCATTCATGTGCAGACGATAAATCAGTACATGTTTCATCTCCACTGACTTGTTTTCATGTTATTCCATATTTTTCATGGAAATGAAACAACCATGCAGAACTAGCATCAAATTTTTTTACTTTCACAACTTCTGCAAATTCTTTCGCATTAGTTTGTATCATTGACATAAAAACAGGAATATTTTTCGGTCGAATATCTGCACACAGCTTCATCAATGTTCATGCGTCATCTTTTGGACATTTTAAATCAGAAACAGAAAAGTACAGCTGTACAGCCAAATAAACTAACTACAGTACACGTTTAATGTACTGGACAATACTGCTAATCTCAATTTTCTTATCAGTTCATATATGAAAGAATTTTCAGGGAAAATAATCACATGTCCCCCCCCCCCCGGATGCATTATCTATACACCTGGTCATGTAGACAAAAATATCTAGATAAGGGGTGGTTGCTTCAGAAACCCCTTTCAGTTGCACATTTATTTCCAAAAGGATTATAATTATGAAATACCCTACTTAAAAAGTATATCTTTCTTTTAAAAATAAACAACTTTATTGCAAGTAAAAATAGAAAGGAGTATTAAATGTTATCATAGTGAAATATTAAAATGCAACGTTATACAAGAAGGCTAAAATAACGGTGGGATGTTTTTTCTCAAATTTTACAACTTTTAGATCTAGAAAGGGGTTTCTGAGGTAAAATGAAAGAAAAAAATTCGTTAATCTGAAAAAACAAATGCTTTCATAGTTTAAATTCATTCGTTAATGTGAAAATATTTAATGAGGAAAGAATAGGAATTTTTTCAAAACATCGCGCAATATTCGTTAAACTGGTGTTCGTTGTAACGAGATTCCACTGTATACAAAAGAATAAAACCATAAAATGAAAACTAACAAAAAATATAAAATGTTATTTTGTATAGCATTGTGAAAAGAAACACTGATATTAATAGATCGAATTCATTTAAAAAAATGAGTCCGTCCTTCATTCATGTTTTTTCCAAATTTAATGAATTAGATGCAATGGGATTTGATCGTTGCCTCGCATTTACAGCGTAAACAGCAGATTGAATCATGCTATTTCGAATGTAAATTCGGAACATAAAATGATCTTTAAGTATAAATGTTTAAAAATTGTGAATCTCTATAAAATATTCGTCAAATTATAATTAATTTCTTTATATTGCTTTGTTAAAAAGTACGGCAGAATTAGAGGTATAGTTGAGCCACTTTTGTCGATCGAGAAATCCCGATCGACAAAAATGTTTTGAATGGATGTTACGGCCAAATACACCTACAGTATGAAACATAGGCTACAAAAAAAATGCACTTTTTACAACAAAAGCATAAAAACTTTTATACGTATAGAAAATAAAAACTTACTTACTTTGTACTTTAGTTGGAATACCATGCGGTACACTTATAAATTCAAACAAGCCAAGCCTAACCAGTAACAGGTACGGTAGAGGAAGCACCGAATCACAAAGCCACGCATGCGCGAAAAACTCCATGCTCCAATAGCGGCGGCGTTTGAGCTGGCTCCGTTCGAAGCTTCCCACAATCATTCCTAAAGGAATCCTGTTAGAGTCATTCAGGACGGATCTTTTTAATGGCTCCTACGCAGGACGTCTCAAGACATCCAACTTAGGATAGGACGCTTTTAGGATCTTTGGGATCATTTTAGGATCTCCTGTGGAAGTCACTGGTTGTCTGGGTATTAGTTATCCCATACTCTAATGCAGAATGTGAAAGGATATTTAGCCAAGTCAAGAAAATTAAGACTAACTTTTGAGCTTCACTATCTAATGAAAACTTTGAAAACTTGTTAGCAACTAAATGATCCTGAAAAACCAAGTGTTTTGAAGAAGAATTTAGTAAGGAGTTCTTAAAAAAAGCAAAAACAGCTACTACTTTATTTTTAAGTAGTAAGAAGGATTGAATTTGACATTTTTTAATTATATAGAACTTTTACGTGCTGTATTTTTACTTACCAAAAGATTTCTTTCATTCAATATTTTATCTGCAGAGAAGTGTTTTTGTGTCAGACATGTGAATGATTATTAAACAGTAACCAATGACCAGTAACCATTTTTCTTTCTGTATCATATTCAGTGTAATGAACATTGTTATAGACTCTCATGAGAATAACTCTAACGAATGAGCTTATTTTTTAAAAGATGTTTTAATTCTTTTGCATTCGTTGAAATTAAATTGTGTTTATAGATACAATACAGATTGTTTATCATATTTGTCTATTTTTCATGGTGCAGTTTTGTAGTAGAGGGGAAAAAATCTCTATTCTGTCTTGAAAATTCCCTTTTATGCTTTCGGTAAAAAAAGAAATTGTTATCGCGCTGTGCGATTTTTCGACTTTTGTCGCGAATTGCATATATCTAAAAATCTCTCTAATTTTTATTTTCCAAGGACGACAGCTATGTAATAACAAACTCCCTATTCATCTTTGCACGTTGTAGTGCCCAGAACACAAAAAATATGCTGCTGATATAAATCCCCCCCCTCCAATATTTTCGGTCTTCATACAACGCTGCAAGCAAGGCATCCGGATAAATTGACCACCTAAAGTTCTACGTGTTTTTAATTAACTTAGACAGGTGGCCAACTTATAAAAGTATAAATGTACCTATTTAAAAAGAAAATCCTTGTCAAAGTATTCAAGATAGGGAGGTGGACGACATCCAAATATGGTTGACTTAGCAAATTTTACTGCATCTACGTTCAATAACTGCATTGCTCAAATATGTTATACATTTTGTCATATTACAGTGAAAAAGTATGTATCAAGCATTCTAAAATCCCCTTCCCTCCACACCTGCTAAATTTTTAAACATCTACAGGTATTGGAAATAAACAATTGCATCATTAAATTTGGTACACTTGATTTCATAATATAAAAATTATGGGCACACCTTAAAACTGGACGTCGGCATAGAGGCAATTAAATTTTTGCAATAAGGTTTTTTTCATGTTTTATAGTATTTCAAAGCTTATTTTTTGACAAACACAACAAGACAACATTTAAAAAAATATATTTCTATTTTAATAAAAGTTCCAGGACAGAGTTAACGGGGAGGGGGGGGGGGGAGCAGGACAGATTCCACAGGGCGCTAAGTGCTAATAGTTCGCCAAAAAGGCAAACCAACATTTAATGGAGACGATGCACATAGACAGTGGCGTAGCAAGTGGATGCAGTTGCTCCCTCTGAAAATATTGTGGGTGGTAAAAGGTATGTTTTGTCCCTCAGAAATCAAACTTAATAACATCCCACGCTAATACTGCTGCTCAGAATATAAAAAAATCTGACGTGGGCAGCACATGACTTTCCCTGCAGACTTATATCCACGTTCTCTTTGTTTCAATTAAATTTAATACACTTTTAATCCAATTTTCGTTCTCATTTGATAACTGGACTTATTGTCAAAGATGGCGTGGAGAAAACACGAAAAAAACTAATATATCTCGAGAACGGCTAGTCCTAGTTTAATGGAGTTCTTCGTTAAAAATTACGTATTAAACAAGCATTTAATGGATATATTTGAGCATACGTAGCTTTTTAGTTTAGATTTTGGCAATTTTTGCGGGCCATTCTGCAAGAAAATGTAGGTTACTTTTTTCTGAATCGTACCAAAATCTAATCAGCACCAGGGTGACCTATACGTGACTTATCTACCGAATTTTTTGAAATTCAGTCCATTAGTTTTTCAGCTAGAGTGGATACAAGCTTTTGCGGTCCATTTCGCATAAAAAGGCGGGTTCTTTTATCCCGAATCGTACTCAAAACTAATCAGAACCAGACCCGCCCAAAAGTGATTTACCTACAAAATTTTGAGAAATTCGGTGTATTAGTTTTTTAGTTAGAGTGGATACAAAATCTGCACAGACAGACAGACACACACACAGACAGACGGCACGTTAAAAATGGTTTTTTCGTATTCTAGAGGTCTCGAAACGTGTAGATCCGTCGAAAACTCGAGTTGCGATTTTCGACATGATTCCATTACTTTCCCTATACTTTACCATGTATTGCAGGGAAAGTAAAAATATGCTACTGATATCCCCCCCCCCCTCCGTTTTACTACCCGTAAATTTTCGCACTTGCGTCGCCGCTGTATATGGGGCACAAAATTGTCTCTTTACCCTGGACGCCCAAAAGCTTAGCTTCGACTCTGTTACGATTGATTGATTGCTTGGATTTTTACGCCGCAAGAACATCTAGGTCATGCTGCCCTGACTCTGTTATGAGCAATGAAGTTATTTAATATTTAGATTTACACTTTAGCCTTTTTCTTTTTTAAAATAAATATTCAAAATATTCTTCGATTTCCAAGTAGTAATATAGGCTAAATCCTGGCAATGATTTCCGAAATTTTTAATACATATCTCTAAATTCTAGATATAAATACATTACTTAGTATTCATACACCGCACTAATTTTGAACATCCCCCCTAGTTTATGAAAAAGGATGGATTACCCAATACGCATCAGGACCCCTTAGGGCATCAGCAAATTGGGGGGCACCAAACAAAATCCATTTTCCTTTTTTAACACTTTACAACATAGTTGAAAAGTGTTTATGACTTTGTTCATTCTGTCTGTCTGTTAGCACGATAACTGCCGTAAAAATGACTTTATCAAAATGAAATTTTAGTATGTTTTTCAGACGGTCTGTGGGACCTATGGGAATACAAATAAATAATATCACCCATTTAGTTTTTTATTGAACCCGGTTTGAAAAAATGAAATACATTGAACCCTATGGGACCTAATTTTTCAAACATTTTTTAAGCAAATTTAAAATTCACAAATTGCTTCGAAATTTTTAGGAAATATTCACATTATCCCATAAAATGTATATAAAAAATTTCAGTAAAATATGTTTAGTAGTTTTTTAATTAAAAATTATTTAATACAGGGAAAAGCAAATTCAATTAAATTCTGACATTTAGAATATCCTCCAGAAAGAAAAAAGAGATATATTATATAATAAATATCTTTCCAAGAGTTTAATTATATTGTGTATGACAGAGGCTTCACAATTTAAAATAAATTTGGTAGATAACAATTTTTCAAATTTTTTTTTTAATTTTATATAACTCTTCATGATATACTTATTTGATGGCATTTTTAATGTAATTTCCTACGTCCTAGAGAGTTAAATTTTGGTACACAGCTTAAATTTGTTGAACATTTTATTCTACAAAAATTTGGTGGATTTTTAAATATAGATCATATATTTTTTAATATACGTTAAAATCGATCATACATTAAAATATACGTTATACTAACTCCTGAACGCATTTCATCTGCAATCCCATAGAAAGTGACTGCAGACGCTGAGCCCCTCCCTGTGAGCAGAGCCAAAGAGCTGGAATGGACATCACACAGAATACTATATAGTCAATTCGTATTTGAGATCTTATTGAAAAAACACGTTATGCGAACTCCTGAACACATTTTAGCTGCAGTCTTATGAAAAGTGATTGCGGGCCCTAAGGCTCCTCCCCCTAATCAGACCGGATTTCAGCCTCTTCTCGTCTGTCCCATTTGTCTGGATTAACCAACTCGTTCTAGACGTCGTGGGGTGAGGTGGTCACGGACGACGCTCTCTCTGTCGTCGCCATTTTGGACGAAATGGCTTCCTCTTCTGCTAAATTGTCGAATGTTCATGATTCCTATAGACATATTTATGGCAATCACCAAACCATTTCTGATTTTTATAAATTTAGAAATGCTAATGGTTATAACATGCCAGCCAGCAATTCCGATTGCTTGGAACTCGACCCACAAACCCTTAGAGACGCCGAGTTCAACGTAGATGACCTGAGAGTTATTGTTCAGAACCCTCCATGGGATATGACCTCTGATCAATGGGAAATTTTGAATGAAAAGCTGGCCCGGATGGAAAGCGACCTGCACCACGTGGATATGGATACCTCAGGTGAGCCCCCCATGAGTTCTCCTCGTGGGTTTTCTGTTGTCTCCTCAACACTACTATCGACCAATGCCTCTCTCCCCTTTGTAGATGATCTCCGTAAATACGGTGTTGAAACTGTTTTGGCTAAATTTAGACCCAAAAGGAACAACGGATCTACCGGCCCTGATAACGGCCTTTCTGGCCCTGAAAAGGGCCTTCCCAAACATCGCGCACTAAGCGCCACTGTTAGTGATTGTACTCCCACCCCTTCCCCTCTGCATACCACACAGGACGTTCCCTCCTGCAGTACTAGCAGAACTAATATTAGGATTCCTAACGCCGTGAAAAATCTTATGAATGACTTTGAAAATTTCACTCAAGCCGGCAACTCGACTACTAATACACCTATGTCCAGTACTTGTGCTAATAAGCACCCTCTCTCCGATCCTGATGAAGAAGGCTTCATAAAAGTCCCCAAAAGGCACACTGCCAGAGCTGTTGCTAGGTCTCCCCCCCCCTTGCTACAGTTAAGCAAGTGCTTAACCCGGACGTCCCTGCTCCGGATTCTGAAAATGTCGTTGATGCTCTCACTAAGGAACGCCGTCCTCCCCCTATCTTTATCGTGCCTGGCCCAACCTGGTATGAATACTTAAATCAATTAAGGATTGAAACCCCCTCGATTGAGAGTAGTCTTAGAGGAAACCTCGTAAAAATAGATGTGAAATCTAAGGACGATTTCATTCGCCTTCAAAGAAGACTCATTGCAGATAAAACGTCTTTCAGGACCTTCCTGCTTAACGAGGAAAGGCCAATTAAAGTCGTAATTAGGGGACTCCCCGTGCCCACTACCCCTGACTTAATAAAACGTCGCCTGGAAGCTGGTGGCTTCCAAGTAAATAGTGTCACCCAGCTCTATAAAGGTTCAAAAACTCGTAAAATCATGATGCCCCTCTTCTATATTCAGCTCAATAAAAATGAAGAAAACTTAAAAATCTACCAAGTTGTAAAGCTTTTAGGTCTTGCAGTTAAAATGGAACGTTTTAGAGGGCGCAAGGGCGCCAGTACTCAATGTTTTTCCTGCCAGCAATGGCATCCCCCCCCGGGGCGGGCCACCCAAGATGGTGGTTTCGGATGTTGGCTCTGTAGCCTTGATCCTCCAAACTGGGGGGTAAATTAATCCGGGGGTATCTCAACCTCGCTGCTGATGACTCACGGATGCAATCGCGGAAGTGACGAGGCAGTCCCCGGACTCTTCCAGGTGGCCGGATCACGGGACTGTGGCTATTTATGCCCTGAGCCCAGGTCTGGCCGGTGACCGGAGTCGGGCCCGGCAGGCGCCTTCGGCCCCTGCCCGGTGAATGATTCCGCCGTGTTTCGCGACCGAGGTTGCGGCTTTGCTGGAAAAGAGATGAAGTGGTTGCGCCTCGATGTCCCACTGAATGCTATAAACCCAAGTTGGTTAGCAGGGCTCGCTGGTATGTACTCTGCCAGCAATGGCACCATGCCGCCAACACGTGCCATCTTCCGCCCAAGTGCGTGAAATGTGCTGGTGACCATAAGTCCTATGAATGCCCCAAAAAGCCGGAAACCAAATGTACTTGTGTAAATTGTGGTGGTGAGCACCCAGCGAGTTACCGCGGATGCCCCAAATTCCCCAAACCTAGGATTCAAGCAAAGACATTCAATAACCGCTTTGTTAATAGTAACAAATCTTATGCAGCTGCGATGAACAATCAACACAACGAATTCCCCGCCCTGCCTACCAAAACCAACTCTAAAGATCAAATTGTAAACTTCGACGTTAGCAAGCCACCGATTGAAGGTGATGATCACTGCAAAGACGACTGGCTGGAAATGATCGACCTGATAGTGCGCTTCGAAAGGAACGGCTATCAGAGAGATTTTCTCCAGCGAGCCCTTAAAGCTGCCCTTCCCAAACTAAGAGAAACTAAAACTATAATTGATAGGATCTCTATACTGTACGACAGTATCTGCGAATTGGCTAAGTCCCCTTAAACTTGTCCGCTTTCAGGGTTTTTTGGGGCCTGCTTGCAGGCCCTGTTTTTCCCCCTCTTGAACTATGTGTGGTCCCTTCTGATAGGTTTGCCCAGGATCTCCCTCCCTGTTGGCCCCTCCCTTTCTGCCCCGCCCCCTCGCCGCACTAGCACGCACTCATCGACTCAGGACCGAGTTCCACGGAACTCACCCCGTTTTCCAAATTTTCCCTTTCTTTCTGGAGTCATCTCTCCTTTTTCTAAAACAAGCAACACAGAAACCCAATTGGGACTTGCCTCAATTCGGAATCATGTGCTCTGCTACGATCCATTGGATCCCTACCTTATTTAAAAGTCTTTATTGAAGTCGAGTGTCGTACAAAACAGAGCACCAGGCGCGAAGCGCCTTTAATCTCCAATTTCAAAATGTGGTTCTTATCGTCATACTGTGACATTAATTCAGTGACCCTAACAGGAGGTTCGAGGTTTTTATTTACTACTTTTTTTGATCCTCTAACCTTTTATTATGTTCGGAGGTTAAGGCAAGCTCTACGTAGCTTTGCCAGGCACTCCAATAACACCTTCCTTGAGTCCCATTTGTCTGACCTCATAAGATATCATTGTTCGTAGATAATAAATAGACATCTGTCTTAAAGTTTTTAAAATGTGTTCAGGAGTTATGAAAATATACTTAATCTAAGTATATAGGTTTTACTAGAGATATTTATTAAAACATACGTTATACTAACTCCTGAACGCATTTCATCTGCAATCCCATGGAAAGTGACTGCAGACGCTGAGCCCCTCCCTGTGAGCAGAGCCAAAGAGCTGGAATGGACACCACACAGAATACTATATAGTCTATTCGTATTTGAGATCTTATTGGAAAACACGTTATGCGAACTCCTGAACACATTTTAGCTGCAGTCTTATGAAAAGTGATTGCGGGCCCTAAGGCTATGGCTCCTCCCCCTAATCAGACCGGATTTCAGCCTCTTCTCGTCTGTCCCATTTGTCTGACCTCATAAGATACCATTATTCGTAGATAATAAATAGACATCTGTCTTAAAGTCTTTAAAATGTGTTCAGGAGTTATGAAAATATACTTAATCTAAGTATATAGGTTTTACTAGAGATATTTATTAAAATATACGTTATACTAACTCCTGAACACATTTCATCTGCAATCCCATGGAAAGTGACTGCAGACGCTGAGCCCCTCCCTGTGAGCAGAGCCAAAGAGCTGGAATGGACACCACACAGAATACTATATAGTCTATTCGTATTTGAGATCTTATTGAAAAAACACGTTATGCGAACTCCTGAACACATTTTAGCTGCAGTCTTATGAAAAGTGATTGCGGGCCCTAAGGCTATGGCTCCTCCCCCTAATCAGACCGGATTTCAGCCTCTTCTCGTCTGTCCCATTTGTCTGACCTCATAAGATACCATTATTCGTAGATAATAAATAGACATCTGTCTTAAAGTCTTTAAAATGTGTTCAGGAGTTATGAAAATATACTTAATCTAAGTATATAGGTTTTACTAGAGATATTTATTAAAATATACGTTATACTAACTCCTGAACACATTTCATCTGCAATCCCATGGAAAGTGACTGCAGACGCTGAGCCCCTCCCTGTGAGCAGAGCCAAAGAGCTGGAATGGACACCACACAGAATACTATATAGTCTATTCGTATTTGAGATCTTATTGAAAAAACACGTTATGCGAACTCCTGAACACATTTTAGCTGCAGTCTTATGAAAAGTGATTGCGGGCCCTAAGGCTATGGCTCCTCCCCCTAATCAGACCGGATTTCAGCCTCTTCTCGTCTGTCCCATTTGTCTGACCTCATAAGATACCATTATTCGTAGATAATAAATAGACATCTGTCTTAAAGTCTTTAAAATGTGTTCAGGAGTTATGAAAATATACTTAATCTAAGTATATAGGTTTTACTAGAGATATTTATTAAAATATACGTTATACTAACTCCTGAACACATTTCATCTGCAATCCCATGGAAAGTGACTGCAGACGCTGAGCCCCTCCCTGTGAGCAGAGCCAAAGAGCTGGAATGGACACCATTGGAACTGTCTACTGGCTAGTGGAAGGACAAATAATAAAAACAAAGTGAATTATAAATATATATATATATATATGTGTGTGCGTGGCTCAGAATGTAGCTGTATCATGGGTCACAATTTAGTGAATTGTAAACTAGCTACAGCTAAAATGTTCAATTTTGTTGGGCTTTATTCTAAGAGGTTAGGGGAAGGAGGGTACGGTCTTTAGTTGCCATCCCCATTTAATTTCGGTCTAAACTGTGTGACACAGTTCTGGTTGCCCGAACAATTTTACCTTATACATTCTGGTAGATCGGATGGTTTGGGTATGAATAAAAGAAATCTGTAGCATTAGAAATTTGACAGAAAACGTCCTTATTCGTCAAAGCCTTTATAAACGTATAAAGTATTTATCCAATAATTTTTGTATTCAAAAAATTAATGTAAAGAAACGTTATAAGGACATCTGACCACTATAGAAGAACATTCTTACATTAGATTCAATATTTTAATATTCTGTTTAAAGGGGGGGGGGGGTCATTAATAAATTTATTTTTTTCGCAGGATGAATTATTTAATTTTTTCCAATGTTTGGGGGAGGAGGCTGTTTTACATAATTTTTCAGAATTTCTAAGAGGGAGAGGGTAGAGTGAAGGAGTAGCATTCGATTTAAAAAAAAATGGGGGGGGGGGGGGTTCTCATTTATGTATATATATGACCCAAAGTGTATCTGCGTCATGTGGTATGTGAATAAAAATTTCAAAAACATCAATCTGGCTATGGCTGAAATGTTCAATTTTTCTGGCCCTCAATCCAAGAGGTTAGGGGAAGGATGGTATGGTCTCAATAGCTGCATCCCCCATCTGATTCCTCAGGTTGCTCAAACTATTGCAAGAAGTTCGTACCGTACAAATGGGTTCAGGAGTTCAAAAATCATGCTTTTTCCTCAATCAAGACCGTTGATTTTCAATGGGTATTCGGCTAGTATAGCACTAAATGCAGAAAATAAATCCGATATCTCTAGGAGGGCTTTTGATAATTTCTAAATAATTGTGTCCATTCATTTGAGGTTAAAAGTATGCAAAAGTATTACGAGTATTACGAGTATTACAAGTATGTAAAAGTATGGTATAGAGCCTATGGTTGCCACACCCATTAGGTTCCAGTCTAAATTGGGTGGCACTGTTCAGATCGCCCAAACAGTCACTTTACAATTTCTGATTTCTCGGATGGTCTGAGTAGGAAAAAAACAGTTCCTGATCGTAGACATGAATTCAGGAGTTGCACTTATTCGTCAATCAAAATCTAGGTATAAGGTGTTTATCTGACAATTTTTGTATTCGCACGTTATAGGGACTCCTGAACACATTTTAAACACTTCCCCATGTTTGACCAATCATAAAATTTAAATTGGAGTTCTACAGAGCACTTGCCATTTGATAAAACGCTTTCTAATTTTGATTGGGACCATTTCACTTTCAAAACATAGGATCAACATAAATGGAAAGAATACGTTATAAGTACTCCTGAACACTTCCCTGTCAGTCAAAATCGAAGTATAAGGTAATGTTTTCCGAGTTATTTTGTATTTGAGATTTCGGTGAAAAGTATACGTACTCCTGAACATCATTTCATATACAAGCTCGTGGAAAGCGATTGAGGTCGCCTTGGGGCTAAGGCCTCTTCATAAATTAACCTGGCTTCCATTTTTTCTCGACCGCCCTGTTTGTATGTTTGACCCCATATGATACCGTTCGTAGAATCATCATTGTTTTCCACAGAAAATAACGCTTTAATCGAATTCTTTAAAATTTGTATTATTTATTTGCAAATTGTATTAAATTAATATTTTTAATAATTTATGGAAGGAATATTAAAATATATAGAATTGCATATTTCACGTTTTTGTTATTTTAATATACACGTATTACTATATTCTTTAGTAAGCAACATCACTCGAAATAACGAGTTCGTACCATAAACTGAACCATCAGAACTGAATCCCAAAGCTTTCACCACTTATGATCTCAAGTTATTTATTCACAAAGGGATCCTCCCTAATTCCCCCCCCCCCCTCCCCAGGCACAGCGGTGAGGTTGGTAAACTTGTTTCTGAGAATTCCCAGAAAATACGTCACCTCCTCAATAGAGGAAATGGGACTAATCTTTTGGCACGGTTTGAATGTCGGCAAGAGGCAAGGTAAATGGAAGTAAGAGTACCTTTGGTAATGGAGTACCTTTCAATAGACCTTGGGCAAGAGGCAGAGGTAGATAGAATTGACGAGTTATCGCTCTTCTGTAATTTTGAACGGATTCATGTCCAAATACGTTGCGCCATCTAGTGATAGCGAATCAAAGCTTGAAACACTGAGGATTCCTCTTAAGAGTTGCCTTGTGCATACAAGTGTGTTATATAGATATAGACAAGTAGACGAATTGTAGAGAGAAAACCACCTGGAACTACAGAAGGTAATGTTGTTTCTCTGTGTTTAAAATGTGATATGTATTATTCAGTTTTTAAGAAAAGTATTGTTTTGCGTCAAATACTAAGCGATGTTTCTATTTGAGCTAAAGATTGGTGTGAGATTTTTTGCAAGACTTAATTATGAAAATACTGCTATTTCTATAAACACATAAATTTGTTATCTAAATATATTTCACTGAAAGTAACTAATGCTTTTAAAACTATTGCTTTAGCAAATTTTCCGCTTTGAGACCATACATATTACAGAATATTAGCGAAACGCGATTTTGGTTCTTTAAAAATTTCCATCTCTTCGGATCGCAAATTAAAAATGCATATGCAAAGAACTTCTTCAAAAATGCTGAAGCTCTTTGTATTAATACATTCTTCTCTTTCCAAAGAAGTGATTCAATAATGATGCTCTTGAGTTTTGAAGAATATTTATTTATTATTTTCCTTGTATGTATAATATAATGAATAGTAAAAATATTGTGACCGAATTCGAATTCGAGTTTTTGATGGATCGTTTTTTGGTGATGTGTATGTGTGTGCTCTTGAGTCTGTGGACATCTCATGAAAGGAACTTTTCAAAGGAAATTTGGTAAAGAAATTACAATCAGTGAATAATACTAGGAGCCTATTGATTTGGAAGTAATCAGATGTTCGGAAGAACCCCCACTTCCAAATCTGTATCAAATTTTGATAAAGTTAGAACTTTCAATAATGTTAAGTAAAAATCCATTTCTTATGTAATTTTTTACTAGAAAAGGATTGACCTAACTTTTAGAACTCCAGCATGAACCATTCTTGAGAACTTCCACATTTACAAATAAAGTTATCAAAATAATTACATAAAATTAAAAAAAATATTAACAATTGTGATATATGTTTATTTTTCATATGTAATAGTATACGATAAATTTATTAACATCATTCTCGTGGATGTAGTTCACTCCATTCATGAGCGAAGTTAATTTGTGTAATAGTTTTGTGTTTTGAAACCTAACAATTTAACAAAAGTCATTTATATGTAAGAAATGCTCTGTCCTCTGTTTGTCTGTAACGTGTTTAGACACATTTGGCAAACTTTCCGACTCATTTAGCGAAATATCACCAGTTTAATTATATGGAATATATTGCTTATTGTGGACGCTGTCAATATTGAGAATTTTCAATTTAAACTTGCATAAAATGTAAGTTGATTGGGTACTTCGAAATAGTTTTACATGTTGTCATCTGGAATATTTTCAAATAAAAAAAAACATATTGTGCCGTTTATCTTATACATATTTTTTCACTGTAGAAGAAGTAAATTCATTGCATTATGTAGTGAAAGTCAGGTGCTGCACAGATCAGATATTAATTTTATTATATATGTGATTTTTATTGAAAACATTTGTAAGGAGTCTCAGTAACTCCCACACAATGCAAAGACGTTTCTTCTTTCACAGCGAAATAATGGTGTTCAAGACCTACGACATATTGTGTTTAGCATTGAATTAATTTCACGTAAATTGATGTGGACACTACATGACTTTTCTTATATTAGACTATAAATTTATATATTTTCCAGTGAAAAAATTATGTATAAAGTCCATGCCACAATGACTGTAATGTTGAATTGCCAATTTGACGCTTTTTCGGAAGTCAACATATAAACCCCAATGGACGCTATTTGTACATTTATAATTGGTGCAACTTTAAATTGACAATTATCAATATTGATAGCCAACACAATAGGTAATATAGCCATATATTGAAATATTTTAATAAATAATTTATCAATTTAGTCTCATTTTTTAAATTTTAACGATATTTTGATAAAACTTAAGCGAAATATATCGCCAAGTTGGCGATATTTCGCCCGTTTTTCTGCATTACATATTTTGCTGCTTTCAAGAACCTTTCTATATATGACTAACATATGGAAACTAGCTATGGGTTTTTTTATATATAAATAACATTAGCAACTAGATTGAGACGGGGGGGGGGGGGGGGATTCCTGCCGAAAATTAGCTAACGCTTAAATTTAGATAAAATGAATAGTGTTCCATTTTTCTTGTATTAGACATTGGATTTATATATTTTCCAGTGAAAAAAATGATGTATAAAATCAATGGCACAATGACTGTAATGTTGACTTGCAAATTTGGCGCATTTTCGGAAGTCAACATAGAAACGCCAATGGGTACTATATGAACATTTATAATTGGTGCAACTTTAAATTGACAATTATCAATATTGATATCCCACACAATAGGTAATATAGCATATATTGAAATATTTTAATAATTAATTTATCAATTAATGTCATATTTTGAATTTTGACGGTATTTTCATAAATCTTGGGCGAAATATCGCCAAGCTGGCGATATTTCGTCGCTTATCTATATTATATTTTGACGGTTTCAAAAAATTTTCTATATATAACTAACATTTGGAAACTAGATATGAGGAATTTTATATATAAATAATATTAGCAACGAGATTGGGGGGGGGGGGGAATCCTTCTAAAAATTAGATTACTTATAAAATAATTATTGTTCTATTTTTTTTATTAGACAATGAATTTATATATTTTTCAGTGAAAAAAATTATATATAAAATCCATAGCATAATGATTGTAATGTTGAATTTCAAATTTGGCGTTTTTCGGAAGTCAACGTATAAAAAGAAGTCAATGTATTCGGAAGTCAGCATATTTCTTAAGCAGAGGAATTATTTAAAAACGAAAATATAATTATATATTAATATTTTAGTGCATTTTTATCTACCCCCCCCCCATAAAATATATATATATATATATACGAGTGTATTGATCCTCTTTACCATCAACCAATTAACTTTCGATCAAACAACATAAAATACCTAAGAGTAAAATTTGCAGAATTAGTAACATGTTACAAAATATTAATGAAGTAAATAGTTTTGGAATTTATATGTGTAAACTATATCAATTATTTTCAAATACATACGATTAACCCATTGTAATTTTTTCTCCTTTTTTTAAATTGCGCAAGAAAAAAATTTGAAACATCCATGTGTGTACCCTTCATTTTAAAGGGTTTGAAAAAATGTCTTGATTGATACTAAGTTTGACAATGTGCACCTTCAGAGGGTAACTCCCCCCCCCCCCCTCCGAGGTTGCTTATGACATCACGTAAACTAGAATTGTGATGTGGAGATGTGGAGACACACGCGTTAAAATATTTTAATTGCTTAAATTATTCGTTTCTACAAAATATTTTTACTTCAAAACTTAGGAGGGGGATCTAAAGAAATTTTTTGAACGCTCTGCATGAACTCGCCCGAACAACTGACTTGATTCAAGTCCGCTTGACGTAGTTTAGAAAATCGCCAGACTTGGAGGGCTATAATCTCCATTATCGTTCTTTGGGTTTATTTTCATTTATGGCATTATTTCAGTGACCAATGTGAAGTTACAAAATATTCATTTTACACTTTTAATTAGCCTAAGACAATGACAAATAATGTGGCATTTTTATGCACATTTGGGTTTTGTAAGTTTGAGGGCATTGGCACAGATCAGATTTTACATTAGATTACTGAAAATATTTTATTCGAAGCCTCGATTATGTGCAAGAGATTAAAATAAAAGGGGTACATGCTTCTGTACATGTCGTTACAGGTCACATCAGACAAATATCACTGTCTAGAACAGGTGGGGACCAACTCCCTAGGGGGTCTACCTGAAACCGGTCTAACCTAGATGAAATGGAACAGGTTTTCTATTCTTTCAGTCTGCTCAAATTTGCCTCGTACGCAAATTTGTCAAATTTGCCTCGTGCGTACAAGAAAGTTCACCGTTCTTTTAAGTGTGCTATATATATACATTAATAGAAGAATTGTAAAGCGAAAACCACCTGGAACTATAGAAGGTAATATTGTTTCTCCGTGTTTAAAATGTGTTATTATGTGTATTATTCAGTTTCTAAGAAAAGTATTGGTTTGCGTCAAATACTCAACCATATTTCCATTTGAGCTGAAAATTGGAATGAAATAGATATTTGCAAGACATAATTATGAAAATACTGCTATGTCTATAAACACATAAAGTTGTTATCTAAATATATATCACTAGATGTAACTAATGCTATTAAGAAATATTGCTTGTGTAAGTTTTCCGCTTTGACACTATATATATTACACCCCCACTGGGTTCCGGTCTAAATTGGGTGGCACTTCCCGGCCGTCCATACAGTTACCTTACACCTTTCTGGTAGGTCGGACGGTCTGGGTCTCAACAAAAACAACTATATATATTACAAAATAATGACGAAACGTGGTTTCGGTGCTTTAAAAATTCCCCCTTCTTCAGATCGCAAATAAAAAGTGCATATGTTACGAACTTCTACATAAATGCTGAAGTTTTTGGTATTTCTACATTCCTTTCTTTCCAAAGAATTGATTCAATAATAATGCTCTTGCGTTTTGGAGAATATTTATTACTTTCCCTGTATGTATTGTATAATGAATAGTGAAAGTATTGTGATGGGGTCAAAAATACCAATTCGAAGTTTTGATGTATCTTTTTTTGGTGATGTGTGTCCTTGAGTCTTTGGACATCTCATGAAGGACCTCTTCAAACGAAATTTTGTACAGAAATTACCATCAGTGAATATTAGGAGCCTATTGATTTTGAAGTATTCAAAATGTTCTGAAGAACACCCCCCACCTCCAAATTTGTATTAAATTCTGAAAAAGTCAGAAAACTATTGTTGTTGTTGTTGAGACCCAGACTGTCCGACATAACAGAAAGGTGTAAGCAGAAAACTATTGTGAAATATGAAATTTTTATGAAATATTTTTCATATGAAATAGTATACGATGAATTTGTTAACACAATTCCCGTGGACATCGCTCCATTCACGAGAGAAGATAACTTGTGTAATAGTTTTGTGTTTTGAAATCCAACCTTTTAACAAAAGTCATTTATATGTAAGAAATGCTCTTCTCTATGTTTGTCTGTAACGTTTGGAAATACATTTGACAAACTATTCGTCTCATTTAGCGAAATATCGCCAGTTTAGTTCTATGGACTACATTGTTGAAAAAAACATTGTGCTGTTGATCTTATACATATTTTTTCATTGTGAAGGAAGTAAATTAATTCATTGCATTATATAGTGAAAGTCAAGTGCTGCACTGATTTGATTTTAATTTCATTATATATGTGATTTTTATTGAAAACATTACTAAGGAGACTTGCATTAAAATGTAATTAATCCGATATTCAAATTTTCTACTTTCTGATTTAAACTTATTTTTAAATTTGTGAAAGATATTCAAATAATTAATTATTTTATAATTGTAACGCATTGATACTGATTGGACGTGGGCAGTAACTCCAACACAATGCAGAGACATTTCTTCTTTCTCAGCGAAATAATGGTGTTCAAGACCTGCGGCACATTGTATTTAAGATTGAAATAACTTCATGTAAATTGATGTGGGCAGTACATGACTTTTCTTATATTAGACAGTGAATTTATATATTTTCCAGTGAAATAATTATGTATAAAATCCATCGCACAATGAGTGGAATGTTGAATTGCAAATTTGGCGCTTTTGCGGAAGTCAACATATAAACCCCAAAGGACGTTAGATGAATATTTATAATTGGTACAACTTTAAATTGACAATTATCAATATTGATAGATATCACAATAGGTAATATTGCCATATATTGAAATATTTTAATAAGTAATTAATCGATTTAGTGTGATTTTTAAATTTTAACGATATTTTGATCAATCTCAGGCGACATATATCGCCAAATTGGCGATATTTCGTCCGCTTTTCTGCATTATATTTTGCCACTTTCAAGAACTTTTCTATATATAGCTAACATTTGGAAACTGCATATGGTGATTTTTATATATGAATAACATCAGCAACTAGATTGAGGTGTGTGTGTGGGGGGGGATGGGATCCTTCCGAAGATTTAGATTACGTTTAAAATTAATAGTGTTCCATTATACAATGAAGTTATATATTTTCCAGTGAAATGATTGTGTATAAAATCCATGGCACAATGACTGTAATTTTGAATTGCGAATTTGACTTACTAAGAGCGATTGCCCGCCGTTGCTCAGGATTTACCATAAAAACTATAATAAAAATTACACCGGAACATATAGGGCCGATTGTGATACATTACCGCTGAATGTATCGCATTTTAGAGATGTTTAAATAAAATTAAAGTTGGAAACTGTTTCATAATCAATGTTTTATACGTGATTGATCTTTCTTGTGATTTCTTAAATACTTTACTTTTTGAATATGCCTGTGGGAAATAAACCATTGTGATAGTTTCCATTTAAATTCTTATCTCAAACCTGCGATTTTCAAAAGTGTCTAATACGTTCAATAAACTCCCACAAAACTCAGCAATTTAATTGACTTTCACGTTTTAAACCAACAATGTCCAACCTTTTTCGTTGTGAATCATATAAGAGAATAGAACTCCTAGGAAAAAGTGTCGTTTTTCACTAATATCTCGAGAACCACTGGACGTAGAAACTCGAAATTTGGCCTATGTTTTAAGTGGCGCGATTTCAAGACTACTAAGACAAATTTCATGGAATTCGATTCAGACGTTCTCCAGTTATGTTGGATCATACATACATACTTTTCTTCTTTATATATATAGATTCTTGCCTTTTCGCATTACTGTCATTTATTTCTTACGAATGGCAACAGTAGATAATTTCTTTTTCCTTTGCGAATGGCAACATTAGTCCCTTCATTCCGGGTTCGACAGGTTGGTGCATTTGCAGTGTTAGTTTACAGGTATTTTTGTTTCCTTTTATTTTTTCTCCTTTATGCATGTTGTCCAAGTAGAGATATTTTATAGATATAATCTATCTATTTCTTCAGAATTTCTTCATTCATACATTTCTTGTGTTTGCTTCGACAAAATTCTTGGACCCAAAGAAGAGTTTTTGGAGAAGTGAACAAATCCATCATTTGGGCCTAGCTCTTGTCCACGTGTATAGCATTAATGCTTGGATTTCATTTGTTTTCCTTTTATCGATTCCATACCAATGATTTTTGATGATTTTCTTTTAACTTGATGATTCGAAATTTGTATTTTTTTCTATTTGATTGAAGATTTGCACTTTTATTTTGTAGGCTTGTTAGAAAGTTAGGTTTTTCGAGTTACATCTTCTCACGTTTTTTTCATTGGACTTTCAAACTATTATTATATTGATTTGCATATATATCATTTCAAATATATATTATATGTATATAAATATATAAAATTGTAAATCCAATGGTAGAATGTAATGTAAGTAGTAACTCATAATGTACTATCGTAAAATATGCCTACAAAATACAATGAAATAAAGGAAATTGAACCATAAAGGAAATTCAGTCATATTGTATGCATATATATATATATATATATACTTAAAATTACATAACAGTATTAACCATTGCGAAATACGTTCATTTATCATATGTGAGTATATTAAAAATTTTGATAATTTTAAATATACTCACAACTTTTTGACAAAATATAGAATTGTGCTAATCGTACTTTTTGAATGCTGTCAAACATTTATCGGATAACCTAAAAAATGCAAACTTCGATGCATTTAAAAAAATAAATATGAAAAAATACCTTACGGATTCAGATCAAACATCGTTGGGAAGAATATTTTTCGATTTTTCTGTAGTGTCAAGATAGAAACTCGGTTATGTTATTTTTAGTCGTTATGGAATCGATTTGTGTGAAATTCGTACAAAATCGTGCTAAAATCTAAACTCATTCAAACACTCATTCAAATTTTGAAAAAAAATCTTGTAAAGGTGCATTGTCTTGCGTCTTGAAGTATCTGCGTACCAAATTTTATGGCCGTACAACACATAGATTTCCCGCTACAAACCACACACACCCAAACATCTTAATTTAATAAGTTAGATAATAAAATCGAGAATTTCTGTTTTCAAATATTTGTTAGTTTATGAGATGTTGCAAGCAAAAATTTTCGAATTTTCTAGTCAATTTCAGATGGCACACACAGGATTTGAAATAGGATGCTCGAATCGCGCATAAAATTCAAAAATCCCGCACATAAAAAATTGCGGCGCGGGAAATCGGGCTCTTACTATCCTCCTAAAATTTTGAAAACGAACGTGAGGAATGCGCCGGAGAGCGGATGAGTCACGGATCCGAGCGTGTTTTTACCGGGAAGTTCCGCATCTCAACAAAGCTACCCCAGAAATTCCTCTTTTCCGGGAAATTTCAAAGTCGCACCGTTTCTCACGAAAATTTGTTAGGGGTTGCATACGGAACTGGCGCAACGCTTCATTCCATTGTCCACTAGTTATGGATAAATCGCGGCTAGGTTCTTTTTAACGATGTTTCATTTTTCCTGAGTGTATAAAGCCGAGCACACTAGGTACAAACGTTCCGATTTTCCCGAATTGGTTACGTTTTTTTTTCTGGGCATTATTCCGGGACTTTGATTTTCGGTAAAAGATATTCCAACTTTTTCGCTAAAAATATTACGATATCTCCAAAGAAATATCAAATGCTTTGGTCACGTCCTTCAAGCGCGATGTGCCGCACAGGATTCACACTATTGTGCGCAATTAATAAACATTTATAGGAAAAAATGGAAAAAAAAGCGCATTTGCGAGATGAAAATATGATAATCTTAAATTTTGTTACCAAATATAGAAAGTACATCTTTTAACGATTTCCAAAATCAATGCGAGCTAACTTTTGCCGAAATGGGAAGAAAATTATTACAACTGACATAACGTCATTTTAGGCCTTTTGATTGACCTCTTTAAATATTACTTAACTTAGCAATAAACTTGTCATTTTCTCGCAAAACCCAATTTTTTCATCTCCCGGAGAATATACGAATTTTTTAAAGATCTTTGGTGGGATTCCAGCATCAAAGACATTTCTCAATGAAATCCTCCTTGGGATGAGAATGACTATTTCAGACCAAAAATTGGTCCCAGCAAAAATATGCATTGCAGCATATTCATGGATTTTCATGTTTCATTTATTAGATAGTAATTTATTAGACAGTTCAGCAACATCGTGGGTATTTTTTAATTTAAACACGATCACCGGCATATTTCGTTTTATTTTTAAATCTCTTTGCATTCACTGATATTTTTATATTTATTGTTCTTTTGATGCTGGAATATTACCTTTTAAACATATTGTAAATGAAATTGAGATACAGGGTCTTTCAAAAGTCCGTATCAATTTTAAAAATTCATAAAAAATCGAAAAATCATCGCTTTGAGGTACGGTTTGTACCATAAGTATTGCTAGGACGGGGGGGGGGGGGGGTGACGTGAAAAAATTTTGTAGATCAAAAAATCACCTATAGATGGCGCTGAGCGCATTGGAAAGACAATTAAAATAACTTACTATACGTGTCAAATCGTGTCACAAGCCTAAGTAACTCTGAACAGGTGATAAGACCTTTTCCTCTCTTTAGATTTTTCCTAAATCAGAATTTTCGCAAAGCATCTGATGCTGATTCTCCGCTCACGTAATACAGCTTCACTAACAAGGCTTTTCGATCAAAGTTAACATTCTCGCAAAAGCTTCTTCTTTGCACCGTTTACTAATGAATCAAATGAAGAATCTACAGAGCACTGAAACTCTTTTATAACAGCCTCATTTGCATACTTCTGGAAGAAGGTAAGTTCTGTATTCGGGTAAGCGTCACCTATAGGTGATTTTTTAAACTACAAAATTTTTTTACGTCACAAAAAAAACCCCAACCTGGCAATACTTATGGTACAAACCGTACCTCAATGCGATGATTTTTCGATTTTTAATGAATTTTTAAAGTTTACACGGACTTTTGAAAGACCCTGTATATGTTTAGGATAATGAAATTAAAACATATTTATTTATTTAGGCATTTAGAATTATGAGGCTCATTAGAAATATATTTGAAGAGCATAAATTAGAATTTGATATATTTGCACCTTAATGCAGTTGAATATCTAATTTCAATTAAAAATAAACATCCTTCTCATCTTAATTTTTCTAAAAGCACTTAAAAATATATTTTTAGTACAAAATATTTTGAATAAAATTTGTTTGGTGAGGGGCAAATATAGACTATTCAAAATGTGCTTTATCCTAAAATTATGCTATTTATAAAATAACGGCATATATTTTCCTCTTTGCTTTCCATTTTTAATCATATAAAGGGGTTTTCAAATTATTTAAAAAATAAAGTTGATAATTTTCAAATCAAGGTTGAAAATACTACATGTCAATTTTGAAAGTCTCTTGTAATATAAAAATATCCTCCTTTTACTAATAAAAATTCTTGATTTTTAAATTTCCCCCGAAGTTTTTGAAAATCCCCCCCCCCCAAATTTTTTGTTAAAGGGAAAATATCCCCCCTAAATTTTAAGCCCTATTTCAAACCTTGGCGTATAGTTAGCTCATACGATAACATCCACATGGATTATGTCTGTTTTACAATATTTATTATTTTACAGGCAAAAGTGCTCGAATTGTCAGTGAAACAGGAATATGTAAGTCTATCCATCTAGGGACTGGGAATTACGTACAACGGTGTAATTCATATGATGTAATCAACATGTATAATTGCCATTTTCAAATATTTATTATCTTATTGGGGTGTGTCATAGGTAAAATTTTTCGGATTGTCAAATGAACATTACGTGGAACCCCAGGTTTATAAAGCTATGGGATTACAATGGTAGATGTTAAGATACCATCAACATGGATAATTGCTGTTTCCAAATATTTGTTAGTTTTTGGAGATATTGCGAATATACGAATTGAAATATACGAATTTTCGAGTTAATACGAAACACCATGAAATTTGTACAAAATGAAATCATATGATGAAATTCCAATGGATAATAGCTGTTTTGAAATATTTATTATTTTAGGGAGGTGTCATGGGAAAAAATGTCTAATATTCGTGATGTCAATGTTCGTATTGTCAAATATTCGTGAAATTCCAAGTTTGTTAATGTCATGACCATTAATGTCTCTACAGCTGATTATGGGCTTTGGCCGCCCTTAGAAGATTCTGATTTATTGAGGTAGGGACTTTGTATTCGGTTCATTAGCAGATCAGATGATAATCAACATGAATCTCGGACATTTCAGAAGGTATACGAAGAATTTTTCTAATTTTCGAGGAAAATTTCGATAATTAAAGATTAAAACTATTTATTATTTTAGGGGTATCGTAGACAAAATTTTTTGAATTGTTGAGTGAACAAGTATATATATATAAAAGGATATAATATGAAAATCCAATGATAGAATAGAGAGAAATTGTAACTCATTAACTCTAACTTAGAAAATACCAATATTCTAAAATGCTTTGAGAATTATATCTAGGTGTCGCTAGTGTTAGTAAAGTAGCGGTTATTGTTAGTAAACACAACAGAAATGTGTATAATTGAGTATATGTATTTTTGAATTTTTTTAAATTAATGATTCCATAATTATGATCATAATTAACCAGTATTTTTTCATAGTTGTAGGGTAGAGTATAGAATTTATGGAGATAAAATAAATTGAAAAGAAAAATTTTTGAATGTGCAGGTATATTCTTTATTGTTTTAGTTCCATTTTGCAATGCGCTAATAATTTATTTTTACAAAATGGACAGTTTGAATAAATATTTTAGGCATTCGCCACAGAAATGCATGCAATGCAAGACTATTTATGTAATCCCAGCGCCATCTGAATTATTGTCTCAAACGATAATGCCTTTTTCTTAATATGAAGTTTTAGCTCCTTAATTTTACCTCCATGGTTCTAATACAAAATCTTTCCTTGATATTTTCGTTATTGTTTTCGCTTGACGTTATGAGAAACACTGGAATAGGTCTAAAAAAGATCAATCATGCACAAAGCATTGACAATGAAACACTTTCCAACTGCAATGCAATTTTATTTAAACATTTCTAAAATGCGATACATTCAGCGGCGATATGCAGTCAAACCTGTCTATCTCGAATCTCGCGGGAATGAAACGAAAATTCAAGATAAAGATGCTTTGAGACAGAGAGGTTTCGAAAAATAGAAAGTGGAAATAACACAATTATTTCATACCTTAATAAAAATAATCACGCAATAATTTCTGATGCCTAATTTTCTTTGACTCAACAATTTTTTTAAGGTTAGCAATGGTTGCTAATCCGTTCTAACTAATATCCTCCTGGGATTCAAGGAAAATTCTCATCTTTTCAATAGGCTTCTCCGCTTCTTTTATGGTAACTTTAGATGAACCTGTATCCACTATTTCATGACCGTTGTCACTCCTGTCACGTCGTCTATGATTTCAATATCTGTCAACATTCCGCATGTTGTCAGGGAATCGTCCACGTCTAAAAAGATTTCGAATAAGATATCTAGATTAAGTCTTTACTTGATGATCATCCATTCTTCCGAATTCACTTCATTGACTTCTACTCATACATCGTGTCAACGCTCGTTTGTTGTTCTTGCTCTTCCTCGTTGTTCCTTTGTTTAAATCCGGCTTTTAGGAAACAATTCCTGATCGTTTTCTGCGTAACATTTCTCCAAGCAAAGTGTCATCCTCATTGCATCCAAAACATTGATGTTGGGAAGGGAATTGCCTTCGTTGATGGCGTCGAAAAGTTTTCGAACCAGTTCTCGTCTGTATCCCACTTTGAAACTTCGAATGATTCCTTGATCGAGGGGATGCAGCCTGGATGTAGTGTTAGGAGGCAAAAACTTTATAGTGACGTTTCTAAGAGTTAGGGAGTTGGAATGAGCATTGCAGTTATCGATGAACAGATGATTTTTTCTTTTTTTAAAACCTATAGATTTGTTGATTTATTTCAATCAGTCACGAAAGATTTCGCTGGTCATCCAGACTTTCTTATTTGCTTTGTATGAAAAAGGACACGATTTCACTTTCAAGAAACATCTAGGCTTTGCAGAACGACCAAACGTCAGTGGTGAAAATTTTTCACTTCTATCTTGATTAGCTGCTAAAAGAACAGTTACACGTACGTTTCTTTGTTTACTACCTCGGCACTCTTTTCCTTTGAACGTCGTTATTTTGCTGGGTAAACATTGAAAAAATAGCCCTGTTTCTTCGGCGTTGAAGACATTCATTGGTTCATAGCTTTCTAGCACGGAAGGGAGCTCCTTGATCCACTCTTCGCAAACACTTTGAGATACAGGCGCACTTTCACCGCATAGTTTTCTGAAAACGATGTCGAGTCTCTTTTTGAAGCTCTCGAGCCACCCGTCGCTGGCTATGGACAAGTTCTTTTGCAAAATCTTCAGCTTTCCTCTGCAGCATCATTCTCTCATAGGAAATCTCCTTGGTCATGACATTATACAAACCATTTTCTCACACACTTGTCAACATCAGGGAAAGTACATTTTCGATTTTTTTTTCACTTTCTTATTGTTTTCAAATTTTCTCTCCACCAAATCTCTGTTCTTTATTATCATCGAAAGCGTACTCGGTGGCATGCCAAACTTCATTGCAAGTTTATTCTTTTTAAGTAGAGGATTTCCGTCCAAAAATTTTAAAATTTTTATTTTTCTTCCATCGAAAGCAGATTTGACTTCCTTTTCACTCCCACCATTTGCTTCACTTAACGTTGCAATCACAAACTGCGTTACTAACTCTACAAACAGAAGAGCACAACTGACCAGTTGCATATCAGTTTATTATTCCCCCCCAACTCCCATTGTTTAGTCCCCCCCCCCAACTCCCATTATTCAAAGTTCCCAATCCCTACTGAAAGGGCCAACGGGAGTTCTGATCCCTTCGAGGATTCCCGAGAAATTTTTGACTTACACCCGTTTTCATTCTACATTCCTACCGTCTGTACATGACGTCGTGACTATTGTTATGGAAGGAATATTTCTTAACGGTAACTTCCGCTGGCGAAATATGGCAGCTGAACTTCGAATTTGTATAATTAACTCTTCATGGCGTAATTCGAGATATGGAGGTTTTGGGAGAACAGTTTTCGAGATAAACATGGAAAATACATTGAATTTTGGCTGAAAAGACAGGGAAATAAGTAAATTTCGAGATTTAAAGGATTTCGAGATAGACAGGGTTCGAGATAGACAGGTTTGACTGTATTTAAAATATTCACAGTGCTACAATAATTTATTACACTTGAAAATTTAAAACTTCATCGAAAAAAAAAGAACTTTATTCAAATGACATCATCGAAATATAAATCGCCTGGTTTTCTGTTGTTGTTGAGACCCAGACCGTCCGACCTACCAGAAAGGTGTAAGGTAACAGTCCGCTCATACACATTTTTTCATTCCTTTCATTCAGCGGTAATATTTTTAAAATTATCACAATACTACAATAATTTATTTTACTTAAACTTAAAACCATGCAGTTAAAAGTACTTTTTAATACCATGTTTAAAATTTCACCGAAAAAAGCAATGATATAAAATCGTCTGCTTCTCTATGTAAAATCAATGAATATTTCTTTTATATCTGCTATATTCCACACTCCAGAGCTAAATAATTTTGCTTTAAAAGAAATCTGCAATTCTTATACACTCATCTTTCAGCTTGATGTGTTTACATTCTACGTATGCTAAAATAAGGCTTCGTTGTAGAAATAATCAAAGTTTGATGATCATTTAAAATAAAAAATATTGTAATTGTGGTGGCGCAGAGTATAGATGCACAGAAAGTTTGCAAATGTTAAGTGGTTTTAGGACGGATGCAGCACTAAATATAAAGTAAAAGAACTCTAAAAGTCACAATTTTTACACTGGAAAAAAAGATGGATGCCATATTTTATTTAGAAGTGGGTCAAGTTGTCTTTTCATATAATATGGCTGTAATTATTACATTAAATTTTACTTAAAAACTACCCAACTCATTTGGCTGAAAATTTTTTTATATTTTTTATGGGATTATTTGAATATTTCCTAAAACTTTTGAAGCAACTAGTAAATTTTAAATTCGCTTAAAATATGTTTGAAAAATTAGGTCCCATACGGTGCAATGTAATTCATTCCTTTAACCCGGGTTCAATCCAAAACTAATTCGGTTCTAATTATTCATTTACATTCCCATGTCCCACAAACCGTCTCAATAACATACTAAAATTTAATTTGGATAAAGTCATTTTTACGGCAGTTATCGTGCGAACGGACAGGCAGACAGAATGAATAAAATCGTAAGCACTTTTCAACTATGGTGTAAAGTGAAAATATGAGTATTATATTCTGCGATCAGTTGAGAAGAATATTGGAAATATAAAACTGTTCTGTGTGCTATAATAATTTTCCCTTATTTCGATATTACTATTATTACAGATCGTCAAAAACCGAGGAAATTTGGCTCGATTTTACGAATATGGCTACAGTTGAGAGTTGTTTTGTATGCTGGTTCTTCCCATGTTCTATGTGGTAGAATTCTTGGCATGATTAGCTCAATTCTTGCGACTTCTGTGACGATATTGAAAAATCTTTTTGACAAACTTGAAATTTTAATTCATTTCTGTCAATGTTAAAGTGAAATTAATGAAGTTTTAACCAAATTCCAAGAAATTGCTTGGTTTGGTGTGTAATGTGAGAAAAACTGATACATCTGTTTTGATTCGGTGCAAATGTTAAGGATTATTGTTATAGCGAAATTAACTAATTTACCCTTATTTCTTTTACGGGTCGTGAAAACAGATTTTGTGAACTATTCATTTATCTAATATTCTGCTACGAGGTAGATGAACTAAAAATGAGTGTAAGTAAGATGGATATCTTTGGAAAATTGATAGAAGGTTACGTAAAGGTTCCGCCCTGATTTGAAGAGCAGGCTATTACGGCTTTAGCCGTCCAGTTATGTCAAAATGTCGAACTCAAGAACATTATATATGAGCCGGAACCATTAAACAAATACAGTTCTTGGTTTGAATGGCAGAAGATAATTGAAGAACGAACCACTAACATGTGCCAGAAACTCCCACTTCCTCCTGCATTAAAGAATAAACTGATTTCTCGCATTCGGCCAATAGTTTCGCATCTAGACGACTGGAAGAGGAAACAAGCCACGTTTGAAATATCTCCCCTTTTTGTAAACAGCTGCTTGAAACCCTCCGATTGGACAGTAGTAGAAATGAGATTGGACGAAAAGAAAATTGCAAAGCGATTAGTTCAAGATGCAAGAATCCCTGTTTTCCAACGGTATAGAATGGCCTGTTTTCATTGCATAGAAGATATTATCCCCTCTTTATGGAGTCAAATTTCCTCTGAAAGACGTAGTGGTTTGCTTCTTCACATTGAATTTGCATCAGTCAAACTATGGCATTTACACTTGGATGGGGATTTCAATGAACTGGTTCCTCGTAACAAAGAATTTTGGTTTGCTCTTTTGAGAGCCGGAGTATGGGACGGATCAATATCATGTGTGCTTCAATGTTGGGGTAAATTGGGTATAAATGTAAGAGATGAAGTCCTTCAAGTTATAGCTACGGAAACAATGTCACATGTTAATTTTGGTTTTAGGGGCACTGAAGCCGATATTATCTGTTTTTTGTTGACTCAGATGTCTAAAGATCAAAGGGGTGAATTATTCCAAGAAATGTTTCAGCTTCAAAACAGCAAAATTAATATATTTGCATTCTTTCTACAATGGCCTTACCTGGATCTTATAGTTCCAATTGTTAAAGAGCTATGGAACATTTTGCCTGAAGTAAAATACAAAAAAATTTTAGAAGCTCTAGCATACACCTATTCTGATGTACATTATGATGTTGGATTAAATGATTATATGGAATACGAATATGGATACTTACTAATAGAGCTACTGGAAGAAACTCCCGATCGTTTCAAGCGATATGTATTTGGCAACAATTATCCTTCTGCAGACGAAAGAATATTATATACTATGCTAAATGATGGACATCTTAAGTTACACTATAAAGAAGTTTTTAAGCATATTTGGAAGCATGTTACTCTTGAAGAGAAGAGATTGTTCTTAAGATCTCCTTATGGTGTAAGATTTTGTAGCAATTTAACTAAAGAAGATAATTGAAATCTGCTTGACTCAATATTAAGAGAATGTTTGCCTGAAGATGAAATCCACATATTTAAAAAGAAATTCTAGATATGAACTACGAAAATATCTGCGCTAGTGATAAAGGAAGAGCGAATGAATATATGATGTTTAAATTCCCTCTAAAGCAGAAAAATTATTAGTTTATTTAATAATAACTTTCACACTTGAAAATAGAAGATCATTTTTATTATCAATAATTGTTTTATTGCACCTTTACTCTACATCAGATGGTTCGAATATCGTTGTTACGAGAATGTTTGTCTGCAGATAATATACCCAAGTTCCAGAAGCAAATTTTAAGATCTATATTTGGATGATATCTTTATTGTAGAGGCTACAGGAATTCAATGTGCGATGAGAGGTAATAGATAATGAAATCTTAAGATATTTTAAAGATGCAACTAAAACACATGAATTTTTCTTTCCCTGCAGTGGATACAGAAATTATTTGTTAACTTAATGATGTTGGATTCAATTAATTAAAATGCCTTATGCTTTTCCTTTAGAGTGTAATTATTGAAACATTTATGCATTCAATAAAGTACATTTGATGTTATTTATATTATTATTTTTATTATATTATAGGCGTTCGCTATCAGAAGTGGATTATGAACAGACCTTAAGGGCGGCCGAAGACTGACGAAAATAATTGGCTCCTCTTACGTGAAATTAAGAAGGCTTTTTTTTAATTTGACGTATCAATTAAATTATCCGCCTACTGATAATTATCATTGTAATCCACTATGTCTAGTGGGGGAAAGTAGCGTACGCAGAAAATTTGTAAGGGAGATTACAATGTTCTATGTATTGTTACTGTTTTTTCGTTGGGACGTTTGTACTAAAACAAATAATGTTAAAAAAAGAAAAAGTTATGAAGGGCTTAATTTTTTAGTAATTATTTTTGTGAAAGAAAAATGCTTTGCAGAAGCATACCTGCCAAATCTCCCGATTTTTCCGGGAGTCTCCCGAATTTTGAGGCAATCTCCCGAACTCCCGAAAAATTCCTAAATCTCCCGAATGTTTACAATAATTAGAAAAAATCCCTGCAAAAGGGATTTTCCTAAAAAAATCCCTATGCAGACGTGCCAACTCTCCGGATTTTGGTCGGAGACTCCGGATTTTTCATTACTTCTCCGGCCTCCGGGTTACTAACGAAATTCTCCGGCGTTTTTTGTTGGAAATTTATCAATTAACCAGACATGGTATAATTCCTCGAAAACACCAATTTTCCGCATTTTTAGCACTGATTTTTATCATTCCCGGGATCGTAGCAAATCCATAATACAATGCAGAGTAATGCCAATCAAATTAACGGAGATTTACGGCCGCGTGTATTGTAAATTAAGATCTCGATCGCTTATTTTATGAAAGTAATAAACATACTTCTTCAGAGGTTATTGATCATAAATCGCTAAAATGTTATTTTGTTCATTAATTTCGCATAAACACTGCGATTGCGCAATTCAGTTTGTTCTCATGAATCGCCGAGAGTATAATAGTATCTTTTTCCATCCATCTCAATCTTCTAAATATTGCATTTTTGATTGACTAAACTTGCTTATTTTCATATTCTGATTAATTATTATGGTTAATTTCTTAATTATTTTCGCATAAATAATGCGATTGCGCAATTCAGTTGCTTCGCGTGAATTGCCGAGAGTAAGTTAGTATCTTTTTCCATCCATCTCCATCATTTAAATGTTGCATATTAGATCAGCTAAACTAGCTTATTTTCATATTCTGATTAATTATTATGGTTAATTTTTTAATTATTTTCGCATAAATAGTGCGATTGCGCAATTCAGTTACTTCACGTGAATTGCCGAGAGTACGTTAGTATCTTTTTCCATCCATCTCAATCATTTAAATGTTGCATATTAGATTGACTAAACTAGCTTATTTTCATATTATGGCTAATTATTAAGATTAATTTTTTGATTATTTTTGCATAATACAAATTTTCTATTTTGAAAAATCGGTCTGAACTCTGTGAAGGGATAGTGAAGAATTTAGTAAGGAGTTCTTAAAAAAAGCAAAAAGAACTACTATATTTTTAAGTAGTAAGAAGGATTGAATTTGACATTTTTTAATTATATAGAACTTTTACGTGCTGTATTTTTACTTACCAAAAGATTTCTTTTATTCAATATTTTATCTGCAGAGAAGTGTTTCTGTGTCAAAGACATGTGAATGATTATTAAACAGTAACCAATGACATTTTTTTTTATGCATCATATTCAGTGTAATGAACATTGTTATAGACTCTGATGAGAATAACTCTAACGAATGCGTTTATTTTTAAAAGATGATTTAATTCTTTTGTATTCGTTGAAATTAAATTGTGTTTATAGATACAATTCAGATTTTTTATCATATTTGTCTATTTTTTATGGTGCAGTTTTGTAGTAGAGGGAAAAAATCCCTATTCTGTCTTGAAAATTCCCTTTTATGCTTTCTGTAAAAAAAGAAATTGTTATCACGCTGTGCGATTTTTCGATTTTTGTCGCGAATTGCAAATATTTAAAAATCTCCCTAATTTTCATTTTCCAAGGTTGGCAGCTATGCAGAAGCAAGATGATAAACGAACTGGAATAATCAAAATAAAACCTGATACTTTAGGAATTATTTAATCTTTCTTTTGCTGCCCTTTTCAGTTTCCCACCTGAGGCACGTACCTCTGTTAAATCACTGATCCCCGACAAATAAATCCGGAGAATTCATCCCCTAAATTTTTTACTAAATCTGAAAGGGAAGCAAAAGAAGGATTAAATAGTTAATGGGAGCTGATCTTGTAAAAATATGTCTTTTATAGTAAACTATTTGTACTTCAGTTATCTTATATTTAATATTTATCTTTCTGGAGGGGATGTAAGCGCCCTAAGCTCCCTCCCTCAGATATAAAAATGTCCACCCTCTACTCATACGTAAGCAGTCGCGTAGCAAGTGGGGATGTCAAGGGGGCAGCTGCGCCTCTGAAAATATTGTGGGGAGATGGAGGACAAAATTCATCTTTTTCCCTTTCGGAATTCAATCTTAATAGCATGCCTGTCAAATCTCCTGATTTTTCCGGGAGTCTCACGAATTTTGAGGCAATCTCCCGAACTCCCGAAAAATTCCAACATCTCCCGAATTTTTGCAATAATTAGAAAAAATCCCTACAAAAGGGATTTTCCTAAAAAAATCCCTATGCAGACGTGCCAACTCTCCGGATTTTGGCCGGAGACTCCAGATTTTTCATTACTTCTCCGGCCTCCGGATTACTAACGAAATTCTCCGGCTTTTTTTGTTGGAAATGTATCAATTAACCAGACATCGCATAATTCCTCGAAAACACCAATTTTCCGTATTTTTAGCACTGATTTTTATCATTCCGGGGATTGTAGCAAATCCATAATACAATGCAGGGTAATGCCAATCAAATTAAAGGAGATTTACGGCCGCGTGTAATGTAAATTAAGATCTCGATCGCTTATTTTATAAAAGTAATAAACATACTTCTTCAAAGGTTATTGAGCATAAATCGCTCAAATGTTATTTTGTTCATTATTTTCGCATAAACACTGCGATTGTGCAATTGAGTTTGTTCTCATGAATCGCCGAGAATACAAGAGTATCTTTTTCCATCCATCTCAATCTTCTAAATATTGCATTTTTAATTGACTAAACTAGCTTATTTTCATATTCTGATGAATTATTATGGTTAATTTCTTAATTATTTTTGCATAAATAATGCGATTGCGCAATTCAGTTGCTTCGCGTGAATTGCCGAGAGTACGTTAGTATCTTTTTCCATCCGTCTCCCTCATTTAAATATTGCATATTAGACCTACAAAAGTAGCTTATTTTCATATTCTGATTAATTATTGTGGTTAATTTCTAAATTATTTTCGCATAAATAGTGCGATTGCGCAATTCAGTTTCTTCGCGTGAATTGCCGAGAGTACGTTAGTATCTTTTTCCATCCATTTCCATCATTTAAATGTTGCATATTAGATTGACTAAACTAGCTTATTTTCATATTATGGCTAATTATTAGGGCTAATTTTTTTATTATATTTGCATAACACAAATTTTTCTATTTTGAAAAATCGGTATGAACTCTGTGAAGGGATATTTTCCAAAAAGTGGTATTAAAGCAATTATTCAGGCAAATAAAAAGGAAACCATTTTGGCAGGAATATAATTCAGTGTTATATATATATATATATATATATATATATATATATATATATATATATTAAAAATGATTAAAAATTATTTAATATAGGGAAAACAAATTCAATTAAATTCGGACTTTTAGGATATCCTCCAGAAAGAAAAAAGAGATATTTTATATAATAAATATCTTTCCAAGAGTTTAATCATTTTGTATATGAGAGAGGCTTCACAATTTAAAATAAATTTGGTAGATAACAATTTTTCAATTTTTTTTTAATTTTATATAACTCATCATGATATACTTATTTGATGGCATTTTTAATGTACTTTCCTACGTCCTAGAGAGTTAAAATTTGGTACACAGCTTAAATTTGTTGAGCATTTTATTCTACAAAAATTTGGTGGATTTTTAAATATAGATCATACATTTTTTTCCAAATGGCTTGCAAATAATCTCCGTTCACTTTTATAAATCATTGTTGTAATATTGTTAAAAATTCTGATGTGGGCAGCACATGTCTTTCCCTGCAGACTCATATTCACGTTCTCTTTATTTCTTCAATAATGATTTGAGTTTATCTGCACAAAATAACAGGCATAAATATTTTAGATGACATTGAATTTGCACGTTAAACTTTGATCTCATTTCGTTAAATTTGGTTCTCATTTGATAGCTGGACTTATTGTCAAACGTGGCATAGCGAAAACGCGAAAAAACTAGAATATCTCAAGAACGGCTAGTCTTAGAGTAATGCGGTTAGTTTTATTACTTTTGTTGTCAAAAATCACGTATAAAATAGGAATTTAATTGATATAATTGAGCACACGTAGTCTTTTATTTTTATATTTAATGATTTTTGCGGGCCATTTCGCAAAAATAGCCCGTTTCTTTTCCGTGAATCGTACTAGAATAACCTACAAATGATTTATGTACCAAATTTTGTTAAATTTGGTATATAAATCAATTGTTGGTCATTGAAATATTATACACCAAATTTTGTTAAATTTGTTCCATTAGTTTTTATCTATAGTGTATAAAGGCAATTTCTGCCGGCCATTTCGCAAAGAAGGCAGATTCTTTTATTACGAATCGTACTATAATCTAATGAACATCAGGATTTCCCACAAAAAACATACATACCAAATTTTATGAAATTCGGTTCATTAGTTTTTCAATTAGAGTGGATGTAATATTCTCACAGACACACAGAAACATACACAGATACACTTTTACACACACAGACGTCTTTCTAATAAATAGTGTTTTCGTGTTCTAGGAGTCCCAAAACGTGTAGATCCTTCGAAAATTCGAGTTCCGATCTTCGGCACGATTCCAATACTTTGAATACATACACACACACATATATTATCTGCGTATTTGTGTATTGTCTGTGTATCTAAATTCCGTGCCTATGCAATTACAATAGTTGTGATTTTAAATGATCCCTAAACTTTTATTATTTCTTCAACGAAGCCTAATTTTAACTTACGCAGAATAAAATATCTGAAGCGATTGTAAGGTGAGTTACATAAGAATTGCTGATTTTTTTTTCACACAAAATTATTTAGCTCTGGAGTCTGGGATACAAATTATATGAATGAAATATTCATTGATTTTGCATAGAGAATCAGATGATTTATATTTCGATACAGTTTCAAATATTTAAGTATAATAAATTACTGTAGTACTGTGATATTGTAAAATATATCACCATTGAATATGTATCACATTTTAAAATTTTTTAAATGAAATTGCATTTCAGTTGAAAAGTGTTTCATAATTAATGCTTATGCATGATTGATCTTTCTTGTTTACTTCAACGAGAATAAAATAAATCCCCTGATCCCACTAAAATTAAGATAAGCAATATTTTTCATTATTCTGCAGCATGATTTTTATCTTCAGTAGCAATATTATTCTTAAAGTTTTAGTGCTAAATAGACCTTACTACGTACTATACTCATTGACTTCCTATATCATCAATGTAATTTTATAAAAATGGGCAGTAATAACAAAATACTGAATATGAACGTCTGAAATTTACTTTGCTTGTAAAATACGCTTTTCTGAATTTTCTAATACAATTAGAACACTCTTTATAGTTTGTAAATATATCAAATTAGTTTTAAAAAAAGTCATCTTTCCTAATTTTGGATTATTGTGTGGTGGTGCCATCTTGAGATAAAATGAGTTACTATGTTTTATAAATCGCCAATCGTTTAACTAAGGTATGGCAACCCACTAGACCCCCAAAGCAGTAATACACCGACGAGTTCATTCCACCCTAAGGTAATGGGTATGGTAGGAAGCACAGAGGTGGAAGTTTGACCTAGGAAGAGTCGAGTCATTTTTGCTTTGTTCCATTCCTCCCGCAAAACGCAGTTCTTCAGCATCAGAAAACTTGTGTTTCTGCTTTCTGCGGTACCGGGGGGGGGGGGGGGCTATATTCTTGCTCTAGCCTACGGTACTGGGAATTGGATCAACATATTCCTTTGGTATATTTTTAACGATAATAACATAGTAGATTTCTTCCCATAGCAAACTTTCTATACATAAAAGAATATATTTCTACCAATTAAAGAAGTATTTCTGTAGTCTGAAACTGAAATTAATTCGTCAGTTACAGCAGAAATAGTTGATTAAATATATCAATCGTTTCAGAAGCAAAAAATACCCTCCTTCTTCAGGCAAGAAGTTCTTTGCTGGTGTGGTTGCTCAGAAACTGATTGATATAATCAACCAAATGGTTATGCTGTAACTAATAACGAAATATTTTTAATTTCAGATTATTTCAGACAGCAGGTTTAGCGAATATATTTTGTGTTGCTATATAGTGCTATTTTATCAGTTTTAGCAGTCAATCTATAAATTTCAACAGTATCAAATAAAATAATATTCAGCATTAAATGTCTTATGATCATTTAATAAGTCAAACTAAACAGTTAGTAATTGAAATATTAAATACAATTTTAAAATATATTACTTTCCTTATAAACATAGTTTAATGTATATGAAAAGTATTGTGACCGGGTCGAAAATTCGACTTCGAGTTTTCGATGGGAGCACGTTTCAAGCATCCCTGAATACGAATCAAACGTTTTTGAGGTGATGTCTGTGTGTGTGTGTCAATTAGTCTGTGGAGACGATATCTGACGAACGAATGGAGCGATTCGAATGAAATTTAGTATAAAAATTACAATCCGTGAATAATGGAAGCCTATTGTTTTTAAACGCAGTCTAATGTTCAGAACTCCCCTAACTTTTCGAGTGAAATTTTGAAAAAATCAAAACCTTTAATAAAGTGTTAAGCAAATAGTTATTTCTTATGTAGTTTTTCATTACAAAACAATTAACACAAAATTATTAAATATTGTGAAATATGTTCACTTTTCATATATAATATCAAGTGATAAATTGGGTGATATAATTCTCGTTTATCTAGCTCGTTCCATTCATGAGAAAAGATACTTTGGGTAATACTTTTTTATTTAAAAGCCAATAGTCATTTATTTGCTATAAGAATAACTTATTTTTCCATCCGTAATGCTTAGCGAGGTTTTGGTAACGAAGTTAGTGGAATATCTCCAACTTGTCGACTTTTCTATATATTAACAAGTTAACGAAAATGTCGCCAAATTGAATAAAATGACGCTAAATCAATGAAAATGACGACTAATTGACGAATATTCAATATCCTTGAAAGAATATAAGAATCTACTATAAGAAAAACCTAATTTTCCGTCCGTAGCGTTTGACAAAATTTTGGTAAAGTATTTATTGGAATATCTCCAAATTGCTGACTTTTTAAATGTTGCCAAATTGACGAAAATATAGCCAAAATTGCAAAAATGACGCTAAATTAATGAAAATGACTCCTAATTGATGCATTAATTAATAAAATATCTCAATTAATGGACTCTATCGCTTATGGAGAATGATATCCATATTGATAATTGTTTTTACGTATAGAGTTGCGTGAAATTTTGGTATAGTATTTTGGGTATTTTGAAATAGTCTTGCATGTTGTCCTTTCGTAAAATCTTCAAATGTACAATTCAACGTTAAAAACACAGTACCGTGGAACTTATACATTGTTTTTTTTTACTGTATAAAGAGTAAATTCATTGCATTATATAAGGAAAGTCATGTGCTGCTGACATCAGATTTTTTTACTTTAATTTTGCATGAGGATACCTGATTTGAATTAAAAGTAATTTTAATTTTATATTATATGATATCAGCAATTTTTTCTAAAATTGTCTTCTACTTTTTTGGTGGATCTACTACATTGATGATCTATTACATTGATACTACACTTTTGATATAATTTCAAAACTAAGAAAAAATCATTTCATGAATTATACTCTAGATTGTGGGATAAACATTTTGACTATGATTCAATGATTACCATTCCTAGTTGGCAACATGTAAATATAATCATTCTATTTGGAATAACATATTATATAAAAATAGATATTCCTTTCATATATTTTCCATACAACACATGATATATGTAAAGGGAATAAAAAAAAAAGACCATTCAATATTGATGGATCTGTGCGTTAGTGCATCCAGAAATCAACCACTTTTCCCACTTTTCCAATGATGTCCGTGTATATTGTCTGTCTGTTCGTCTGTAGTCATGATATCTCTCGAACAAATTGAAAGAAACTTGATACGATTATTTCCACTGAAAGTCATCAGAGGCTTTTTTAATTTCTGATTGATCATGCCATCAATTTGACGTCATTACTATATCACCTAGACGTTTTACTCAGTGGTGAATTTACTGTGCAAGAATGAAGATTAAGTTTCTGACCCCGGTTAAATAGATACCCCTCCCCCCTCCGCCCCTAATCCTTCGTTTTCAAATGTTTATGCAAATTACTTCTATATAAAATTTTAAGAAGTTAAAAAAGATGGTTGAAAAAATGTAATACATAAGATTTGGCAAACGCTTCCCCCCTCCCCCCAATTTTCTTCCTGTCTACGCTACTGAACAATTGCTACACTCAACATGCTCAATAGTTTTTGTGCTATGCTACATATCGTGTACACAGATTTTTGTACACTGTTACTTATCCTCCAATCAAAATTTGGGTATAAGGTATGGTTTTTCATAGAAATGTCCTATTCGAAATTTTGATGATAAAACACGTTATAACATCTCTTGAACATACAACACAGATGGGCTCTAAATGTCTTCGAAATGTGTTCAGGAGGTATAGAAATATGCGTATCAGTCTGTCAAGATCTAAGATATAGTTTCGAGATATTTCGTATTTGAGATCTTATTGAAAAAACACGTTATGCGAACTCCTGAACACATTTTAGCTGCAGTCTTATGAAAAGTGATTGCGGGCCCTAAGGATATGGCTCCTCCCCCTAATCAGACCGGATTTCAGCCTCTTCTCGTCTGTCCCATTTGTCTGACCTCATAAGATACCATTGTTCGTAAATAATAAATAGACATCTGTCTTAAAGTCTTTAAAATGTGTTCAGGAGTTATGAAAATATACTTAATCTAAGTATATAGGTTTTACTAGAGATATTTATTAAAATACACGTTATACTAACTCCTGAACACATTTCATCTGCAATCCCATGGAAAGTGACTGCAGACCCTGGTCCCCTCCCTGTGAGCAGAGCCAAAGAGCTGGAATGGACACCATTGGAACTGTCTACTGGCTAGTGGAAGGATAAATAATAAAAACAAAGTGAATTATAAATATATATATATATGTGTGTGTGTGTGTGGCTCAGAATGTAGCTGTATCATGGGTTACAATTTAGTGAATTGTAAACTAGCTACAGCTAAAATGTTCAATTTTGTTGGGCTTTATTCTAAGAGGTTAGGGGAAGGAGGGTACGGTCTTTAGTTGCCATCCCCATTTAATTTCGGTCTAAACTGTGTGACACAGTTCTGGTTGCCCGAACAATTTTACCTTATACATTCTGGTAGATCGGATGGTTTGGGTATGAATAAAAGAAATTTGTAGCATTAGAAATTTGACAGAAAACTTCCTTATTCGTCAAAGCCTTTATAATCGTATAAAGTATTTATCCAATAATTTTTGAATTCAAAAAATTAATGTAAAGAAACGTTATAAGGACATCTGACCACTATAGAAGAACATTCTTAAATTAGATTCAATATTTTAATATTCTGTTTAAAGGGGGGGGGGGCATTAATAAATTTATTTTTTTCGCAGGATGAATTATTTAATTTTTTCCAATGTTTGGGGGAGGAGGCTGTTTTACATAATTTTTCAGAATTTCTAAGAAGGAGAGGGTAGAGTGAAGGAGTAACATTCGATTTTAAAAAAAAGGTTGTTCACATTTATGTATATATATGGCCCAAAGTGTATCTGCGTCATGTGGTACGTGAATAAAAATTTCAAAAACATCAAACTGGCTATGGCTGAAATGTTCAATTTTTCTGGTCCTCAATCCAAGAGGTTAGGGGAAGGATGGTATGGTCTCAATAGCTGCATCCCCCATCTGATTCCTCAGGTTGCCGAAACTATTGCAAGAAGTTCGTACCGTACAAATGGGTTCAGGAGTTCAAAAATCATGCTTTTTCCTCAATCAAGACCGTTGTGAGACCGTTGATTTTCAATGGGTATTCGGCTAGTATAGCACTAAATACAGAAAATAAATCCGATATCTCTAGGAGGGCTTTTGATAATTTCTAAATAATTGTGTCCATTCATTTGAGGTTAAAAGTATGTATATGTATTACAAGTATGTAAAAGTATGGTATAGAGCCTGTGGTTGCCACACCCATTAGGTTCCAGTCTAAATTGGGTGGCACTGTTCAGATAGCCCAAACAGTCTCTTTACAATTTCTGATTTCTCGGATGGTCTGAGTAGGAAAAAAACAGTTAATGATCGTAGACATGAATTCAGGAGTTGCACTTATTCGTCAATCAAAATCTAGGTATAAGGTGTTCATCTGACAATTTTTGTATTCGCACATTATAGGGACTCCTGAACACATTTTAAACACTTCCCTATGTTTGACCAATCATGAAATTGAAATTGGAGTTCTGCAGAGCACTTGCCATTTGATAAAACGCTTGTTAATTTTGATTGGGACCATTTCACTTTCAAAACATAGGACCAACATAAATGGAAAGAATACGTTATAAGTACTCCTGAACACTTCCCTATCAGTCAAAATCGAAGTATAAGGTAATGTTTTCCGAGTTATTTTGTATTTGAGATTTCGGTGAAAAGTATACGTACTCCTGAATACATTTCACATACAAGCTCGTGGAAAGCGATTGAGGTCGCCTTGGGGCTAAGGCCTCTTCATAAATTAACCTGGCTTCCATTTTTTCTCGACCGCCCTGTTTGTATGTTTGACCCCATATGATACCGTTCGTAGAATCATCATTGTTTTCCATAGAAAATAACGCTTTAATCGAATTCTTTAAAATTTGTATTATTTATTTGCAAATTAATATTTAATTAAAATAATATTTTTATTTATTTATGGAAGGAATATTAAAATATATAGAATTGCATATTTCACGTTTTTATTATTTTAATATACACGTATTACTATATTCTTTAGTAACCAACATCACTCGAAATAACGAGTTCGTACCATAAGCATCAGAACTCAATCCCAAAGCTTTCACCACTCATGATCTCAAGTTATTTATTCACAAGGGCATCTTGATGATGAGATTGACAATGTGCACCTTCAGAGGGTAACTCCCCCCCCCCTCCGAGGTTGCTTATGACGTCACGTAAACTAAAATTGTGAAGTGGAGACACACGCGTTAAAATATTTTAATTGCTTAAATTATTCGTTTCTACAAAATATTTTTACTGCAAAACTTAGGAGGGGGATCTAAAGAAATTTTTTGAACGCTCTGCATGAACTCACCCGAACAACTGACTTGACTCCTGTCTTTGTGACGTAGTTTAGAAAATCGCCAGACTTGGAGGGCTATAATCTCCATTATCGTTCTTTGGGTTTATTTTCATTTATGGCATTATTTCAGTGACCAATGTGAAGTTACAAATTATTTATTTTACACTTTTAATTAGCCTAAGACAAAGAATGTGGCATTTTTATGCACATTTGGGTTTTGTAAGTTTGAGGGCATTGGCACAGATCAGATTTTACTTTAGATTACTGAAAATATTTTATTCGAAGCCCGGATTATGTGCAAGAGATTAAAATAAAAGGGGTACATGCTTCTGTACATGTCGTTACAGGTCACATCAGACAAATTTCACTGTCTAGAACAGGTGGGGACCAAGATTACTATATCTATAAGGTTGCGCCACTTCAGCTCTAACCAATGAGAGCACGTAAAGACGCAACGTCACTTGGAGTTAAATGTCAGGAACGGCCCGGTAGACTCCAATGTTAAAGGATGCTAACAAAATTAATTTAATCATTTTTTTTAATTTAAAACATGAAATAAATACTCAAATAACATTAATTTTACTTGAACACAACTTAAATATGCAGTACAGGTTTTTTTTTGGGAGGGTACATATGTAATAAAACTGTATTTTCCTTTCTGAAAAATATAAATCATCTGAAAGTTTTGTTTCGCTTTTTGAAACCAGTCAATGTTATTACAGGAGGCGATGTTATTTTTAATGAATTTTGTTTTAAATACACGAATTTACAGAAATATGTTCGGAAAGTATTCTAAACAAGCAATCATTCTAAAATTTTCATTATACACAAATAAACATCGCGTAATTTCTTTCTAAATGCATATAAATAAAGTTATTTTAGATTATGTTATCTCTAATAATTGAAAATCAAAACAATAATTAAAACGCTAACACTAAGAATTTTATGTCTTTTTAGGGGGGGGGGGGGAATGTACTTATGCCTAACTAGTAAACGTGTTGAGTGATGCTTTTATAGTGAAGAACTTATTGCTAAACACTTGATTTTATTAATTTTATTTAGATCTAAATGATAATTATATCAAATCGAAATTCAATGTAAACATATAAAAATATAGAAACTAATCGTTTAACACACACACTATGATATACTTTCAGAATAATAAATTAAATGTATTATAGTATATTGATTCACGATGAAACATATACGGGCAAGCTGTTTACTTTCTTAAATCCTAACCCCCCCCCCCCCCCTCCATTTTTTGAATGTGATAAAATTTAATTAATAAAATGTAATGTAATAAAATTTAATCAATATAAAATGTGCGAGATTAAATCAAAACAATAATTACAACGCTAACACTAAGAGTTTTATGTCTTTTTAGGGAGGGGGAGGGATCTACTTATGCCTAACTAGTAAATGATTTAAGTGATGCTTCTATAATGTATATGACTTTTGTTTTAAATACGCGAATTTACAAAAATATGTTCGGAAAGTTTTCTAAACAAGCAATCATTCTAAAATTTTCATTATACACAAATAAACATCGCGTAATTTCTTTCTAAAGGCATATAAATGAAGTTATTTTAGATTATGTTATCTCTAATAATTGAAAATTAAAACAATAATTAAAACGCTAACATTAAGAATTTTATGTCTTTTTAGGGGAGGGGGGGGGAAGGATGTACTTATGCCTAACTAGTAAACGATTTAAGTGATGCCTCTATAATTTATATGAATTTTGTTCACAATTTTGTACACATTTTACATGCACATACATGTACACAACTTGCAATCTGATTTAAAACAGCGGTTCCCAACCTTTATCCCCTTAAAAACCCGCGCCTGTTTAATTTCTTAAATCGTACATCCCCCCCCATTTTTTGAATGTAATAAAATGTAATTAATAAAATGTAATGTAATAAAATTTAACTAATAAAATGTAATGTAATAAAATTTAATTAATATAAAATGTGAGAGATTAAATCCTGTTAGATTTTTCAAAAATTACAAGAACATCATTAGAAAATATATAAACATACAAATAACTTGCTGTAAAATGAAATGAATAAAAAGTACACTATACTTTCATCCTTTAAGATTTAAAAATCCTACATAATAGAACTTCATGAACTAAACTAATGTTTCAAGAAAGAAGTGCATTTTCCCAGATTAATATAAATTTTACAATGTTGACTACTTTAAAAGAAAGTTTTTGATTAAAATTTGCTTTATTCAACCTTAAAAAAAGGAATATAAATAAATTTTGAAAATATAAATGTAATTTTAGTCATTAATTTCTTAATAAAAAATATCTTTGGTTTAATAGACGAATTTAAATGAGTCCTATTCTTCAATGCTGAAATTTTTGCATGTATCTGAGGTTGGGAAACACGACTCTAAAATATGCATTATATTACGAAAAGACACTTATTCACATAAAAAAAGCTAGCATTGCCTGCTAGCTTGCATATCTGCTTTAATCAAAGATGCAAATCTTTGATTAAAATTCTAGATGAACTTGTAAGAAGTCTTCGAAACCAATAAACACTTTAAAAATACACTTGTTTCAAAAAAAAAAAAAAAAAAAAACAAACCCGCGCGCCATCTTGTGCCGCGCGCTGCAAGTAAACTCCAACTCCAACGACGTCACAGATAGTATTCATGGCAGAGGAGTGGCAGGTGGGGACTGACTCCCTAGGGCAGGGATCGGCAAGTAATTTTAGGTGGGGTCCGGATACTTTTGAAAATTTTTATCGAGGTCCAGAAAAAAAAAACTCATATTCCTTACTAGTTTTTATTTTAATTTTCACTCACAAAATAATATAAAATACAGTAGATAGGCATATTTGTATACAAAAATCAATGGGAGAAATAACATTTGTGGTCTTGAGCTAGTTTTTAAAGTTAGGTTCACGCGGGGAGCAGCTTATGCGAAAAATGTCTTCAAGGTGGGCGGCCGTTAATCTTGAGATATATTCGTTCTTCAAAAAATTCATTTTTGAAAATGAAGTTTCACAGACATATGTGGAGCCAAACAGAGTAGCCAGGTAAATGGCTAATTTTTTCCAATTTCCATATTTTTCTGGGACATGTTTACTCCAAAATTCTTCGGCGGATGCAGTTTTATACGTTTGCAAGGAAATGTCTTCCTGCAAGTCTATTATCTCCATTTGGAGTAAAGGCTTTGAAAGGCGGAACAACTTCGAAGCCACATCTGTCCATTCTGCCGCTGGAGAAACTTCAAAAGGCGATTTTAAGAATCGCGACAACTTCTCTATCTCTGCAAAGTCTTGAAATCTTGTTGCAAATTCCTTCTTAAGTTCTGACATAAAATTTGAAAATACTGCAATGTCTAATTCAGAATTATTTTTATATTCAAAAATTGTTGGAAAGTGAATAAATTCTTGACTTGCAATGTCTTTTGCAAAGATATCCAGCTTGCGACGGAAAGAAGACACACTTTGTATCAGATCACATATTAATTTCTGCCGCCGAGTAGACCCGCCCGAAAGATAGATAAGTTTCATAAAGTGGAGTTAGGCTTTCGTTCGAGTTACGCCTGCTCTGATTAAATAAAAATAATTTCATTAAATAAAAATAATAAGGGTGGCGCTCAAACTTATAGATTCTATAAGTTTTATTCTAAAATATATTTCTATAATACAGAAAAATATTTTTTAAATAATTTGATTAATTTGTTTTATACTGTCAAAAAATTAAATTTTTGGCGGTCCAGTTTTTGACCTTCCGCGGTCCGGACCTGGACCGAGGTCCGCCAGTTGCCGACCCCCGCCCTAGGGGGTCTACCTGAAACCGGTCTAACCTAGATGCACTGGAACAGGTTTTCCAATCCTTCACTGTGCTCAAATTTGTAGTACTCAAATTTGCCTCGTGCGTACAAGAAGGTTCACCTTTCTTTTAAGTGTGCTACTGCCAGGGCCGGTTCAAGGATATTTTCGTGTGTGGGCAAGACAGTTTGGGGCCGCCCTTCATATATATATATATATATATATATATATATATATTTTTTTCTTAATGTTTCCTTAATAATTCCTTCCTTCTTAATGTGACGCAACAAGCCCATTTTCCATTGGCTAATCTTTATCCAATGGCATGATTCACATCCTCGTAAGGATCCACTCGGCCCCCCTTGTCTTGGCGCCCCTAAATTTATGATTTTGTGACCTTTTGGGTTCCCGTGTTGTAAAACTCGGCGCCATCCAGACTGACAGTATTGTTTGCCGTTTTGTAATAAATAAATAACACATATAAACTTGTCTCATCAAAGTGTGAGATCTATTTCTGGTCTCACACTATCAAATTTTATTCTCAACTAAATTTAGAGTTTTAATTAGCAGTTTAGAAAATGTAATGCCTTACATTTCTTTCTACATGCATACATGCATGCATAATGCAGCAGTAATTTATAATACTTAACTGAATTTTGGACTTTATTTGTAATTTCCCTGCACACAAATGATGTATTGGAAAATAATGATGGGGTCGAAAACTCGAATTTTCGACGGATTAATATACGTTTTGGACATCCTTTAACCCATATCAATTATTTTTAAATGGGTGTCTGTACGTGAGTGTAATGTATGTATGGGTGTGTATAGGAGTCTAGAGAGACAAAATTTCTAGAACAAATGGAGTGAAGTGAACAAAATATATGATTTTAAAGGGAAAGGAACACTCGGAAGGTCGCAAATTTTCAAACTTCTTTTAAATCATAAGAAGAAAACGGCATTTAAAAATATTAAATAAACAATCATATTATATGTAAGTTTACGTGAATAACATCTATGTTTGCGGTTTCTGTGTAGGGAAAACGAAGCGTTATGAAAAATGTAAACCTTTTGGACACTTATATATAATAATAATATCAATATTTTAATATTCAAAATTTTTTTCTAGAAAACAAAAAGTGTCTGTCCCAGCGAGTGTTTTTATTATTCTTGTTTTCATTTTAAACTATGAAATAAAGATATAAATAGTAAACGACAAAAATACGTACTAGGAAATTTAGTATCAAAATCTATATTTATTATTAAGAAGATCTTTTATAGTTCTCGAGTAATCGTCTTGTCAAATTGGAGAAGATTGAAATTTTTCCATCTTTCAAGTTAATAACATCTCAACTAAACAAACTAGCTTTGAACAATAAACATAAATTTGTATCTCTGTAAAAGCCCTACAAGGGTATATAATTGGATTTTGGATCGAACTCTATTTTTGGGGGGAGGGGTGGCTTAAACTTTGAAACATAAAATTGAGTTTTTTTCCATGTTTCATACTTTCACTCGAAATATCTTCGAATTTATAAAAGATCGATAGAATTATATTAAGTGATAAAAAAATATGTATGAGGAAATTTAGTTTCTAAATTTATATGTATATTTAAAAAAGCTTTTATAGTTTTCGAGTAATCATCTTGTCAAGTGGAAGCAGTTTGAAAATTTTAAGTATTTCAAGTTTGTAATGCTTATATCTTAAACACTAAAAGTGATAACTATAAACAATTAGTATGAATTTATTGCTCTTTCAGAATCCTACAAGTGTATATAATTGGATTTTAGGTCACTTTCTTGGTTTTTGAAGTACAGTGGTTATAATTTCGAAATTATAACCACTATACTTTATAAACCAAGTTTTCCAATGGGTGGGAAAGCTGTAATATTTGAAATGCCACGATTGTTGCAGATCAGTCTGGTTACTTACTCTTTTGTGAAATATTGGTGCACAAGTACGAGATATTTCGCTTTGTTTAAAAAAATTTTGGAAGTCAAATGAATATGGGGATTCTAAAGATGTTTAATGATTGGTGAGGTTTAAACAGAATGCGTGGAAATATACGTATTCATTTACGTATTTATGTGTCGCCAGACACGTTTATAGATTAACTCGAATGTAAAATCGCCTCAGTAAGTTTAATTTTTATACTGCAAATCAAGTTAGTAAAATAATCGAATATATTAAAGTGGAGTCTGTGGTCGGAGTTTTCAGATGAAATCGGGGTGAAAATTAAAAGCGCTAGCTAGTTACAAATAGTTAATTTGTATTGCTAGTAATTTGTATTGCTTTGAAAGCCTATAAACGAAACAAATGAGTCTGAAATAATCGAATAAACTTATTGAACTTTACTGGAGTTTTATCTTACAAAATATTATTCACGAAAAGCAATTTCGGCTCCATGGGACTACAGTCACCGCCGATTATATTTTTCTGAGTTTATCAGGAATCAAAAGTAACTTACTCATTATGTAGTGTCATGAAAGTTGCCCTCATCAATTTTTTAATAAAATTTGAATTTTTAATTGCATAAATCTTATGAATAATTTGTACATCTTAGCTGTAAAACATTATAAGCAAATCAAAGAAATGATTTTATGAATAAATTAGGAAAGAGAAGAGATGAAGGAAAAGCATTTCAATCTTTACGAAGCTAAGACATAATATAACAGGACAATTCAGAATTTTACCGGTTATTATCAGCAATTTATTTAAATAGCTAATCTTTAATATTAAATTTAAAATGCAAAAATATTTAAATTTGTTGGTTTTTGATTTCGCAGCTAAAAATCTGGGATTCTATTTCGAAGCAGATTGTGACTGTCCATTGTAGCCCCTCTAAAATCTGATTAAAATACAGAAGAGACATAGAATATAACAACTATACTTCAAAAATCAAGTTTTCTAATGGGTGAGAAAGCTGATGTAATATTTGAAATGGCACGATTGTTGCACATCAGTCTGGTTACTTATTCTTTTGTGAAATATTGGTGCACAAGCACGAGATATTTTGTTTTGTTTAAAAAAAAATTAGAAAGTTAAATGAACTTGGGGATTCTAAAGATGTTGAATGATTGATAAGGTTTGAACAGAATAGGTGGAAATATACATACGGAAATATACATAATAATGGAATACTATCCAAATTACAACAAAATTTTACACTTTGACTAATTTAACATTTGCTTTATTGTATCACTGGAACGAATTACCCGGTATTGACTGGGATGCAAATAAACCCCCGTTACTACATTTACAAATAACACTACTCAATTTTCTTCAAATCCTAAACCGACGTCAAATTACCAGTACGCTATCCGCAAAGCGAAAAAAAAAAATAAACGCTCTCCGTGATGCAAAATATAAATGAATGAAAGATTAATAACCTCTAGGAGATGAACGTGGCATTAGATCGTTACGTAGCTGTTAAATCGTATGATTAGCTGTTACATAATATCGATGGCTGGAGGTTCTGTAACTGTTAAATCGAGAATAAAGCTGCTAGGTCATATCAGTAGCTGGAGATTATCTGATTTTGGAATTTAAAAATCCATTAAAAATCGAATGTAAATTTTGGTAAAAGGCCTTCGAGATGCATTAGTTCAGGTATAGACTGTGTGAAAAATTCAATGAGATAGATATCGGTCGGCATTGTGGACAAACAAACAGATAGATTTTTCTTTTCATTATTATAGATTCACTGGGGGGTGAAGACGATTGAAATGTAATGTTTAAAATGCCCCTGAGTTTGTGACAAGTGAATGAAAATATATATAAAAAATGTTCGAAGATACAAAACCTAATCCAAAAGCAGGAAAAATATATAGAATAGAAAAGGGGACAACAATTAGGAAAGAAAGGTGGAGGAGGTAAAAATTAAAAATATTCTAATTTTCTGCCGAAAAATAAGTGCATAACAAAACTAAGAGAGAGGGGAAAATCATATTTGCAATCATTAGAGAACCAGGTGGTAAAACAAGCAATATTTATTTTCGTAATGTTGAAAAAAATAATAAAGGAAAACATTGAAAAGAATTTGGAGATACATGGGCCCAACAGAAACACAGGAAAATATCCAAATGCTTCCAAATTCATTTAAAAAAGGGGGGGGGGGAGGGTTAGAAATTAAAAAATATGAACTCTCGAGTTGGGTAAGAAAAATAGGGTGTATTAAAAATAAAATCCATTCGTTGGAAAAGAGGAACGTCAATGTTTCATTTTTTCTTGGTTTTGAAAAAAAAAATGGACAAAAAAATACTACATATCATACAATACAACCTTTATATAAGAATAATAATAAATCGAATGTTGACTAGAACATGGTGATATTAAATGAATTGTTTGAGTAGAAATAAAAAAAATCACAATACCAAAATATATATTACAAATTTTAAGGTTTAATTAACATTTTACTTAAAAGTGTATTAAATTATAACTAAAAGTGTATAATTATGAAAAAATAAAATAATATTTACGGATTATTGAACGTATATCTAGACAGAAATTTGTATGCATGAGCAAAAGAATATATATAATTCCCAGATTCAGTCTATAGAATAAATTTATTAATTTATGAAACAGCTTTAACAATTTATAAACAACTTTTGCACTTTCATGCAGATATTCATAAAGGAATATTTTACTTCGCAAAAATATTTTGTACCATTTTTTTTTTTTTTTCGTTTTGCAATGAAACTAGAAAAAATACAAAATCAAGATCATTTTACACCATTACTTAGTTATTTGCCTCTGAAATTCCTCATAGAACAGCCACGGGGCATATTATTTTGGATAAAAACATGAAAAATTATTCTTTTATCAATAGTATTCTGGGGCTAATACCAAAGACTAAATTCAGTACCAAATTAATTTTATTTGTGAAACACATTAAAAATCAACAAAAAATGTAGTCAATTAAGAAATTTTGCAAAAATATTTCAAATAATTACAAGAAAAAGTTACCCGAATAGTTAGAACTTAAAAGACAGCCATATTTGTCGATGGATTTGTGAATCTCGCACGGCAGCATAACACAACACTTTGAACACTAAGAAGTAGCTTTTTACTTGTAGTCATTGTGTTTGTTATCTACATGGTCTCCAGCTAGGCTCAATGCTTAAATCAGCTAAAACGGTAGACGACCAAAAGAATGACCATCTGGACTTATCTCTCCCCCCCCGTCCTTTTAGAAGTGCAATCATAGAGGTCGCATCCATATGTTTGCAATTTGAATTTGAAACCAGGAAAAAATTCTGAGAATCGACCCTTGGGTTTTTCCCAGTATTTGGGCAAACAAAGTCCCCTAAGGGATTGCAGGCTGCACCCAGCTGCAAGTTGTTTAAAATCTGGTAATCTCCCAAGTGTTTGAGCGTACGTACTTTCAAGCAGAACTGTACATTGCTTCGAAAAAGATATAATTATGGGAGAAAAACGATTTTATCCTTTTTATATTTTAATACTATCTAAAAAGTAAATTCATTCATATTAAAGTGGCACAAAATTGGTTCATTTTCAAAACATTTTTTTAAAACAAATTAACCACAAAAGTCATTATTGCGACACCTAATTTCACTTCCAAATGGCCGCCCCTAATTCGTCCGCTGTGGGCAATTGCCCACGCCTTAAACCGGGCCTGGCTACTGCTATATATATACATTAATAGAAGAATTGTAAAGAGAAAACCACCTGGAACTATATAAGGTAATATTATTTCTCCGTGTTTAAAATGTGTTATTATGTGTATTATTCAGTTTCTAAGAAAAGTATTTTTGTGTCAAATACTGAACGATATTTCCATTTGAGCTGAACATTGGAATGAAATAGATTTTTGCAAGACATAATTGTGAAAATACTGCTACGTCTATAAACACATAAAGTTGTTATCTAAATATATTTCACTTAATGTAACTATTGCTTTTAAAAAATATTGCTTGTGTAAGTTTTCCACTTTGACACTATATATATTACAAAATAATGACCAAACGTGGTTTCGGTGTGTTTTAAAATTTCCCCCTTCTTCAGATCGCAAATAAAAGATGGATATATAACGAACTTCTATATAAATGCTGAAGCTTTTGGTATTTATACATTCCTTTCTTTCCAAAGAATTGATTCGATAATAATGCTGTTGCGTTTTGGTGAATATATATTATTTTCCCGGTATGTATTGTATAATGTATAGTCAAAGTATTGTGATGGGGTCAAAAATTCGAATTCGAGATTTTGAAGGATCGTTTTTTGGTGATGTGTGTCGTTCAGTCTGTGGACATCTCATGAAGGACCTTTTCAAACGAAATTTGGTAAAGAAATTACCATCAGTGAATATTAGGAGCCGATTGATTTTAAGAGTAATCAAATGTTCGGAAGAACCCCCACCTCCAAATTTGTATTAAATTCTGATAAAGTCAGAAAACTATTGTGAAATATGTTCATTTTTCATATGAAATAGTTTACGATAAATTTGTTAACATCATTCTCGTGGATATCGCTCCAATCACGAGAGAAGATAATTCGTGTAATAGTTTTGTGTTTTGAAATTTAACCATTTGACAAAAGTCATTTATATGTAAGAAATGCTCTTCTCTATGTTTGTCTTTAACGTTTGGAGATACATTTGGCAAACTTTTCGTCTGATTTAGCGAAATATCGCCAGTTTAATTATATGGACTACATTGTTTATTGTGGAAGCTATCAATATTGGGAATTTTTAATTTAAAGTTGCATATATATAAAATGTAAGTTGATTTCGTACTTCAAAATAGTTTTACTTGTCATCTGGAAAATTTTCAAATAAAAAAACACTGTGTCGTTGTTAAAAAAGTTGTGCTGCTGATCTCATACATACTTTTTCATTGTGAAAGAAGTAAATTCATTGCATTATATAGTGAAAATCATGTGCTGCACAGATCGGATTTTAATTTCATTATATATTTGATTTTTATTGAAAACATTACTAAGGAGTCTTGCATTAAAATGTAATTAATCCGATATTCAAATTTTCTACATTCTGATTTATACTTATTTTCAAATTTGTGAAACATCATCAAATAATTAATTATGTTATAATTGTAACGCATTGATACTGATTGGACGTGGGCAGTAACTCCTACACAATGCAAAGCCATTTCTTCTTTCACAGCGAAATGATGGTGTTTACGACCTACGGCACATTGTAATTATCTTTGAATTAAATTTGTGTAAATTGATATGGACAGTACATGACTTTTCTTATATTAGATAGTGAATTTATATATTTTCCAGTGAAATAATTATGTATAAAGTCAATGGCACAATGACTGTAATGTTGAATTCCAAATTTGGCGCTTTTTCGGAAGTCATCATATAAACGTCAAAGGACACTATATGAACATTCATAATTAGTACAACTTTAAATTGGCAATTATCAATATTGATAGCCTACACGATAGGTAATAGTGGCATATATTGAAATATTTTAATAAATAATTTATCAATTTAGTGTAATTTTTAAACTTTTAACGATATTTTTGATTAATCTTAGGCGAAACATATTGCCAAGTTGGCGATATTTCGCCCGCTTTTCTATATTATATTTTGCCGCTTTCAAGAACTTTTCTATATATAACTAACATTTGGAAACTGGATATGGGGTTTTTATATATAAATAACATTAGCAACTAGATTGAGGTGTGTGTGTGTGTGTGTGGGGGGGGGGGGGATGGGATCCTTCCGAAAATTAAGATAACGTTTAAAATTAATAGTGTTCCATTATACAATGGGTATATATGTATTTTCCAGTGAAATAATTATGTATAAAATCCATGGCAGAATGACTGTAATGTTGAATTGCGAATTTGACGCTTTTTCGTAAGTCAACATTTAAACATTAATGGACACTATATGAATATTTATAATTTGTGGAACTTTAAATTGACAATTATCATTATCGATAGCCTACACAATAGGTAATATAGCCATATATTGAAATACTTTAATAAATAATTTATCAATTTAGTGCCATTTTTTAAATTTTGATATTTTCATCAGTCTTGAGCGAAATGTCGCCAAGTTGGCTAAGTTTCGCCCACTTGTCTGTAATATATTTTGCCTCTTTCAAGAAATTTTCTATATACAACTAACATTTGGAAACTAGATATGGAGATTTTTATATATAAATTACATTAGCAACTAGATTGAATGGTTGGGGGAGGGGGGGAAGGGGTGAATCCTTCTGAAAATTAGATTACGTTTAAAATAATTAGAGTTTCCTTTTTCTGATATTCGACAAAGGATGGACATTATTGAAAAAATTATGTGTAATATCTATGGCACAATGACTGTTATGCTGAATTGCAAATTTGGCGCTTTTTCGGAAGTCAACATATAGACCCCAAAGAACAATATATGAACATTTATAATTGGTGCAGCTTTAAATTGACAATTATCAATATTGATAGCCTACACAAAAGGTAATATTGCCATATATTGTAATATTTTAATAAATAATTTATCAATTTAATTTCATTTTTATAATTTTAACGATATTTTGATCAATCTTGTCGAAATCAATGCATTTTGATAATGACGAAATATGTTGCCAAGTTGGCGACATTTCGCCCGCTTTTCTGTATTATATTTTGCCGCTTTCAAGAACTTTTCTATATATAACTAACATTTGGAAACTATATATGGGGATTTTTATATATAAATAACATTAGCAACTAGAATAAGGGGGGGGGGGGATCCTTCCGAAAATTAGATTACGTTTAAAATTAATAGTGTTTCATTTTTTATAGTACACAATGAATTTATATATTTTCCAGTGAAAAAATTATGTATAAAATCAATGGCGTAATGTTGAATTGCAAATTTGATGCTTTGTCGAAAGTCAACATATAAACACCAATGGACACTATATGAACATTTATAAATAGTGCAACTTTAAATTACTACGCAATAGGTAATATAGGTATATATTGAAATATTTTGATAATTTAATTTATTATTTAAGGTTATATTTTAAATTTTGAGGATATTTTCATCAATCTTGGACGAAATATCGCCAGGTTGGCTATATTTCGCTCGCTTATCTGTATTATATTTTGCCGTTCAAGAATTTTTTTCTATATACAACTAAAATTTGGAAACTAGATATGGGGATTTTTATATTTGAATAACATTTGCAACTGGATTGAGGAGGGGGGGGGGGAGGGAGGATCCTTCCAAAAATTAGATTACGTATAAAATTAGTAGTGTTCCATTTTTCTTATATTAGACAATGAATTCATATATATTTTTCAGTGATAAAAATTATATATAAAATCCATGGAACAATGATTGTAATGTTGAATTTCAAATTTGGCGCTTTTCAGAAGTCAACGTATAAACGGAAGTCAGAATATTTCTTAAGCAGAGGAATTATTTAAAAGCAAAAATTTAATTATAAATTAATATTTTAGTGCATTTTTCTCCACCCCCCATAAAAAATAATATATATATACGTATATTGATCCTCTTTACCAAAACTATTGAGCCCCTTGAATTTACTCTTGCTTCACTTGCATTTAATTTCTAGGTACATACCTGTTTAATAGACAAGAATAAGGGCTGGATTTAAAGCTCCTTCTTTCATATGAAAAAAAATAATAATAATGCAGATCATTGATGCAATTAAGGACTCCATTACAGTAGATACTTGTCTACTGATGTGAACAAAATGTGTCTGAAAACGAGGTCTCTTCATATTTCTTAAGCAGAGGAATTATTTAAAAGCAAAAATTTAATTATATATTAATATTTTAGTGCATTTTTCTCCACCCCCCCATAAAAAAATTATATATATATACGTATATTGATCCTCTTTACCAAAACTATTGAGCCCCTTGAATTTCACTCTTGCTTCACTTGCATTTAATTTCTAGCTACATACCTGTTTAATAGACAAGAATAAGGGCTGGGCTTAAAGCTCCTTTTTTCATATGAAAAAAATATAATAATAATGCAGATCATTGATGCAATTAAGGACTCCATTACAGTAGATACTTGTCTACTGATGTGAACAAAATGTGTCTGAAAACGAGGTCTAAAAAAAAGAGTCCAAAGTGAAACTCCCAATTATAACTCTATTTAATATTTAAAAGGGATATATTTCAGTGCTTTAAGAGTTCAAATTTAACAAATTGATAATTGTTTTAAGTTTTTGTTGTTAATGCTAAAATTTATTAATATCTAAAAGACAGACATAATAAGCAATTCAAGTGTTTTCTCATTAATGTTTTAGTTGCTTTAAAAATCCAATTGCAGCAAATTTTAAATTGTTTTAAATATCTGTTAATAACTGAACCAATATATTTGACTATATCGGTCTGAAAAATAGTCAAATATATTATTTAAATGTATTACGAATATTGATATCGCATATAATTTTAAGCATCTATTTTATTTCATACAACTATTTCGTTACTGATTCTTGAAATTAATTCTGTAGTAAATTTAACATTTTAATATTTTTAATATTATATATAGTAAATATTTGCATATTTACTAATGAAGTTATAAATTAAAAATGCCACTCTAAAGCTAATGCTTCATAAATTATAATTGAGATTTAAAAAATAAATACACTTGATCAACATAATTAAAATAAAATATATAAATAGGAAGAATTTTGAAAATAAACAGGTATAAATTACTATATTTATCTTATTTCAACATCGTAAAAATATTTCATTAAATTATCTTATTCTGTCAAAGAAAATCTGAAATTATCTTAGAAATGATATGCTTATTATTGTAGTTGTAAAAACTACAATAATTGCCTTTAGTTTTATAAATTATTTTAAAAATCTTATTTCTTAAGAAAATCGCTGGAACTCTAGATTTAGACTGGGTTTTTCAAATAAACCAGCTATATTCTCAAAACAAATCTTTCTCTCTCATTTGTTTTATTTGCCCATTCCAGTTCTTAGAATTTTTCAGACTTCTAGTTCAGGCATGCATATTGTCCTCTGGATTAAATTTATCAATGAATGAAATTGGCCATAATAGGCTAACCAGGAGGATTTCGTTCCAGAGGCAGTGATGCACAATGGTTCTTTCTCTACCACGAATGTCTTACAATAGTTTTTTATCTCGATGAATAACACAAGAAGCTAGTGATACAGGCAGATGCACAATGGTTCTATGTCTTCCACTAGCAAAAATCCGGTTTTTGAATCGATTAGCTCGTACGAATTATTCGAGCTGTGAAATATGTTATAATAAAACCTAATTTTGCAAATAATTATGAACATTGAAGTATAAAATATTAATTTCAATATTTGAGAATCTTAATATAAAGCATTCTACGAGTATATCTCATATAATTATGTATATCTCAAGGATATTTCGTTAAGTATGATGTATGATATACGAGTATGTCTTTTTAATCATGATGTTATACGAGTATATCTCGCATATGTTTTTGGAATTTGAATAGTAAATTTAAAAAATTAGAATACAGGAGAACAATGAAATCAAAGTATCATATTTAAATCGCAAAAATCAATTTTTATTTTCTCAGACGTATTCCAAAGAATGTATTATTTTCACGAAAATTTTCAATTTCGAGATTTTTATGCCCATATATGTCTGAGACCACTTGAATACGTTTTGAATATTTTTGGAGTGATGTTGATCACTCCAAAAATATTCAAAATTCATTCATTCTGTCTGATATCTGTGATCGATTTCTTGTGTACACAGCTAGCAGCCCGAAATATCAATGGATTTTAAACTCCATATCAGACTTTGTTATAAAAAACTGCAGAACTACGTAGGTATTTTTAAATTCGAGTGAAAACTTCGAAATTTTATAATTTTTTGACATGGTAGCACAGGGCAAAGTGTGACATTATCAAGCATAAAGGGGTTTATTTAAGGCTCAGCGATAACGAGACTTAATAGTTTCAATCATTGTTTTGAAAAACAGCAGAGATACAACATTTTTGTTAATGACGTCATTGCCATTTTTGGGGAGCAAGTTACTTCCCGGGGGTACATTGTGAAGTATGATATCAATTGAAATATTTTTTCAAGTCCATCAACATGAAAGGTAACACGCTATATTTGTAATTATTTGGACCCACAACACCGATTCTTCAGAATTTTTCTTGTAAAATTTAAAAAAAGAAATTCTGGGGAGAGAAAGTCAAGTTGAGCCACACTCTAGTTACTTTAGTATACTAGAGCACATAAACCACAGTTCCTGTAGCTGCACTTGCTTTTATTTAGGTGTTTAAAAGTTATTAATTTGTTATGTTATTTGAACGAAGCGTATTAAGCATGTGCAGTTTGAAAATGGGCATTTCGACCGGTCATAATTTTCGTTTTAATAATTGAATTTATTAGTTGAGATTATTCGCAAACAGAAGTTGCAATCATATAGTTCTACACCTCAGATTACATTGATCACAATATTACAATAATTTATTATACTTGAAAACTTAAAACTTCATCGAAAAAAAAAGTGAAATTTATTCAAATGACATAATCAAATATAAATCGCATGGCTCTCTGTGTAAAAGAAGCGAATATTTCATTCATACACTTTTTTTCATTCCTTTTTTCATTCAGCGGTAATATTTTTAAAATTATGGAATTAGACAAATGTGATAATCATTTAAACTAAAAAGTATTGTAATTACTTTGACGCAAAATATAGATGTACAAAAAATATGCAAAGATAAAACGGTTTTAGGACGGATGCAACACTAAATATAAAGGAAAAAAACTTTAAAAATCACAATTTTTACACTGGAAAAAAAAAGTGGATGCCATATTTTATTTAGATGTGGGTCAAGTTATCTTTTCATATAATACGGGTGTAATTATTATATTAATTTTTATTTAAAAACTACCCAACTCATTTGGCTGAATTTTTTTTGTATATTTTATGGGATAATTTAAATATTTTCTAAAACTTTCAAAGCAATTTGTAAATTTTAAATTCGCTTAAAATATGTTTGAAAAATTAGGTCCCATACGGTGCAATGTACTTCAATCCTTTAACCCGGGTTCAATACAAAACTAATTCGATCCTAATTATTCATTTACATTCGCATGTCCCCCAGACCGTCTCAATAACATACTAAAATTTCATTTTGATAAAGTCATTTTTACGGCAGTTATCGTGCGAACGGACAGACAGACAGATTGAATAAAATCATAAGCACTTTCTACTATGCTGTAAAGGGATCTTCTACTGTGTTGTAAAGTGACTATGTTGTAGGCGATCAGATTAGAAGAATATTGGAAATATAAAACTGTACTGTTTGCGATACTAATTTTCCCTTATTTCGATATTATTATTATTACAGATCGCCAAAAACCGAGGAAAATTGACTCGATTTTACGAATAGGGCTGCATTTGACAGTTATGCCGTTTCTTCCCATGATCTGTTTGTTCGAATTCTTGGTATGATTAGTTGAATTCTTGCGACTTATGGGACGATATTAAAATATCAATTTGACAAATTAGAATTTCAATTCATTTCTCTCAATGTTAAAGTAAAATTAATAAAGTATTCCCCAAATTCCAAGAATTTGCTTAGTTTGGTGTGTAATGTGAGAAAAAACGATACATCTGTTTTGATACTGTGCAAATGTTAAGGATTATTGTTATAGTGAATTAACTAATTTACCCTTATTTCTTTTACAGGTCGTGAAAGCAAATTTTCTAATCTATTCATTTATCTAATATTCCGTGACGGGGTAGATGAACTAAAAATGGGTGTAAGTAAGATGGATATCTTTGAAAAATTGATAGACGGTTACGTAAAGGTTCCGCCCTCATTTCTAGAGCAGGCTTTTACGACGTTAGCCATCCAGTTATGTCAAAATGTCGAACTCAAGAATATTATATATGAGCCGGAACCATTAAACAAATAGAGTTCTTGGTTTGAATGGCAGAAGATAATTGAAGAACGATCCACTAAACTGAGCCAGAAACTCCCACTTCCTCCTGCCTTAAAGAATAGATTGATTTCTCGCATTCGACCAATAGCTTCGCATCTAAACGAGTGGAACAGGAAAAGAGACATGTTTGATCTATCTCCCCTATTTGTAAACAGCTGCTTGAAACCCTCCGATTGGACAGTAGTAGAAATGAGGTTGGACGAAAAGAAGATTGCAAAGCGCTTAGTCCAAGACATAAGAATCCCTGTTTTCCAACGGTATAGAATGGCCTGTTTTCATTGCATAGAAGATATTATTCCCTCTCTATGGAGGCAAATTTCCCCTGAAATACTTAGTGATTTGTTTCTTCACGAAGAACTTGAATCAGTCAAACTATGGTGGTTATATTTAGATGGGGGTCTCGAGAAATTGATTCTTAGTAATGAAGAAGTTTGGTTAGCTTTTCTCAGAGCCGGAGTATTGGACAGATCAATATCAAGTGTGCTTCAATGTTGGGGTAAATTGGATATAAATGTAAGAGATGAAGCCCTTGAAGTTATAGCTACGGAAACAGTGCAACATGATCATTTTGGTTTTATGGACCATGAAGAAGATATTTTCCGTTTTCTGTTGATTCAGGTATCTAAAGAACAAAGGCCTGAATTATTCCAATATATCTTTCAAAACACCCAAGTTAATATATTTGCATTCTTCCTAAATTGGCCTTACCTGGATCTTTTAGTTCCAATTATTAAAGAGCTATGGAACATTTTGCCTGAAGTAGAATTCAATAAAATTTTAGAAGCTCTAGCATACACCTATTCTGATGTACATAATGATGTTGGAGTAAATGATTATATGGATTACGAATATGGATACATAATAATAGAGCTACTAGAAGAAACTCCCGATCGTTTCAAGCGATATATATTTGGCAACAATTATCCCTGTGCAGACTCCAGAATATTATATACTCTGCTAAATGAGGGACACCTTAATTTACATTATAAAGAAGTTTTTAAACATATATGGAATCATCTTACGCTTAAAGAGAAGAGATTGTTCTTAAGATCTCATTATGGTCCAAGATTTTGTAGCAATTTGGCTACAGAAGATAATTGGGATCTACTTAACTCAATATTAGGAGAATGTTTGCCTAAAGATGAAATCCATATATTTATGAAGAAATTGCAGATATAAACTAGGAAAATATCTAAGCTGGTGATAAAGGAAAAGCGAATGAATATATGATTAAATTCCCTCTAAAGCAGAAAAAATTTTAGTTTACTTAACAATAAATTTTACACTTGAAAGTAGAAGATAATTTTTATTACCAATAATTGTTTTATTGCACATTTACTCTACATAAGATAATTCGAATATCTTTGTTAGGAGAATGTTTGTCTGTAGATTATATTCCCAAGTTCTAGAAGCAAATTTTAAGATCTATAATTGGATGATATCTTCTCTGACGAGGCTAAAGGAATTTAATGTACGATGAGGATTAATAGATAATGAAACCGTGATATATTTTAAAGATGCAACTAAAACACGTGAATTTTCCTTTCTCTAATACTAATGTTCTACAGTGGATACAGAAATTTGTTGTTAACATGATGATGCTGGACTAAATTAATTAAAATGCCTTATTCTTTTCCTTTAGAGTGTAATTATTGAAACATTTATGTATTCAATAAAATATATTTAATATTAGTCACATGATTATTTATATTTCATATCCAATTCATACTAATACCTATATATTCAAGGTTTCCGACAGGATGACAATTTTTGTTGGTCTTAAAAGTCTCCTTTATCAGGTAACTGTCTTAAAAGTATTTTGTTGCTGTGAATTGATCAATTATCTAATTTTTCATCGAAGAAAAGGAATCGTTTTACAAAAAACCTACGACGAAATTAAGCACAAAATACTAGAAATATGAATCATGCATAAGGCATTGATTATGAAACACATTTCAACTGAAATTCTATTTTCTTTAGACATCTCCAAAATGTGATACATTCACCGATGATATTTATTAAACTCACTACAGTAATTTTGTTACACTTGAAAACTTAAACTTCATTGAAAAGACAATTCTATTCAAAATGAACTTTATTCAAATGACGTCATCGAAATATAAATCGTCTGCCTCTCAATGCAAAATCAATACATATTTCATCCATATCACTTACTTGCAGTGTAACCGTTCTTATCACGTAATATACAATATACAGATATTAAGAGTTTAATTATGTGCAAATTCCTCTAATATTTTAAATGTTGTTATCCTAAAATTTTAATAAAATATTTAATTTAATTATCCTGAAAGATGTATAAAAATATATCTTCTAACTATACAAAATTATCTTCACATTTAGATCTGAAGAAAAAACATCCTGGTCTCATTTGTAAACAAATTTACAGAAACTATTGTTTAATTACCACAAAGTGACATGGATTATCAAAGAAATTGAACTTAATTTTAAAACATATTGTATTTTCATCAATTAAGTTTCATTTTCCTTAATTTAATATCATTTCATCAATTCGGTAACATGTTCATAAATTTGACGGCATGTTAAAAAGCTGTCAATGGCGTATCCAAATTTGTATATAAGTGATTGGCTGATGCCCTTTGGCCCTATCGATATACAGAACAAAGATTTTTGTTCAAATTTTGCTTTTTTCCAATTTTCAATATTAAATGGAGTAGCAGAAAAGTCTTTGGTGAAAATTTCACCGTTTCCATGGATGGTCAAATGACAGTGGGTAAGACAAAACTAGTTATCCAAAATAAATTGTCTGCTGCCGAATTTTCGAAGCAAGTGGCGACGTTTGGTTTTCGCAAGTTTCATTTGGACATTCGTTCGGGAGGGAATGCAAACATCGACGTTTTCCAAGCAACAGACGTTCCAACTAACACTATGTGCGCTTCAATTATATTGACTTAAATTTGGACGTGCTGACATTACATATTATAATTTGATAATCTGACTGCATTATGCCTTGCCTAAGGCGTTCGCTGTCAGAAGTTGATCATGAACCGAGCTTAAGAGCGGCCGAAGACTGACGAAAATAATTGGCTCTTATTACGTGAAATTAAGAAGTCTTTTCTTCAATTTGACGTATAAATTAAATTATCCACCTGCTGATAATTATCATAGTAATCTACCATGTCCAGTGGGGGGAAGTAGCGTATGCAGAAAATTTGTAAAGGGGATTACAAAGTTCTATATAATACTACTGTTTTTTCGTTGCGGCTTTTATACTAAAGTAAATAATGTATAAAAAAGACAGAGTTATGAAAAGCTTAATTTTTTAGTAATTATTTTTGTGAAAGAAATACGCTTTGCAGGAGCAATATGATAAAAGAATTGGAATAATCAAAATAAAATCTGACACTTTAGCAATTATTTAGTTCTTCTTTTGCTGCCTCCGGTGATGGGTTTCGTCCAGAAAAGAGCACCAGGCGCGAAGCGCCTTTAATCTCCAATCTCTAGGTGTGGTTCTTATCTTCATACTGTGACATTATTTCATTTGCCCATAGTTGGAGGTTCGAGGTTTTTGATTTACTGTTTTTATTATTTGACTTAGCTCCTAGTGTGGCAGTTTGTTGCACATTTAGAGTTTGAGTAATTTTGGGGAGTTGATGCAGTTCTAAGGATTTCCTATCAATTTGACAGTTTAAGGTTTAAAAACATTTTTTAGAAAACATTGATCGAGTTTTAATTTAATATCAACTATTTAAGTTGGTACTTACCTAATTCCGATTTTCAATATTAAGTACCGCGCGGGGTCTCTTACGTGATCTTATCTTTCTGGATTTCTGATTATTTATCTTTCTGGAGGGGATATAAGCGCCCTAAGCTCCCTCCATCTCTGAGATATAAATATGACCACCATCCACTCATACGTAAGCAGTGGCGTAGGAAGTGGGAATTTCAAGGGGGTAGTTGCGCCTCTGAAAATATTGTGTGGGGATGGAGGACAAAATTCATCTTTTTCCCTTACGGAATTCAAACTTAATAGCAAACTCCCTATTCATCATTGCAAGTTATAGTGCTCAAACCACAGAAAATATGCTGCTGATATAAATCCCCCCACCCCACCCCATCAATATTTTCGGACTTCGGACAACGCTGCAAGCAATGCATCCGGATAAGTTGACCACTTAAATTTCTTCCTTTTTTTAGTTAACTTAGATAACTGGTCAACTTATAAAAGTATAAAAATACCTATTTAAAAAGAAAATCCTTGTCAAAGTATTAGTCAAGATAGGCAGGTGGACAACATCCAAATTTGGTTGACTTTGCTGATTTCACTGCATCTATGATCAACAACTGCATTGCTCAAATATGTTATACTTTTTTTCGTATTACAGTGAAAAAAGATATATCTGGCATTTTAAAAACCCCTATCCCTCCATACCTGCTTAATTTTTAAGCATCTGCAGGTATTGGAACTAAACAATTGCATCATCAAATTTGGTACACCTGATCTTATAATATAAAAATTCATAATATAAAAAATATTGCTTGTGTAAATTTTGCAAGAAAAGATAGGTTATTTTATCCCGAAGTGTACCAAAATCTAATCAGCACCAAGGTAACCCGCAACTAACTGATCTATAAACCTTTATTAAATTTGGCTAATTAGTTTTGAGTTAGACCGGATACATACATTGCAGAGACATACACAGAAACAGGTACATAGGCAGACACACACACACACACACAGAAGTCAACCTGAAAATAGATTTTCGTATTCTAAAGGTCCCAAAACGTGTACATCCATCGAAAACGGCAGTTGCGACAATCGACACGATTCTACTACTCTCCCTTTACAGTACCATGTACTGTAGAGAAAGTAAAAAGTTTTTGTGTAGGGCACTTTGGCGGACAAAATTAATTTCACATATTTTGAATAAATATCAACAAATGATAAATAAATAAACATGAATTTCTGTACAGAAAGTAATGTACTGTTGATCCATATAAAATTTTAAAAGAGTTACTTACTCTTGAATATTTGAATATTAATTATGAGACGTGTCTCTAATGAACACCAAATTGCTTACATTTTTAACGTAATTGCGGTAACAGTTTCTCCTTCAAGTGAAATATGCATAAATAAGTTTTTTCTTTACTATATGGGCGCCTATATTTATTTCTGCGTTTGTCAATTATGTCATGATTTTGAAAAATATATTTATACATGGTAATTTAAGCATCGATTAGTAAATACGGATACAGGAGATTTTAAAAATATACTATACTATACCACACCAAACATCCATACCATTTTATTAATTTAGTCCTTCAGTCACACTCTGATCGTTTGATAGTTATTTGAGTAAATCAGTACTGAAAATATAACTTAATATTCCAATAAAATACCACTGCTTAATATAAGTTAAGGAAAACATTTATGCTTCCTTGTGCATTGTGAATTTGTTTAAATTTGTTCAGCGAAAATTAGATATTAATAGCAGATGGGGCCAAGAAGGCTACTTTAATCCAATAGCAGGGCATTATATGAAAAGAAAGTACTGTGAAGGTGATCATGTTTCACCACCCATGAACAGTCACCAACCAATTAACTTTCGATCAAACAACATAAAATACCTAAGAGTAAAATTTACAGAATTAAAAACATATTACAAAATATTAATGAAGTAAATAGTTTTGTTAATAGTTTTATTAATATTTAGTTTTTTATAAATTAACATATTGCAATTTTTTTTCCTTTTTTTAAATTTTGCTGGAAAAAAATTTAAAACATCCGTGTTTTGTGTGTTTGAAAAAATATCTTAATTGATACTAAGTTTGACAATGTGCAAATTCAGGGGCTAACCCCCCCCCCCCTCCGAACTTGTTTATGACGTCACGTAAACAAAAATTGTGATGTGGAGATGCGGCGGCACACGCGTTAGATTATTTTAATTGCTTAAATTATTCGTTTCTATAAAATATTTTTACTGCAAAACTTAGGAGGGGGGATCTAAAGAAAGTTTTTGAACGCTCTGCATGAGCTCGGCCGAACAACTGACTTGGTTCCAGTCCGTGTGACATAGTTTAGAAAATCGCCAGACGTTTAGTGCTATAATCACCAGTATCGTTCTTTGGGTTTATTTTCATTTATGACATTATTTCAGTGACCAATGTGAAGTTACAAAATATTTGTTTTACACTTTTAATTAACCTTAGATGAATAATGTGGCTTTTTTTAAGCACATTTGGGTTTTGTAAGTTTGAGGGGATTGGCACAGATCTGATTTCACTTTAGATTACTGAAAATATTTTATTCTAAGCCGCGATTATGTGCAAGAGATTAATATAAAAGGGGTACATGCTTCTGTACAGGTCGTTACAGGTCACATCAGACAAATTTCACTGTCTAGAACAGGTGGGGACAAACCCCCTACGGGGTCTACCTGAAAACGGTCTAACCTACTGTCCTACCGCCACGAGAAAGTCCCCAGATAGCAGACGTTTTGGTGGCGGTCGCTATGGAAACAGGTTATTCCACTGCATTTTAGGTGTGGCGGAAAACGCTTCTTTCGATTTGGCGCAGATAGAACCGACGAAAGTCGCATTTCGCTTTGTACTAACTGGGGTCAATGCTAGACGCTCGCATTCTGTGATTTTTAAAGCTGTGAAGTAATTTGTACTATGTTGCACACTTTGTGGATTTTTTGAAGAGGAAAAAACCGCAAATTCTCTAAAAATACCAATTTCAAATGCAATGAAGAGAACTGCAGAAGCGACAGGGGTTTCAGCATCATCAGTTAAAAAGATAAAATGTGAGGGAAATCGCTTAATGACACTGAGATAAGTATTTTATCTATTTGAACAATTTACAATTATTGCTTAAAGAAACTATTTAAAGTAACACAAAATGAATGGAAAAAACACTGTGAACACAATGAAAAAATAGAGAATATTTATTGAAAGAAAGAGTGACTGATAGAAGATATTGTGAAGAAATTAGTGATAAATCTGTCGGATAGCGATTCAGATTCTTCTTCAAGTAAAAACATTTCAAATGATTCGGACATAGTAGATAATAGTTATTCCAATGAATGTGAATGAATATTTTATAATTGATTGAAAAATATGAAAGGAATGAATATTTTAAAGTCATAATTTTGCTTATTTATCATTTATTTTTTTCTTTTTGCTGGCTAATAATTGTGTAACTTGCTGATTGAAAACTGTAATAAATTTCATTTAATTCGAAATTTAGTTTTAAACAAAATGGTATAACTTCTAGTTTTAAATTGTAAGCTTTTCTCTTCCAAAATCGCCCGAACCTAAAAGAAAATATCTAAAACTACCTTGTTCTAATAAATTGACGGCTTCCCGTAGCCTCTGTCGCCTATAATAAAAATTACTTTCTGAGTTTAAATGACAAGAAATTTTTAAGTTAATTTATAATGTAATGTTATTTAATACAAAAATTTTGTTTAACTGTCGGATAAAAAACATCTACATTTTTCTTTTAGTACATCATGATAAAAGAAACGGATTCTCCTCTTAACGAAGTGCGCTTGATTTGCCAAATGTTGCAGTTGATTTTAAACCTTTCTCCCTCCTTTCTTCGACTCGTCTACTTGCGGCAACCCTGTTCAGAGACTTTCTCGTGGCGGTAGGACAGTAGATGCACTGGAACAGGTTTTCTATTCTTTCAGTGTGCTTAGTAGTACTCAAATTTGCCTCGTGCGTACAAGACGGTTCACCGTTCTTTTAAGTGTGCTATATATATACATTAATAGAAGAATTGTAAAGAGAAAACCACCTGGAACTATAGAAGGTAATATAGTTTCTCCGTGTTTAAAATGTGTTATTATGTGTATTATTCAGTTTCTAAAAAAAGTATTGCTTTGCGTCAAATACTAAACGATATTTCCATTTGAGCTGAACATTGGAATGAAATAGATTTTTGCAAGACATAATTATGAAAATGCTGCTATGTCTATAAACACATAAAATTGTTATCTAAATATATTTCACTTAATGTAACTAATGCTATTAAAATGCTATTAATGTAACTATTACTAATGCTTGTGTAAATTTTCCGCTTTGACACTATATATATTACAAAATAATGACGAAACGTGGTTTCGGTGCTTTAAAAATTCCCCCTTCTTCAGATCGCAAATAAAAAGTGCATATGTAACGAACTTCTACATAAATGCTGGAGCTTTTGGTATTTATACATTCCTTTCTTTTCCAAAGAATTGATTCAATAATAAAGCTCTTGCGTTGTGAACAATATTTATTACTTTCCCTGTATGTATTGTATAATGAATAGTGAAAGTATTAAGATGGGGTCAAAAATTCGAATTCGAGGTTTTGATGGATCGTTTTTTGGTGATGTGTGTCCTTGAGTCTGTGGATATCTCATGAAGGACCTTTTCAAACGAAATTTGGTACAGAAATTACCATCAGTGAATATTAGGAGCCTATTGATTTTGAAGTAATCAAATGTTCGGAGGCCCCCCCCCACCTCCAAATGTGTATTAAATTCTGATAAATCCAGAAAACTATTGTGAAATATGATCATTTTTCATATGAAATAGTTTACGATAAATTTGTTAACATCATTCCCCGGGATATCGCTCCATTCACGAGAGAAGATAATTTGTGTAATAGTTTTGTGTTTTGAAATCTAACCATTTAACAAAAGTCATTTATATATAAGAAATGCTCTTCTCTATGTTTTGTATGTAACGTTTGGAGATACATTTGGCAAACTTTTCGTCTCATTTAGCAAAATATCGCCAGTTTAGTTCTATGGACTACGTTGTTGAAAAAAAAAATTGTGCCGTTGTTAAAAACTTTGTGCTGTTGATCTTATACATATTTTTTCATTGTGAAAGAAGTAAATTAATTGCATTATATGGTGAAAGTCATATGCTGCACTGATTTGATTTTAATTTCATTATATATGTGACTTTTATTGAAAACATTACTAAGGAGTCTTGCATTAAAATGTAATTAATCCGATATTCAAATTTTCTACTTTCTGATTTATACTTATTTTCAAATTTGTGAAAGATATTCAAATAATTAATTATTTTATAATTGTAACGCATTGATACTGATTGGACGTGGGCAGTAACTCCAACACAATGCAAAGACATTTCTTCTTTCACAGCGAAATAATGGTGTTCAAGACCTACGGCACATTGTATTTAAGATTGAAATAACTTCATGTAAATTGATGTGGACAGTACATGAATTTTCTTATATTAGACAATGAATTTATATATTTTCCAGTGAAATAATTATGTATAAAATCCATGGCACAATGAGTGTAATGTAGAATTGCAAATTTGGCGCTTTTTCGGAAGTCAACATATAAACCCCAAAGGACGCTAGATGAACATTTATAATTGGTACAAATTTAAATTGACAATTATCAATATTGATAGATATCACAATAGGTAATTTTGCCATATATTGAAATATTTTAATAAATAATTCATCGATTTAGTGTGATTTTTAAATTTTAACGATATTTTGATCAATCTCAGGCGAAATATATCGCCAAGTTGGCGATATTTCGCCCGCTTTTCTGCATTATATTTTGCCGCTTTCAAGAATTTTTCTATATATAGCTAACATTTGGAAACTGCATATGGGTTTTTTATATATAAATAACATTACCAACTAGATTGAGGTGTGTGTGTGTGTGTTGGGGGGGGGGGGGATGGGATCCTTCCGAAGATTTAGATTACGTTTAAAATTAATAGTGTTCCATTATACAATGGATTTATATATTTTCCAGTGAAATAATTGTGTATAAAATCCATGGCACAATGACTGTAATGTTGAATTGCGAATTTGACTTACTAAGAGCGATTGCCCGCCGCTGCTCAGGATTCACCATACAAAACTATGATAAAAATTACACCGGAACATATAGGGCCGATTGTGATACATTACCGCTGAATGTATCGCATTTTAGAGATGTTTAAATAAAATTAAAGTTGGAAACTGTTTCATAATCAATGCTTTATACTTTTTTAACTTGATGATTCGAAATTTGTATTTTTTTCTATTTGATTGAAGATTTGCAGATTTATACTTTTATTTTGTAGGCTTGTTAGAAAGTTAGGTTTTTCGAGTTACAGCTTCTCACTTTTTTTTCATTGGACTTTCAAACTATTATTATATTGATTTGCATATATATTATATGTATATAAAAATATAAAATTGTAAATCCAATGGTAGAATATAAGTAGTAATTCATAATACACTATCGTAAAATTTGCCTACAAAATACAATGAAATAAATGAAATTCAACCATAAAGGAAATTCAATCATATTGTATGCATATATATATATATATATATATACTTAAAATTACATAACAGTATTAACCATTGCCAAATGCGTTCATTTACCATATGTGAGTATATTAAAAATTTTGATAATTTTAAATATACTCACAACTTTTTGACAAAATATAGAATTGTGCTAATCGTACTTTTTGGATGCTGTCAAACATTTATCGGATAACCTAAAAAATGCAAACTTCGATGCATTTAAAAAAATAAATATGAAAAAATACCTTGCGAATTCAGATCAAGCATCGTTGGGAAGAATATTTTTCGATTTTTCTGTAGTGTCAAGATAAAAACTCGGTTATGTTATTTTTAGTCGTTAAGGAATCGATTTGCGTGAAATTAGTACAAAATCGTGCCAAAATCTAAACTCACTCCAATACTCATTCAAATTTTGAAAAAAATCTGGTAAAGGTGCATTGTCTTGCGTCTTGAAGTATCTGCGTACCAAATTTTATGGCCGTACAACACATAGGTTTCCCGCTACTAACCACACACACTTAAACATCTTAATTTAATAAGTTAGATAATAAAATCGAGAATTTCGGTTTTCAAATATTTGTTAGTTTATAGGATGTTGCAAGCAAAAATTTTCGAATTTTCTAGTCAATTTCAGATGGCACACACAGGATTTGAAATAGGATGCTCGAATCGCGCATAAAATTCAAAAATCCCGCACATAAAAATCGCGCCCTTACTATCCTCCTAAAATTTTGAAGACGAACGTGAGGAATGCGTGGGAGAGCGAATGTGTCACGGATGCGAGCGTGTTTTTGCCGGGAAATACTGCATCTCCCGAAAGCTACCCCAGCAATTCCTCTTTTCCGGGAAATTTCTAAGTCACACCGTTTCTTACGAAAATTAGTAAGGGGCTGCATACGGAACTGGCGCGACGCGTCATTCCATTGTCCTCTAGTTTCGGATAAATCGCGTCTAGGTGCTTTTTAACGATGTTTCATTTTTCCTGAGAGTATAGAGCCGTGCACACTAGGTACAAACGTTCCGTCCGATTTCCCGAATTCGTTACGTTTTTTTTTCTGGGCATTGTTCCGGGACTTTGATTTTCGGTAAAAGATATTCCAACTTTTTCGCTAAAAATATTACGATATTTCCAAAGAAATCTCAAATGCTTTGATCACGTCCTTCAAGCGCGATGTGCCGGACAGGATTCACACTATTGTGCGCAATTAATAAACATTTATAGGAAAAAATGGAAAAAAAAAGCGCATTTGATGAAAATATGATAATCTTAAATTTTGTTACCAAATATAGAAAGTACGTTTTTTAACGATGTCCGAAATCAATGCGAGCTAACTTTTGCAGAAATGCGAAGAAAATTATTACAACAGACAAAACGTCATTTTAGGCCTTTTGATTGACCTCTTTAAATACTTAACTTAGCAATAAACTTGTCAATTTCTCGCAAAACTCAATTTTTTCATCTCCCGGAGAATATACGAATTTTTTAAAGGTCTTTGGTGGGATTCCAGCATCAGAGACATTTCTCAATGAAATCCTCCTTGGGATCAGAATGACTATTTCAGACCAAAAATTGGTCCCAGCAAAAAAATCTATTGCAGCATATTCATGGACTTTCATGTTTCATTTATTAGATAGTAATTTATTAGACAGTTCAGTAATATCGTAGGTATTTTTTAATTTAAACACGATCACCGGCATATTTCGTTTTATTTTTAAATATTTTCCATTTTTTTAATCTCTTTGCATTCACTTAAAGTTTTACGATTGCCGCGCCATCTTGTCGCGCTTTGAGTCGTTACTGCATGTTCATTCCATCTGACGTCACAGATAATGGTCGTGGCAGCGAGTGGCACCCCCCTGAGCGGAGTGGGACCAACCCCTTAGGGGGACTACCTGAAACCGGTCTAACCTAGATGCACTGGAACAGGTTTTCTATTCTTTCAGTCTGCTCAAATTTGGCTCGTACTCAAATTTGTATTACTCAAATTTGCATCGTGCGTACAAGAAGGTTCACCGTTCTTTTAAGTGTGCTATATATATACATTAATAGAAGAATTGTAAAGAGAAAACCACCTGAAACTATAGAAGGTAATATTGTTTCTCCGTGTTTAAAATGTGTGTGTTATTATGTGTATTATTCAGTTTCTGAGAAAAGTATTGTTTTGCGTCAAATACTGAACGATATTTCCATTTGAGCTGAACATTGGAATGAAATAGATTTTTGCAAGACATAATTATGAAAATACTGCTATGTCTATAAACACATAAAGTTGTTATCTAAATATATTTCACTTAATGTATCTAATGCTTTTAAAAATATTGCTTGAGTAAGTTTTCCACTTTGACACTATATATATTACAAAATAATGACCAAACGTGGTTTCGGTGTGTTTTAAAATTTCCCCCTTCTTCAGATCGCAAATAAAAATTGCATATGTGACGAACTTCTACATAAATGCTGAAGCTTTTGGTATTTATACATTCCTTTCTTTCCAAAGAATTGATTCAATAATAATGCTCTTGCGTTTTGGAGAATATTTATTACTTTCCCTGTATGTATTGTATAATGAATAGTGAAAGTATTGTGATGGGGTCAAAAATTCGAATTCGAGATTTTGAAGGATCGTGTTTTGGTGATGTGTCATTGAGTCTGTGGACATCTCATGAAGGACCTTTTCAAACGAAATTTGGTAAAGAAATTACCGTCAGTGAATATTCGGAGCCTATTGATTTTGAAGTAATCAAATGTTCGGAAGAACCCCCCACCTCCAAATTTGTATTAAATTCTGATAAAGTCAGAAAACTATTGTGAAATATGTTCATTTTTCATATGAAATAGTTTACGATAAATTTGTTATCATCATTCTCATGGATTTCGCTCCATTCACGAGAGAAGATAATTTGTGTAATAGTTTTGTGTTTTGAAATCTAACCATTTGACAAAAGTCATTTATATGTAAGAAATGCTCTTCTTACGTTCAAAATTAATAGTGTTTCATTTTTTTATAATACACTATGAATTTATATATTTTCCAGTGAAAAAATTATGTATATAATCAATGCCGCAATGTTGAATTGCAAATTTGATGCTTTGTCGAAAGTCAACATTTAAACACCAATGGACACTATATGAACATTTATAATTAGTGCAACTTTAAATTGACAATTTTCAATATTGATAGACTACGCAATAGGTAATATAGGTATATATTGAAATATTTTGATAATTTAATTTATTAATTTTGGGTTATATTTTAAATTTTGAGGATATTTTCATCAATCTTGGACGAAATATCGCCACGTTGGCTATATTTCGCTCGCTTATCTGTATTATATTTTGCCGTTTCAAGAATTTTTTTCTATATAGAACTAAAATTTGGAAACTAGATATGGGGATTTTTATATATGAATAACATTTGCAACTGGATTGAGGGGGGGAGGGGGAGGGAGGATCCTTCCGAAAATTAGATTACTTACAAAATTAGTATTGTTCCATTTTTCTTATATTAGACAATGAGTTTATATATTTGTCATTGAAAAAAATTATATATAAAATCCATGGAACAATGATTGTAATGTTGAATTTCAAATTTGGCGCTTTTAAGAAGTCAACGTATAAACGGAAATCAACGTATTCGGAATTCAGAATATTTCTTAAGCAGAGGAATTATGTAAAAGCAAAAATTTAAATATATATTAATATTTGAGTGCATTTTTCTCCACCCCCCCCATAAAAAAATAATATATATATACGTATATTGATCCTCTTTACCAAAACTATTGAGCCCCCTTGAATTTCACTCTTGCTTCACTTGCATTTAATTTCTAGCTACATACCTGTTTAATAGACAAGAATAAGGGCTGGACTTAAAGCTCCTTCTTTCATATGAAAAAAAAATAATAATGCAGATCATTGATGCAATTAAGGACTCCATTACAATAGATACTTGTCTACTGATGTGAACAAAATGTCTCTGAAAACGAGTTCTAAAAAAAGATTCCAAAGTGAAACTCCCAATTATAACTCTATTTAATATTTAAAAGGGATATATTTAAGTGCTTTAAGAGTTCAACTTTAACAAATTGGTAATTGTTTTAAGTGTTTGTTAATGCTAAAATTTATTAATATCTAAAAGACAGACATAATAAGCAATTCAAGTGTTTTCTCATTAATGTTTTACTTGTTTTAAAAAACCAATTGTAACAAATTTTAATTTGTTTTAAATATCTGTTAATAACTGAATTAATATATTTGACTATATAGGTCTGAAAAATAGTCAAATATCTTATTTAAATGTATTACGAATATTGATATCGCATATAATTTGAAGCATCTATTTTATTTCATACAACTATTTCGTTACTGATTCTTGAAATTAATTCTGTAGTAAATATAACATTTTTATATTTTTAATATTATATATAGTAAATATTTGCATATTTACTAATGAATTTATAAATTAAAAATGCCACTCTAAAGCTAAAAATATCTTGATGAATAACACAAGAAGCTAGTGATACAGGCAGATGCACAATGGTTCTATGTCTTCCACTAGCAAAAATCCGGTTTTTGAATCGATTAGCTCGTACGAATTATGCGAGCTGTGAAATATGTTATAATAAAACCTAATTTTGCAAATAATTATGAAAATTGAAGTATAAAATATTAACTTCAATATTTGAGAATCTTAATATAAAGCATCCTACGAGTATATCTCATATAAGTATGTATATCTCAAGGATATTTCGTTATGTATGATACACGAGTATGTCTTTTTAATCATGATGTTATACGAGTATATTTCGCATTAAGTTTTTGGAATTTGAATAGTAAATTAAACAAATTAGAATACATGAGAACAATGAAATCAAAGTATCATATTTAAATCGCAAAAATCTATTTTTATTTTCTCAGACGTAGTCCTAAGAATGTATTATTTTCACGAAAATTTTCAATTTCGAGATTTTTATGCCCATATATGTTTAAGACCTCTTGAATACGTTTTGAATATTTTTGGAGTGATGTTGATCACTTCAAAAATATTCAAAATTCATTCATTCTGTCTGATATCTGTGATCGATTTCTTGTGTACAAACTAGCAGCTCGAAATATCAATGGATTTTCAACTTCATATCCGACTTTGTTATAAAAAACTGCAGAACTATGTAGATATTTTTTAATTCGAGTGAAAACTTCGAAATTTTATAATTTTTTGACATGGTAGCACAGGGCAAAATGTGACATTATCAAGCATAAAGGGGTTTATTTAAGGCTCAGCGATAACGAGACTTAATAGTTTCAATCACTGTTTTGAAAATCAGCAGCGATACAACATTTTTGTTAATGTCGTCATTGCCCTTTTTGAGGAGCAAGTTACTTCCCGGGGGTACATTGTGAAGTATGATATCAATTGAAATATTTTTCAAGTTCTTCAGCGTGAAAGGTAACACGCTATAATTGTAATTATTTGGACCCACAACACCGATTCTTCAGATTTTTTCTTGTAAAATTTAAAAAAAGAAATTCTGGTGTGAGAAAGTCAAGTTGAGCCACACTTTAGTTACTTTAGTATACAGAAGCACATAAATGTAGCTGCACTTGCTTTTATTTAGATGTTTAAAAGTTATTCATTTGTTCTGTTATTTGAACGAAGCGTATTAAGCATGTGTAGTTTGAAAATGGGCTATTCGGCCGGTCGTAATTTTCGTTTTAATAATTGAATTTATTAGTTGAGATTATTCGCAAACAGAAGTTGCAATCATATAGTTCTACACCTCAGATTACATTGATCACAATACTACAATAATTTATTATACTTGAAAACTTAAAACTTCATCGAAAAAAAAGTGAACTTTATTCAAATGACATCATCGAAATATAAATCGCATGGCTCTCTGTGTAAAAGAAGCAAAAATTTCATTCATACACTTTTTTTCATTCCTTTCATTCAGCGGTAATATTTTTGAAGTTATCGAATTAGACAAATGTGATAATCATTTGACGCAAAATATAGATGTAAAAAAAATATGCAAAGATAAAACGGTTTTAGGACGGATGCAACACTAAATATAAAGTAAAAGAACTTTAAAAATCACAATTTTTACACTGGAAAAAAAAGTGGATGCCATATTTTATTTAGATGTGGGTCAAGTTATCTTTTCATATAATATGGGTTGTTGTTGTTGAAACCCAGACCGTCCGACCTACCAGAAAGGTGTAAGGTAACTGTTTGGACGGTCGGGAAGTGCCACCCTATTTAGACCGGAACCCAGTGGGGGAGGCATCCACAGGGACCGTACCCTCCTTCCCCTACCACCAACCTCTCGGAAGGACTTTCGGACCCACATGTTTAACGTGATCGTACTCCGCATGAACACGGCGGCAGTTTTGGCAGTGGCTGGAATCGAACCCGGGCCTACCGAGTGCAACTCCAGCGCGCTAACCAATGGGCTACCGCGCCCCCATATAATATGGGTGTAATTATTATATTAATTTTTATTTAAAAACTACCCAACTCATTTTGCTGAATTTTTTTGTATATTTTATGGGATAATTTAAATATTTTCTAAAACTTTCAAAGCAATTTCTAAATTTTCAATTCGCTTAAAATATGTTTGAAAAATCAAGTCCCATACGGTGCAATGTACTTCAATCCTTTAACCCGGGTTCAATACAAAACTAATTCGATCCTAATTATTCATTTACATTCGCATGTCCCACAGACCGTCTCAATAACATACTAAAATTTCATTTTGATAAAGTCATTTTTACGGCAGTTATCGTGCGAACGGACAGACAGACAGATTGAATAAAATCATAAGCACTTTCTACTATGCTGTAAAGTGATCTTCTAATGTGTTGTAAAGTGACTATGTTGTAGGCGATCAGATTAGAAGAATATTGGAAATATAAAACTGTACTGTTTCCGATACTAATTTTCCCTTATTTCGATATTACTATTATTACAGATCGCCAAAAACCGAGGAAAATTGACTCTATTTTACGAATAGGGCTACATTTGACAGTTATGCCGTTTCTTCCCGTGATCTGTTTGTTCGAATTCTTGGTATGATTAGTTGAATTCTTGCGACTTATGCGACGATATTAAAACATCTATATGACAAACTGGAATTTCAATTCATTTCTGACAATGTTAAAGTAAAATTAATAAAGTATTCCCCACATTCCAAGAAATTGTTTAGTTTGGTGTGTAATGTGAGAAAAACCGATACATCTGTTTTGATACTGTGCAAATGTTAAGGATTATTGTTATAGTGAATTAACTAATTTACCCTTATTTCTTTTACAGGTCGTGAAAGCAAATTTTCTAATCTATTCATTTATCTAATATTCCGTTACGGGGTAGATGAACTAAAAATGGGTGCAAGTAAGATGGATATCTTTGAAAAATTGATAGACGGTTACGTAAAGGTTCCGCCCTCATTTCTAGAGCAGGCTTTTACGACGTTAGCCATCCAGTTATGTCAAAATGTCGAACTCAAGAATATTATATATGAGCCGGAACCATTAAACAAATACAGTTCTTGGTTTGAATGGCAGAAGATAATTGAAGAACGATCCACTAAACTGAGCCAGAAACTCCCACTTCCTCCTGCCTTAAAGAATAGATTGATTTCTCGCATTCGGCCAATAGCTTTGCATCTAAACAACTGGAAGAGGAAACAAAACATGTTTGAACTATCTCCCCTTTTTGTACACAGCTGTTTGAAACCCTCCGATTGGACAGTAGTAGATATGAGATTGGACGAAAAGAAGATTGCAAAGCGCTTAGTCCAAGACATAAGAATCCCTGTTTTCCAACGGTATAGAATGGCTTGTTTTCATTGCATAGAAGCTATTATTCCCTCTCTATGGAGGCAAATTTCCCCAGAAATACGTAGTGATTTGTTTCTTCACGAAGAACTTGAATCAGTCAAACTATGGTGTTTACATTTAGATGGGGATTTCGAGAAATTGATTCATCGTAATAAGGAATTTTGGTTTGCTTTTCTCAGAGCCGGAGTATTGGACAGATCAATATCAAGTGTGCTTCAATGTTGGGGTAAATTGGATATAAATGTAAGAGATGAAGCCCTTGAAGTTATAGCTAAGGAAACAGTGCAACATGATGATTTTGGTTTAATGGACCCTGAAGAAGATATTTTCTGTTTTCTGTTGATTCAGATATCTAAAGAACAAAGGGCTGAATTATTCAAATATATTTTTCAAAACACCCAAGTTAATATATTTGCATTATTTCTAAATTGGCCATACCTGGATCTTTTAGTTCCAATTATTAAAGAGCTATGGAACATTTTGCCTGAAGAAAAATACAATAACATTTTAGAAGCTCTAGCATACAACTATTCTGATGTATATAATGATGTTGGAGTAAAGGATTATATGGATTGCGAATATGGATACATAATAATAGAGCTACTAGAAGAAACTCCCGATCGTTTCAAGCGATATATATTTGGCAACAATTATCCCTGTGCAGACTCCAGTATATTATACACTCTGCTAAATGAGGGACACCTTAATTTACATTATAAAGAAGTTTTTAAACATATATGGAATCATCTTACGCTGAAAGAGAAGAGATTGTTCTTAAGATCTCATTATGGTCCAAGATTTTGTAGTAATTTGGCTACAGAAGATAATTGGGATCTACTTAACTCAATATTAAGAGAATGTTTGCCTGAAGATGAAATCCATATATTTATGAAGAAATTGTTGATATAAACTAGGAAAATATCTAAGCTGGTGATAGAGGAAGAACGAATGAATATATGTTTAAATTCCCTCTAAAGCCGAAAAATTTTTAGTTTATTTAACAATAAATTTTACACTTGAAAGTAGAAGATCATTTTTATTATCAATAATTATTTTTTGCACATTTACTTTACATAAGATTATTCGAATATCTTTATTAGGAGAATGTTTGTCTGTAGATTATATTCCCATTTTCCAGAAGCAAATTTTAAGATCTATATTTGGATGATATCTTCACGGATGAGGCTAAAAGAATGTAATGTACGATGAGGGAAAGTTGATAATGAAAACGTGATATCCTTTAAAGATGCATCTAAAACACGTGAATTTTCCTTTCTCTAATACTAATGTTCTACAGTGGAAACAGAAATTGTTTGTTACCATAATGAAGCTGTTCTAAATTAATGAAAATGCCTTATGCTTTTCCTTTAGAGTGTAATTATTGAAACATTTATGTATTCAATAAAATACATTTAATATTAGTCATATTATTATTTATATTACATATCCAATTCATACTAATACCTATATATTCAAGGTTTCCGACAGGATGACAATTTTTGTTGGTCTTAAATGTCTCCTTTATCAGGTAACTGTCTTAAAAGAATTTTGTTGCTGTGAATTGATCAATTATCTAATTTTCATCGAAGAAAAGGAATCGTTTTACAAAAAAACCCACGACGAAATAAGACACAAAATATTACAAGAAATATGAATCATGCATATAGCATTGATTATGAAACACATTTCAACTGAAATTCAATTTTCTTTAGACATCTCCAAAATGTGATACATCGATGATACCCGATACACCGATGATATTTTTTAAACTCACTACAGTAATTTTGTTATACTTGAAAACTTAAACTTCATTGAAAAGACAATTCTAGTCAAAATGAACTTTATTCAAATGACGTCATCGAAATAAAAATCGTCTGCCTCTCAATGCACAATCAATACATATTTCATCCATATCAATTACTTGCAGTGTAACCGTTCTTATCACGTAATATACAATATACAGATATGAAGAGTTTAATTATGTGCAAATGCCTCTAATATTTTAAATGTTGTTATCCTAAAATTTTAATAAAATATTAAATTTAATTATCCTGAAAGATGTATAAGAATATATCTTCTAACTAAACAAAATTATCTTCATATTTAGATCTGAAGAAAAAACATCCTGGTCCCATTTGTAAACAAATTTACAGAAACTATTGTTTAATTATCACAAAGTGACATTGATTATCAAAGAAATTGAGCTTAATTTTAAAACATATTGTATTTTCATCAATTAAGTTTCATTTTCATTAATTTAATATCATTTCTTCAATTCGGCAGCATTTCCATAAATTTGACAGCCTGTTAAAAAGTTGTCAATGGAGTATCCAGATTTGTATATAAGTGATTGGCTGATGCCCTTTGGCCCTATCGATATACAGAACAAAGCTTTTTGTTCAAATTTAGCTTTTTTCCTATATTCAATATTAAATGGAGTAGCAGACAAGACTTTGGTGAAGAATTCACTGTTTCCATGGATGGTCAAATGACAGTGGGTAAAACAAAACTAGTTATCCAAAATAAATTGTCTGCTGCCGAATTTTCGAAGCAAGTGGCGACGTTTGGTTTTCGCAAGTTGCATTTGGACATTCGTTCGGGATGGAATGCAAACATCGACGTTTTCCAAGCAACAGACGTTCCAACTAACACTATGTGCGCTTCAATTATATTGACTTAAATTTGGACGTGCTGACATTACATATTATTAAATGATAATCTGACTGCATTATGCCTTGCCTAAGGCGTTCGCTGTCAGAAGTTGATCATGAACCGACCTTAAGAGCGGCCGAAGACTGACGAAAATATTTGGCTCCTATTACGTGAAATTAAGAAGTCTTTTCTTCAATTTGACGTATAAATTAAATTATCCACCTGCTGATAATTATTATAGTTATCCACCATCTCCAGAGGGGGAAGTAGCGTATGCAAAAAATTTGTAAAGGGGATTACAAAGTTCTATATAATGATACTGTTTTTTCGTTGCGACTTTTATACTAAAACAAATAATGTTTAAAAAAGACAGAGTTGTGAAGGGCTTAATTTTTGAGTAATTATTTTTGTGAAAGAAATACGCTTTGCAGAAGCAGGATGATAAACGAATTGGAATAATCAAAATAAAATTTGACACTTTAGCAATTATTTAATCCTTCGTTTGCTGCCCCCTTCAGTTTTCCACCTGAAGCACGGACCTCCATCGAATCACGGATCCCCGACAAATAAATCCGGAGATTTCATCCCCTAAATATTTTAATAAATCTGAATGGGAAGCAAGAGAAGGATTAAATAATTAATGGGAGCTGACCTTGCAAAAATATGTCTTTTATAGTAAACTATTTGTACTTTAGCTAACTTATATGTATTATTTATCTTTCTGGAGGGAATGTAAGCGCCCTAATCTCCCTCCCTCTCTGAGATATAAATATGACCACCATCCACTCATACGTAAGCCGTGGCGTAGCAAGTGGGAATTTCAAGGGGGTAGTTGCGCCACTGAAAATATTGTGTGGGGATGGAAGACAAAATTCATCTTTTTCCCTTACGGAATTCAAACTTAATAGCAAACTCCCTATTCATCATTGCAAGTTATAGTGCTCAAACCACAGAAAATATGCTGCTGATATAAATCCCCCCCCCCACCCCACCAATATTTTCGGACTTCGGACAACGCTGCAAGCAAGGCATACGGATAAGTTGACCACTTAAAGTTCTTCCTTTTTTTAATTAACTTAGATAACTGGTCAACTTATAAAAGTATAAAAATACCTATTTAAAATGAAAATCTTTGTCAAAGTATTCAAGATAGGCAGATGGACAACATCCAAATTTGGTTGACTTTGCTGATTTCACTGCATCTATGATCAACAACTGCATTGTTCAAATATGTTATACTTTTTTTCGTATTACGGTGAAAAAAGATATATCTGGCATTCTAAAATCCCCTATCCCTCCTCACCTGCTTAATTTTTAAGCATCTGCAGGTATTGGAACTAAACAATTGCATCATCAAATTTGGTACACCTGATCTTATAATATAAAAATTCATAATATAAAAAATATTGCTTGTGTAAATTTTGCAAGAAAAGATAGGTTATTTTATCCCGAAGTGTACCAAAATCTAATCAGCACCAAGGTAACCCGCAACTAACTGATCTATAAACCTTTATTAAATTTGGCAAATTAGTTTTGAGTTAGACCGGATACATACATTGCAGAGACATACACAGAGACAGGTACATAGTCAGACACACACACACATACACAGAGGTCAACCTGAAAATAGATTTTCGTATTCTAAAAGTCCCAAAACGTGTACATCCATCGAAAACGCCAGTTGCGACAATCAATACGATTCTACTACTCTCCCTTTACAGTACCATGTACTGTAGAGAAAGTAAAAAGTTTTTGTGTAGGGTACTTTGGCGGACAAAATTAATTTCATATATTTTGAATAAATATCAACAAACGATAAATAAATAAACATGAATTTCTGTATAGAAAGTAATGTACTGTTGATCCATATAAAATTTTAAAATAGTTACTTACTCTTCAATTTTTGAATATTCATTATGAGACGTGTCTATAATAAACACCAAATTGCTTACATATTTAACGTAATTGCGGTAACAGTTTCTCCTTCAAGTGAAATATGCCTAAAGAAGTTATTTATTTGCTATAGTGGCGCCTATAGTTATTTCTGCGTTTGTCAATTATGTCATGATTTTGGAAAATATATTTATACATGGTAATTTAAGCATCGATTAGTAAATACGGATACAGGAGATTTTAAAAATATACTATACTATACCACACCAAACATCCATATCCTTTTATTAATTTAGTCCTTCAGTCACACTCTGATCGTTTGATAGTTATTTGAATAAATTATTATGTGTACTGAAAATATAACTTAATATTCCAATAAAAGACCACTGCTTAATATAAGTTTAGGAAAACATTTATGCTTCCTTGTGCATTGTGAATTTGTTTAAATTTGTTCAGCGAAAATTAGATATTAATAGCAGATGGGGCCAAGAAGGCTACTTTAATCCAATAGCAGGGCATTATATGAAAAGAAAGTACTGTGAAGGTGATCATGTTTCACCACCCATGAACAGTCACCAACCAATTAACTTTCGATCAAACAACATAAAATACCTAAGAGTAAAATTTCCAGAATTAAAAATATATTACAAAATATTAATGAAGTAAATAGTTTTGGAATTTATATGAGTACACTTTATCAATTAAATTCAAATACATACGATTAAAACATTGCAATTTTTTTTCCTTTTTTTAAATTTTGCAAGAAAAAAATTTGAAACATCCGTGAATTGTGTAACTTTCAATTTGAAGGGTTTGAAAAAATATCTTGATTGATACTAAGTTTGACAATGTGCACTTTTAGGGAGTAACCCCCCCCCCCGAGTTTGCTTATGGCGTCACGTAAACAAAAATTGTGATGTGGAGATGCGGCGGCATAAGCGTTAGAATATTTTAATTGCTTAGGAGGGGGGATCTGAAGAAATTTTTTTAACGCCCTGCATGAGCTCGCCCGAACAACTGACTTGATTCCAGTCCGTGTGACGTAGTTTAGAAAATCGCCAGACTTGGAGGGCTATAATCTCCACTATCGTTCTTTGGCTTAATTTTCATTTATGGCATTATTTCAGTGACCCATGTGAAGTTACAAAATATTTATTTTACACTTTTAATTAGCCTAAGACGAATAATGTGGCATTTTTATGCACATTTGGGTTTTGTATGTTTGAGGGGATTGGCACAGATCTGATTTTACTATAGATTTCTGAAAATATTTTATTCGAAACCCCGATTATGTGCAAGAGATAAAAATAAAAGGTGTACATGCTTCTGTACGTGTCAGACATATTTCTCTGTGTAGAGCAGGTGGAGACCAACCACCTGGGGTCTACCTGAAACCGGTCTAACCACAGAGTGGGACAAGCGGCTAGGGACAGGAAGGCTCCTAATGTTAAAACTTAGAAATTTTTTTGACCACTGAAGATAGGGAATTTTTGAAAATCTGTAGGGGAGATATAGGGAATTTTCTAGACAGAACGGTTTTTCGGCAGTACGATTGGACTTAGCTTTTTTTTCACAATTTGGACTGAACGGCTCCCATATATATTTCGGTAGATGACGGGACTTGTAAAATTTTCAAACTTTCGGACAGAACGGCTCCAGTTGGACTTAGCTTTTTTTTCATAATTTGGAGAGAAGGGCTCCCATATATATTTCGGTAGAAGACGAGACTTGTAAAATTTTCAAACTTTCGGACAGAACGGCTCCAGTTGGACTTAGCTTTTTTCCACAATTTGGACAGAACGACTTTTTCATATTTTATATATATTTCAGTAGAGGACGATGCTTGCAATTTTTTCAAACTTTCTAATAAAACGGCTCTTAAACGTAAAATATAGAATGTCTTTTGTAGAAAGACTGGAATTAGATCTTTTATTTATTTTTTTTTCCAAGATATTGGGCAGGATATTTTTGGAGCGATTTGACAGTATTTTTCTTTTTTATTATTTGGAAGAGAATGGCTTCTTAACATAAAAAGATAAACACTTAAGATTTACTTTCTGATTATGTCATGATATATTTAGGCCTAATTTTAATATAATCGTTTATTTGATATTTTTAGGATTTTTGAAAATATTGATTAAACTTAAAAAATGATACTTTTTCACTGGAATACAGGCCAAGATATTTGATATGCAGTTAATAATATTGTAAATAATTATTTCAACATTGTATATGTAATAAAAGAATCAACAGTTTTATTAAATTTATATAAAATATTGACTTTGAATTTTACAAGTATATAAAATTTACAATGTATATTACTTTTTAAATATTTTTAATTATTGATGCTTATCAATTTGTATTTGTTTTGTCATTACACTATAACTGAGTCTAAAATTATTGATCAGCTTGGAATTGGAGGGTAATTCTTATCGGTTTTATCAAAAGAAAATCAGGATAATCTTTTATTAGGCATGGGGCATGTGTAGTCAGCTATATATCCAGGGGAAAAGTATTTTGGTGGAGAACTTTCAGAGGGAAGCTCTTTGAAATAAAGTGACTTTCATTTGAAAGGGGTTCCCACATCATCTAAATTACTTTGATGATATAAATTTGTTTCGAAGGCCTTTGCAATATAATAATTAAATTTATTAGAAGCTGTTTTTTATGTTGTTATATTATTGTAAAAATTACATACTTGATTCACAAGACACACCTGTATGTAATATGGGATACATCTGTACAAGCATACATCTATATACACTATACGGTACCACAGGACCGGTTTTACTCCTAAAAAAAGAGCTCCTGTAGACAACTGTTAACAACATTAGTAGAGTATCTGAAATTATAGAAAAGTGTAACTCCAGTCATGTCACTAATGCTGTTAACAGAGATACAGGACCGGTTTCGCTCTCATTTGAGCTCATCAGCTGTGGATAACTGAAGTAGACATTTTCTAAAAATTGTCAGTCAAGCTGATTAATTAAGGAAATAATTATAATACTTCCAGTATAGCAATCAGCATTCAAATAAGAGGTAGTTTAAATAGCATTCTTTAGCCTCTTGAATAATCTGTTGCACCATAAATTTATTAGAATCTATTTCTCATAGGGTTATATTGTAAGAATTACATACCCGAATCACAAGATACACCTCACCTGTATGTAATATGTGATACATCTGTACAAGCATATATCTTTATACACTATACGGTACCACAGGACCGGTTTTGCTCCTAAAGAAAGAGCTCCCGTAGACAACTGTTAACAACATTAGTAGAGTATCTGAAATTAGAAAAGTGTAACTCCAGTCATGTCACTAATGCTGTTATCAGAGATACAGGACCGGTTTCGCTCTCATTTGAGCTCATCAGCTGTGGATAACTGAAGTAGGCATTTTCTAAAAACTGTCAGTCAAGCTGATTAATTAAGGAAAAAGTATTATACTTCTAGTACAGCAATCAGCATTCAAGAGGTGGTTTAGCCTCTAGACTAATCTAGGGGAATAGCCTCTAGAATAATCTAGGAAATAGAAAGGAATAGTTATGCACTGGTAAATATAACGCTTGTAACAAGATGAACACACCACACGTTCGTATTCAGCTACAGATCATTATATATCCACGCATACACAAATGTAATGGCCGGGGAAAATTAAAATCAGAAATTTTTGTGTTAATTTAAACGTAATCATAGAAATGTAATGGTCAGGTCAAATTTACATTACAAAAGAACGTTTAAATATCAGTAAGAATAGAAACACTAGGCAGAATTCAATTTATTAAATTTTATTAGTCATGAATCAAATTTACTAGTTATATATTCACGCAAACACAAATCTAATGGTCAGGTAAAATTAAAACCAGAAATTTCACCAGAAGAACATCATAAATCAAATGCAAATAGAAAGGATTAGTTATGCACGTGCGAAAAATATACGAATCCTCGGATAACGATCGATCGAATCAAATATATAATAATCATCAAGAACTTCAAATTAAAGGAAATAATGCTCATTAAAACTTCCCACGTGCTAAATATAGGAAGAAATAGATATGCACATGCTAAATATACGAATCAAACGCAAATAAAAGTTATGCACGTGCTAAATATAGGAAGAAATAGTTATGCACATGCTAAATATACGAATCAAATGGAAATAAAAGATATACACTTGCTAAATATCCGAATCAAACGAAAATAGACATGAATAGTTATGCACGTGCTAAATATACGAATCAAATGCAAATAAAAGATATACGAATCCTCAGACAACGATCGAATAAAGGAAACTTAAAGGATTAAACGAAATTAAAGGATATAATGATCATTAAAACTTACCACGTGCTCAGATTTTCTGTAACACACCAACACTACACAAGCAAAACACAATAATGAATATTTTCCCTCAGGACACAGAATACTATATTCAGAAGGTTCACTCCCATAGGACCCTATGGCAACATTTTAAACATGGGATGTCGCATAGACACTAGAGCTCGTGAGTTGGACCAACTGAACTACGATGCGTCTGCCAGATTTGGCGCGCTATCGCTCGCTTGGCGATTTTTTTTTAAACGGGAGGGGAACAAAATGTTGAAGACTGTACTTTTATAATTTTTGAAACTAAAGAAAGGATCAGGATTTAAAAATACATTAATCTGCAACATAAATATATTCATTAGTTTAAGAATATTTAAATAAAAATAGTTATATATTTAATTCAAATAATCATAAAATAGATTAAAAAATAGACACATTGCATTGTCTCACTATAAAACATAATGCACAAAAAATTACAAGCTAACATACTCAAAAGACTGAAATATTATATAATATTTTCAGTCTAAAAAGTATACTAGCGTGTTGATCGTTAATTACTTGATCCTTAATTTATTATGGGATAGTGATAATAGACTTTTTTTTTTAAATATAAAAATATTCATATATTAAATATCAAATTTACATAAATGCACTATCGAAGTTGTGGAACTCAATCATTAATTAAACGAGGGGGGGGGGGAATTTTCCACCATAAGGCACTTAATAAAAATTTTACATAAATATATACACATACTATATCACATTCAACTAAGAAAAAGCTATCCAAATATCAATTATTTCACATTTTATAAAAATACGAAAAATATTTTTTAACTAATTACACCACTACCTCTTAAAATTTAGTCTAATCCGGAAGTAATAACACAGCACTAATATACTTATATGAACACGTGTATACTTATGAACACGTGTATACTTATAATGAACACGTATGTAGGATGGCGATAACTAAAATTATTTCAATTTTAATAAACATAAATTACATACCCTGTAACGCAACCAGTTTTCTTTTATCAATCCATTTCTATGAAATGATCTAAACACTTAACAAATAATCCTTTTTCACGTTACTCAAACCACGCTAGTCTGTTGTTCTAAGTTTTCGCAGAGCGAAATAGGGTTATAACATTGAAAATCGTCTTGGAACCAAACCAGACTATCGCCAAGCGCTCGGATCAAACTAGACCATCGCCAAGAGCGCGCCAACCCTCTGTTTGGTCTATCTCTAATGGCCGCCGCGAAAACGAAACTATGGAGAGTGACAGGTCTGTATAATAAATAGTCTGTGCCTCAGGATGTCCCTATTCCTCAAATTCCCTACAGCATCAGCGCCACCTAGTGGTTTCGGAATTTAACATTACGGAGCCTTCCTGTCCGTAGCTGCTTTTCAGAGTGGGGATAACCTAGATGCACTGGAACAGATTTTCTATTCTTTCAGTTTGCACAAATTTGCCTCGCACTCAAATTCGTAGTACTCAAATTTCCCTCGTGCGTACAAGAAGGTTCACCTTTCTTTAAAGTGTGCTATATATATACATTAATAGAAGAATTGTAAAGAGAAAACCACCTGGAACTATAGAAGGTAATATTGTTTCTCCGTGTTTAAAATGTGTTATTATGTGTATTATTCAGTTTCTAAGAAAAGTATTGTTTTGCGTGAAATACTAAACGATATTTCCATTTGAGCTGAATATCGGAATGAAATAGATTTTTGCAAGACATAATTATGAAAATACTGCTATGGCTATAAACACCTAAAGTTGTTATTTAAATATATTTCACTTAATGTAACTAATGCTTTTAAAAAATATTGCTTGTGTATGTTTTCCACTTTGACACTATATATATTACAAAATAATGCCCAAACGTGGTTTCGGTGTGTTTTAAAATTTCCCCCTTCTTCAGATCGCAAATAAAAATTGCATATGTAACGAAATTCTACATAAATGCTGAAGCTTTTGGTATTTATACATTCCTTTCTTTCCAAAGAGTTGATTCAATAATAATGCTCTTGCGTTTTAGAGAATATTTATTACTTTCCCTGTATGTATTTTATAATGAATAGTGAAAGTATTGTGATGGGGTCAAAAATTCGAATTCGAAATTTTGAAGGATCATGTTTTGGTGATGTGTCGTTGAGTCTGTGGACATCTCACGAAGGACCTTTTCAAACGAAATTTGGTAAAGAAATTACCATCAGTGAATATTAGGAGCCTATTGATTTTGAAGTAATCAAATGTTCGGAAGAACCCCCCACCTCCAAATTTGTATTAAATTCTGATAAAGTCAGAAAACTATTGTGAAATATGTTCATTTTTCATATGAAATAGTTTACGATAAATTTGTTATCATCATTCTCATGGATTTCGCTCCATTCACGAGAGAAGATAATTTGTGTAATAGTTTTGTGTTTTGAAATCTAACCATTTGACAAAAGTCATTTATATGTAAGAAATTCTCTTCTTACGTTCAAAATTAATAGTGTTTCATTTTTTTAAAATACACAATGAATTTATATATTTTCCAGTGAAAAAATTAGGTATAAAATCAATGGCGCAATGTTGAATTGCAAATTTGATGCTTTGTCGAGAGTCAACATATAAACACCAATGGACACTATATGAACATTTATAATTAGTGCAACTTTAAATTGACAATTTTCAGTATTGATAGACTACGCAATAGGTAATATAGGTATATATTGAAATATTTTGATAATTTAATTTATTAATTTAGGGTTATATTTTAAATTTTGAGGATATTTTCATCAATCTTGGACGAAAAATCGCCAGCTTGGCTATATTTCGCTCGCTTATCTGTATTATATTTTGCCGTTTCAAGAATTTTTTTCTATATAGAATTAAAATTTGGAAACTAGATATGGGGATTTTTATACATGAATAACATTTGCAACTGGATTGAGGGGGGGGAGGGAGGATCCTTCCGAAAATTAGACTACGTACAAAATTAGTATTGTTCCATTTTTCTTATATTAGACAATGAATTTATATATTTTTCAGTGAAAAAAATTATATATAAAATCCATGGAACAATGATTGTAATGTTGAATTTCAAATTTGGCGCTTTTAAGAAGTCAACGTATAAACGGAAATCAACGTATTCGGTATTCAGAATATTTCTTAAGCAGAGGAATTATGTAAAAGCAAAAATTTAAATATATATTAATATTTGAGTGCATTTTTCTCCACCCCCCCCCCATGAAAAAATAATATATATATACGTATATTGATCCTCTACCAAAACCATTGAGCCCCTTTGAATTTCACTCTTGCTTCACTTGCATTTAATTTCTAGCTACATACCCGTTTAATAGACAGGAATAAGGGCTGGACTTAAAGCTCCTTCTTTCATATGATAAAAAAATAATAATGCAGATCATTGATGCAATTAAGGACTCCATTACAGTAGATACTTGTCTACTGATGTGAACAAAATGTCTCTGAAAACGAGTTCTAAAAAAAGATTCCAAAGTGAAACTCCCAATTATAACTCTATTTAATATTTAAAAGGGATATATTTAAGTGCTTTAAGAGTTCAACTTTAACTAATTGGTAATTGTTTTAAGTGTTTGTTAATGCTAAAATTTATTAATATCTAAAAGACAGACATAATAAGCAATTCAAGTGTTTTCTCATCAATGTTTTACTTGCTTTAAAAATCCAATTGTAACAAATTTTAATTTGTTTTAAAAATCTGTTAATAACTGAACCAATATATTTGACTATATTGGTCTGAAAAATAGTCAAATATCTTATTTAAATGTATTACGAATATTGATATCGCATATAATTTTAAGCATCTATTTTATTTCATACCACTATTTCGTTACTGATTCTTTAAATTAATTCTGTAGTAAATTTAACATTTTAATATTTTTAATATTATATATAGTAAATATTTGCATATTTACTAATGAATTTATAAATTAAAAATGCCACTCTAAAGCTAATGCTTCATAAATTATAATTGAGATTTAAAAAATAAATACACTTGATCAACATAATTAAAATAAAATATATAAATAGGAATAATTTTGAAAATAAACAGGTATAAATTACTATATTTATCTTATTTCAACATCGTAAAAATATTTCATTAAATTATCTTATTCTGTCAAAGAAAATCTGAAATTATCTTAAAATTGATATGCTTATTATTGTAGTTGTAAAATTTACAATAATTGTCTTTAGATTTATAAATTATTTTAAAAATCTTATTTCTTAAGAAAATCCCTAGAACTTGGTTTTTTAAATAAACCAGCAATATTCTCAAAACAAATCTTTCTCCCTCATTTGTTTTATTTGCCCATTCCAGTTTTTAGAATTTTTCAGACTTCTAGTTCAGGCATGCATATTGTCCTCTGGAATAAATTTATCAATGAATGAAATTGTCCATAATAGGCTAACCATGAGGATTTCGTTCCAGAGGCAGTGATGCACAATGGTTCTTTCTCTACCACGAATGTCTTACAATAGTTTCTTATCTCGATGAATAACACAAGAAGCTAGTGATACAGGCAGATGCACAATGGTTCTATCTCTTCCACTAGCAAAAATCCGGTTTTTGAATCGATTAGCTCGTACGAATTATGCGAGCTGTGAAATATGTTATAATAAAACCTAATTTTGCAAATAATTATGAAAATTGAAGTATAAAATATTAATTTCAATATTTGAGAATCTTAATATAAAGCTTCATACGAGTATATCTCGTATCAGTATGTATATCTCGAGATCATTTCGTTAAGTATGATGTATGATATACGAGTATAACTTTTTAAGCATGATGTTATACGAGTATATCTTGCATAAGTTTATGGAATTTGAATAGTAAATTGAACAAATTAGAATACAGGAGAACAATGAAATCAAAGTATCATATTTAAATCGCAAAAATCTATTTTTATTTTCCCAGACGTATTCGTAAGAATGTATTATTTTCACGAAAATTTTCAATTTCGAGATTTTTTGCCCATATAAGTTTGAGACCTATATTTGTAATTATTTGGACCCACAACACCGATTCTTCAGATTTTTTCTTGTAAAATTTAAAAAAGAAATTCTGGTGTGAAAAGAAGAAAGTCAAGTTGAGCCACACTTCGGTTACTTTAGTATACAGGAAGACATAAATGTAGCTGCACTTGATTTTATTTAGATGTTTAAAAGTTATTAATTTGTTATGTTATTTGAACGAAGCGTATAAGCATGTGCAGTTTGAAAATGGGCATTTCGCCCTGTCATAATTTTCGTTTTAATAATTGAATTTATTAGTTGAGATTATTCGCAAACAGAAGTTGCAATCATATAGTTCTACACCTCAGATTACATTGATCACAATACTACAATAATTTATTATACTTGAAAACTTAAAACTTCATCGAAAAAAAAGTGAACTTTATTCAAATGACATCATCGAAATATAAATCGCATGGCTCTCTGTAAAAGAAGCGAATATTTCATTCATACACTTTTTTTCATTCCTTTCATTCAGCGGTAATATTTTTAAAATTATCGAATTAGACAAATGTGATAATCATTTAAACTATAAGTATTGTAATTACTTTGACGCAAAATATAGATGTACAAAAAATATGCAAAGATAAAACGGTTTTAGGACGGATGCAACACTAAATATAAAGTAAAAGAACTTTAAAAATCACAATTTTTACACTGAAAAAAAAAGAGGATGCCATATTTTATTTAGATGTGGGTCAAGTTATCATTTCATATAATACGGGTGTAATTATTATATTAATTTTTATTTAAAAACTACCCAGTTCATTTTGCTGAAGTTTTTTTGTATATTTTATGGAATAATTTAAATATTTTCTAAAACTTTCAAAGCAATTTGTAAATTTTAAATTCGCTTAAAATATGTTTAAAAAATTAGGTCCCATACGGTGCAATGTACTTCAATCCTTTAACCCGGGTTCAATACAAAACTAAATCGGTCCTAATTATTCATTAACATTCTCATGTCCCCCAGACCGTCTCAATAACATACTAAAATTTCATTTTGATAAAATCATTTTTACGGCAGTTATCATGCGAACGGACAGACAGACAGAATAAATAAAATCATAAACACTTTCTACTATGCTGTAAAGTGATCTTCAACTGTGTTGTAAAGTGACTATGTTGTAGGCGATCAGATTAGAAGAATATTGGAAATATATAACTGTACTGTTTGCGATACTAATTTTCCCTTATTTCGATATTACTATTATTACAGATCGCCAAAAACCGAGGAAAATTGACTCTATTTTACGAATAGGGCTACATTTGACAGTTATGCCGTTTCTTCCCGTGATCTGTTTGTTCGAATTCTTGGTATGATTAGTTGAATTCTTGCGACTTATGCGACGATATTAAAATATCTATATGACAAACTGGAATTTCAATTCATTTCTGACAATGTTAAAGTAAAATTAATAAAGTATTCCCCACATTCCAAGAAATTGTTTAGTTTGGTGTGTAATGTGAGAAAAACCGATACATCTGTTTTGATACTGTGCAAATGTTAAGGATTATTGTTATAGTGAATTAACTAATTTACCCTTATTTCTTTTACAGGTCGTGAAAGCAAATTTTCTAATCTATTCATTTATCTAATATTCCGTTACGGGGTAGATGAACTAAAAATGGGTGCAAGTAAGATGGATATCTTTGAAAAATTGATAGACGGTTACGTAAAGGTTCCGCCCTCATTTCTAGAGCAGGCTTTTACGACGTTAGCCATCCAGTTATGTCAAAATGTCGAACTCAAGAATATTATATATGAGCCGGAACCATTAAACAAATACAGTTCTTTGTTTGAATGGCAGAAGATAATTGAAGAACGATCCACTAAACTGAGCCAGAAACTCCCACTTCCTCCTGCCTTAAAGAATAGATTGATTTCTCGCATTCGGCCAATAGCTTTGCATCTAAACAACTGGAAGAGGAAACAAAACATGTTTGAACTATCTCCCCTTTTTGTACACAGCTGTTTGAAACCCTCCGATTGGACAGTAGTAGATATGAGATTGGACGAAAAGAAGATTGCAAAGCGCTTAGTCCAAGACATAAGAATCCCTGTTTTCCAACGGTATAGAATGGCTTGTTTTCATTGCATAGAAGCTATTATTCCCTCTCTATGGAGGCAAATTTCCCCAGAAATACGTAGTGATTTGTTTCTTCACGAAGAACTTGAATCAGTCAAACTATGGTGTTTACATTTAGATGGGGATTTCGAGAAATTGATTCATCGTAATAAGGAATTTTGGTTTGCTTTTCTCAGAGCCGGAGTATTGGACAGATCAATATCAAGTGTGCTTCAATGTTGGGGTAAATTGGATATAAATGTAAGAGATGAAGCCCTTGAAGTTATAGCTAAGGAAACAGTGCAACATGATGATTTTGGTTTAATGGACCCTGAAGAAGATATTTTCTGTTTTCTGTTGATTCAGATATCTAAAGAACAAAGGGCTGAATTATTCAAATATATTTTTCAAAACACCCAAGTTAATATATTTGCATTATTTCTAAATTGGCCATACCTGGATCTTTTAGTTCCAATTATTAAAGAGCTATGGAACATTTTGCCTGAAGAAAAATACAATAACATTTTAGAAGCTCTAGCATACAACTATTCTGATGTATATAATGATGTTGGAGTAAAGGATTATATGGATTGCGAATATGGATACATAATAATAGAGCTACTAGAAGAAACTCCCGATCGTTTCAAGCGATATATATTTGGCAACAATTATCCCTGTGCAGACTCCAGTATATTATACACTCTGCTAAATGAGGGACACCTTAATTTACATTATAAAGAAGTTTTTAAACATATATGGAATCATCTTACGCTGAAAGAGAAGAGATTGTTCTTAAGATCTCATTATGGTCCAAGATTTTGTAGTAATTTGGCTACAGAAGATAATTGGGATCTACTTAACTCAATATTAAGAGAATGTTTGCCTGAAGATGAAATCCATATATTTATGAAGAAATTGTTGATATAAACTAGGAAAATATCTAAGCTGGTGATAGAGGAAGAACGAATGAATATATGTTTAAATTCCCTCTAAAGCCGAAAAATTTTTAGTTTATTTAACAATAAATTTTACACTTGAAAGTAGAAGATCATTTTTATTATCAATAATTATTTTTTGCACATTTACTTTACATAAGATTATTCGAATATCTTTATTAGGAGAATGTTTGTCTGTAGATTATATTCCCATTTTTCAGAAGCAAATTTTAAGATCTATATTTGGATGATATCTTCACGGATGAGGCTAAAAGAATGTAATGTACGATGAGGGAAAGTTGATAATGAAAACGTGATATCCTTTAAAGATGCATCTAAAACACGTGAATTTTCCTTTCTCTAATACTAATGTTCTACAGTGGAAACAGAAATTGTTTGTTACCATAATGAAGCTGTTCTAAATTAATGAAAATGCCTTATGCTTTTCCTTTAGAGTGTAATTATTGAAACATTTATGTATTCAATAAAATACATTTAATATTAGTCATATTATTATTTATATTACATATCCAATTCATACTAATACCTATATATTCAAGGTTTCCGACAGGATGACAATTTTTGTTGGTCTTAAATGTCTCCTTTATCAGGTAACTGTCTTAAAAGAATAATTTTGTTGCTATGAATGGATCAATTATCTAATTTTCATCGAAGAAAAGGAATCGTTTTACAAAAAAACCCACGACGAAATAAGACACAAAATATTACAAGAAATATGAATCATGCATATAGCATTGATTATGAAACACATTTCAACTGAAATTCAATTTTCTTTAGACATCTCCAAAATGTGATACATCGATGATACCCGATACACCGATGATATTTTTTAAACTCACTACAGTAATTTTGTTATACTTGAAAACTTAAACTTCATTGAAAAGACAATTCTAGTCAAAATGAACTTTATTCAAATGACGTCATCGAAATAAAAATCGTCTGCCTCTCAATGCACAATCAATACATATTTCATCCATATCAATTACTTGCAGTGTAACCGTTCTTATCACGTAATATACAATATACAGATATGAAGAGTTTAATTATGTGCAAATGCCTCTAATATTTTAAATGTTGTTATCCTAAAATTTTAATAAAATATTAAATTTAATTATCCTGAAAGATGTATAAGAATATATCTTCTAACTAAACAAAATTATCTTCATATTTAGATCTGAAGAAAAAACATCCTGGTCCCATTTGTAAACAAATTTACAGAAACTATTGTTTAATTATCACAAAGTGACATTGATTATCAAAGAAATTGAGCTTAATTTTAAAACATATTGTATTTTCATCAATTAAGTTTCATTTTCATTAATTTAATATCATTTCTTCAATTCGGCAGCATTTTCATAAATTTGACAGCCTGTTAAAAAGTTGTCAATGGAGTATCCAGATTTGTATATAAGTGATTGGCTGATGCCCTTTGGCCCTATCGATATACAGAACAAAGCTTTTTGTTCAAATTTAGCTTTTTTCCTATATTCAATATTAAATGGAGTAGCAGACAAGACTTTGGTGAAGAATTCACTGTTTCCATGGATGGTCAAATGACAGTGGGTAAAACAAAACTAGTTATCCAAAATAAATTGTCTGCTGCCGAATTTTCGAAGCAAGTGGCGACGTTTGGTTTTCGCAAGTTGCATTTGGACATTCGTTCGGGATGGAATGCAAACATCGACGTTTTCCAAGCAACAGACGTTCCAACTAACACTATGTGCGCTTCAATTATATTGACTTAAATTTGGACGTGCTGACATTACATATTATTAAATGATAATCTGACTGCATTATGCCTTGCCTAAGGCGTTCGCTGTCAGAAGTTGATCATGAACCGACCTTAAGAGCGGCCGAAGACTGACGAAAATATTTGGCTCCTATTACGTGAAATTAAGAAGTCTTTTCTTCAATTTGACGTATAAATTAAATTATCCACCTGCTGATAATTATTATAGTTATCCACCATCTCCAGAGGGGGAAGTAGCGTATGCAAAAAATTTGTAAAGGGGATTACAAAGTTCTATATAATGATACTGTTTTTTCGTTGCGACTTTTATACTAAAACAAATAATGTTTAAAAAAGACAGAGTTGTGAAGGGCTTAATTTTTGAGTAATTATTTTTGTGAAAGAAATACGCTTTGCAGAAGCAGGATGATAAACGAATTGGAATAATCAAAATAAAATTTGACACTTTAGCAATTATTTAATCCTTCGTTTGCTGCCCCCTTCAGTTTTCCACCTGAAGCACGGACCTCCATCGAATCACGGATCCCCGACAAATAAATCCGGAGATTTCATCCCCTAAATATTTTAATAAATCTGAATGGGAAGCAAGAGAAGGATTAAATAATTAATGGGAGCTGACCTTGCAAAAATATGTCTTTTATAGTAAACTATTTGTACTTTAGCTAACTTATATGTATTATTTATCTTTCTGGAGGGAATGTAAGCGCCCTAATCTCCCTCCCTCTCTGAGATATAAATATGACCACCATCCACTCATACGTAAGCCGTGGCGTAGCAAGTGGGAATTTCAAGGGGGTAGTTGCGCCACTGAAAATATTGTGTGGGGATGGAAGACAAAATTCATCTTTTTCCCTTACGGAATTCAAACTTAATAGCAAACTCCCTATTCATCATTGCAAGTTATAGTGCTCAAACCACAGAAAATATGCTGCTGATATAAATCCCCCCCCCACCCCACCAATATTTTCGGACTTCGGACAACGCTGCAAGCAAGGCATACGGATAAGTTGACCACTTAAAGTTCTTCCTTTTTTTAATTAACTTAGATAACTGGTCAACTTATAAAAGTATAAAAATACCTATTTAAAATGAAAATCTTTGTCAAAGTATTCAAGATAGGCAGATGGACAACATCCAAATTTGGTTGACTTTGCTGATTTCACTGCATCTATGATCAACAACTGCATTGTTCAAATATGTTATACTTTTTTTCGTATTACGGTGAAAAAAGATATATCTGGCATTCTAAAATCCCCTATCCCTCCTCACCTGCTTAATTTTTAAGCATCTGCAGGTATTGGAACTAAACAATTGCATCATCAAATTTGGTACACCTGATCTTATAATATAAAAATTCATAATATAAAAAATATTGCTTGTGTAAATTTTGCAAGAAAAGATAGGTTATTTTATCCCGAAGTGTACCAAAATCTAATCAGCACCAAGGTAACCCGCAACTAACTGATCTATAAACCTTTATTAAATTTGGCAAATTAGTTTTGAGTTAGACCGGATACATACATTGCAGAGACATACACAGAGACAGGTACATAGTCAGACACACACACACATACACAGAGGTCAACCTGAAAATAGATTTTCGTATTCTAAAAGTCCCAAAACGTGTACATCCATCGAAAACGCCAGTTGCGACAATCAATACGATTCTACTACTCTCCCTTTACAGTACCATGTACTGTAGAGAAAGTAAAAAGTTTTTGTGTAGGGTACTTTGGCGGACAAAATTAATTTCATATATTTTGAATAAATATCAACAAACGATAAATAAATAAACATGAATTTCTGTATAGAAAGTAATGTACTGTTGATCCATATAAAATTTTAAAATAGTTACTTACTCTTCAATTTTTGAATATTCATTATGAGACGTGTCTATAATAAACACCAAATTGCTTACATATTTAACGTAATTGCGGTAACAGTTTCTCCTTCAAGTGAAATATGCCTAAAGAAGTTATTTATTTGCTATAGTGGCGCCTATAGTTATTTCTGCGTTTGTCAATTATGTCATGATTTTGGAAAATATATTTATACATGGTAATTTAAGCATCGATTAGTAAATACGGATACAGGAGATTTTAAAAATATACTATACTATACCACACCAAACATCCATATCCTTTTATTAATTTAGTCCTTCAGTCACACTCTGATCGTTTGATAGTTATTTGAATAAATTATTATGTGTACTGAAAATATAACTTAATATTCCAATAAAAGACCACTGCTTAATATAAGTTTAGGAAAACATTTATGCTTCCTTGTGCATTGTGAATTTGTTTAAATTTGTTCAGCGAAAATTAGATATTAATAGCAGATGGGGCCAAGAAGGCTACTTTAATCCAATAGCAGGGCATTATATGAAAAGAAAGTACTGTGAAGGTGATCATGTTTCACCACCCATGAACAGTCACCAACCAATTAACTTTCGATCAAACAACATAAAATACCTAAGAGTAAAATTTCCAGAATTAAAAATATATTACAAAATATTAATGAAGTAAATAGTTTTGGAATTTATATGAGTACACTTTATCAATTAAATTCAAATACATACGATTAAAACATTGCAATTTTTTTTTCCTTTTTTTAAATTTTGCAAGAAAAAAATTTGAAACATCCGTGAATTGTGTAACTTTCAATTTGAAGGGTTTGAAAAAATATCTTGATTGATACTAAGTTTGACAATGTGCACTTTTAGGGAGTAACCCCCCCCCCCCCCGAGTTTGCTTATGGCGTCACGTAAACAAAAATTGTGATGTGGAGATGCGGCGGCATAAGCGTTAGAATATTTTAATTGCTTAGGAGGGGGGATCTGAAGAAATTTTTTTAACGCCCTGCATGAGCTCGCCCGAACAACTGACTTGATTCCAGTCCGTGTGACGTAGTTTAGAAAATCGCCAGACTTGGAGGGCTATAATCTCCACTATCGTTCTTTGGCTTAATTTTCATTTATGGCATTATTTCAGTGACCCATGTGAAGTTTCAAAATATTTATTTTACACTTTTAATTAGCCTAAGACGAATAATGTGGCATTTTTATGCACATTTGGGTTTTGTATGTTTGAGGGGATTGGCACAGATCTGATTTTACTATAGATTTCTGAAAATATTTTATTCGAAACCCCGATTATGTGCAAGAGATAAAAATAAAAGGTGTACATGCTTCTGTACGTGTCAGACATATTTCTCTGTGTAGAGCAGGTGGAGACCAACCACCTGGGGTCTACCTGAAACCGGTCTAACCACAGAGTGGGACAAGCGGCTAGGGACAGGAAGGCTCCTAATGTCAAAACTTTGAAATTTTTTTGACCACTGAAGATAGGGAATTTTTGAAAATCTGTAGGGGAGATATAGGGAATTTTCTAGACAGAACGGTTTTTCGGCAGTACGATTGGACTTAGCTTTTTTTTCACAATTTGGACTGAACGGCTCCCATATATATTTCGGTAGATGACGGGACTTGTAAAATTTTCAAACTTTCGGACAGAACGGCTCCAGTTGGACTTGTGTAACTTTCAATTTGAAGGGTTTGAAAAAATATCTTGATTGATACTAAGTTTGACAATGTGCACTTTTAGGGAGTAACCCCCCCCCCCCCCGAGTTTGCTTATGGCGTCACGTAAACAAAAATTGTGATGTGGAGATGCGGCGGCATAAGCGTTAGAATATTTTAATTGCTTAGGAGGGGGGATCTGAAGAAATTTTTTTAACGCCCTGCATGAGCTCGCCCGAACAACTGACTTGATTCCAGTCCGTGTGACGTAGTTTAGAAAATCGCCAGACTTGGAGGGCTATAATCTCCACTATCGTTCTTTGGCTTAATTTTCATTTATGGCATTATTTCAGTGACCCATGTGAAGTTTCAAAATATTTATTTTACACTTTTAATTAGCCTAAGACGAATAATGTGGCATTTTTATGCACATTTGGGTTTTGTATGTTTGAGGGGATTGGCACAGATCTGATTTTACTATAGATTTCTGAAAATATTTTATTCGAAACCCCGATTATGTGCAAGAGATAAAAATAAAAGGTGTACATGCTTCTGTACGTGTCAGACATATTTCTCTGTGTAGAGCAGGTGGAGACCAACCACCTGGGGTCTACCTGAAACCGGTCTAACCACAGAGTGGGACAAGCGGCTAGGGACAGGAAGGCTCCTAATGTTAAAACTTTGAAATTTTTTTGACCACTGAAGATAGGGAATTTTTGAAAATCTGTAGGGGAGATATAGGGAATTTTCTAGACAGAACGGTTTTTCGGCAGTACGATTGGACTTAGCTTTTTTTTCACAATTTGGACTGAACGGCTCCCATATATATTTCGGTAGATGACGGGACTTGTAAAATTTTCAAACTTTCGGACAGAACGGCTCCAGTTGGACTTAGCTTTTTTTTCATAATTTGGAGAGAAGGGCTCCCATATATATTTCGGTAGAAGACGAGACTTGTAAAATTTTCAAACTTTCGGACAGAACGGCTCCAATTGGACTTAGCTTTTTTCCACAATTTGGACAGAACGACTTTTTCATATTTTATATATATTTCAGTAGAGGACGATGCTTGCAATTTTTTCAAACTTTCTAATAAAACGGCTCTTAAACGTAAAATATAGAATGTCTTTTGTAGAAAGACTGGAATTAGATCTTTTATTTATTTTTTTTTCCAAGATATTGGGCAGGATATTTTTGGAGCGATTTGACAGTATTTTTCTTTTTTATTATTTGGAAGAGAATGGCTTCTTAACATAAAAAGATAAACACTTAAGATTTACTTTCTGATTATGTCATGATATATTTAGGCCTAATTTTAATATAATCGTTTATTTGATATTTTTAGGATTTTTGAAAATATTGATTAAACTTAAAAAATGATACTTTTTCACTGGAATACAGGCCAAGATATTTGATATGCAGTTAATAATATTGTAAATAATTATTTCAACATTGTATATGTAATAAAAGAATCAACAGTTTTATTAAATTTATATAAAATATTGACTTTGAATTTTACAAGTATATAAAATTTACAATGTATATTACTTTTTAAATATTTTTAATTATTGATGCTTATCAATTTGTATTTGTTTTGTCATTACACTATAACTGAGTCTAAAATTATTGATCAGCTTGGAATTGGAGGGTAATTCTTATCGGTTTTATCAAAAGAAAATCAGGATAATCTTTTATTAGGCATGGGGCATGTGTAGTCAGCTATATATCCAGGGGAAAAGTATTTTGGTGGAGAACTTTCAGAGGGAAGCTCTTTGAAATAAAGTGACTTTCATTTGAAAGGGGTTCCCACATCATCTAAATTACTTTGATGATATAAATTTGTTTCGAAGGCCTTTGCAATATAATAATTAAATTTATTAGAAGCTGTTTTTTATGTTGTTATATTATTGTAAAAATTCCATACTTGATTCACAAGACACACCTGTATGTAATATGTGATACATCTGTACAAGCATACATCTATATACACTATACGGTACCACAGGACCGGTTTTACTCCTAAAAAAAGAGCTCCTGTAGACAACTGTTAACAACATTAGTAGAGTATCTGAAATTATAGAAAAGTGTAACTCCAGTCATGTCACTAATGCTGTTAACAGAGATACAGGACCGGTTTCGCTCTCATTTGAGCTCATCAGCTGTGGATAACTGAAGTAGACATTTTCTAAAAATTGTCAGTCAAGCTGATTAATTAAGGAAATAATTATAATACTTCCAGTATAGCAATCAGCATTCAAATAAGAGGTAGTTTAAATAGCATTCTTTAGCCTCTTGAATAATCTGTTGCACCATAAATTTATTAGAATCTATTTCTCATAGGGTTATATTGTAAGAATTACATACCCGAATCACAAGATACACCTCACCTGTATGTAATATGTGATACATCTGTACAAGCATATATCTTTATACACTATACGGTACCACAGGACCGGTTTTGCTCCTAAAGAAAGAGCTCCCGTAGACAACTGTTAACAACATTAGTAGAGTATCTGAAATTAGAAAAGTGTAACTCCAGTCATGTCACTAATGCTGTTATCAGAGATACAGGACCGGTTTCGCTCTCATTTGAGCTCATCAGCTGTGGATAACTGAAGTAGGCATTTTCTAAAAACTGTCAGTCAAGCTGATTAATTAAGGAAAAAGTATTATACTTCTAGTACAGCAATCAGCATTCAAGAGGTGGTTTAGCCTCTAGACTAATCTAGGGGAATAGCCTCTAGAATAATCTAGGAAATAGAAAGGAATAGTTATGCACTGGTAAATATAACGCTTGTAACAAGATGAACACACCACACGTTCGTATTCAGCTACAGATCATTATATATCCACGCATACACAAATGTAATGGCCGGGGAAAATTAAAATCAGAAATTTTTGTGTTAATTTAAACGTAATCATAGAAATGTAATGGTCAGGTCAAATTTACATTACAAAAGAACGTTTAAATATCAGTAAGAATAGAAACACTAGGCAGAATTCAATTTATTAAATTTTATTAGTCATGAATCAAATTTACTAGTTATATATTCACGCAAACACAAATCTAATGGTCAGGTAAAATTAAAACCAGAAATTTCACCAGAAGAACATCATAAATCAAATGCAAATAGAAAGGATTAGTTATGCACGTGCGAAAAATATACGAATCCTCGGATAACGATCGATCGAATCAAATATATAATAATCATCAAGAACTTCAAATTAAAGGAAATAATGCTCATTAAAACTTCCCACGTGCTAAATATAGGAAGAAATAGATATGCACATGCTAAATATACGAATCAAACGCAAATAAAAGTTATGCACGTGCTAAATATAGGAAGAAATAGTTATGCACATGCTAAATATACGAATCAAATGGAAATAAAAGATATACACTTGCTAAATATCCGAATCAAACGAAAATAGGCATGAATAGTTATGCACGTGCTAAATATACGAATCAAATGCAAATAAAAGATATACGAATCCTCAGACAACGATCGAATAAAGGAAACTTAAAGGATTAAACGAAATTAAAGGATATAATGATCATTAAAACTTACCACGTGCTCAGATTTTCTGTAACACACCAACACTACACAAGCAAAACACAATACTGAATATTTTCCCTCAGGACACAGAATACTATATTCAGAAGGTTCACTCCCATAGGACCCTATGGCAACATTTTTAACATGGGATGTCGCATAGACACTAGAGCTCGTGAGTTGGACCAACTGAACTACGATGCGTCTGCCAGATTTGGCGCGCTATCGCTCGCTTGGCGATTTTTTTTTAAACGGGAGGGGAACAAAATGTTGAAGACTGTACTTTTATAATTTTTGAAACTAAAGAAAGGATCAGGATTTAAAAATACATTAATCTGCAACATAAATATATTCATTAGTTTAAGAATATTTAAATAAAAATAGTTATATATTTAATTCAAATAATCATAAAATAGATTAAAAAATAGACACATTGCATTGTCTCACTATAAAACATAATGCACAAAAAATTACAAGCTAACATACTCAAAAGACTGAAATATTATATAATATTTTCAGTCTAAAAAGTATACTAGCGTGTTGATCGTTAATTACTTGATCCTTAATTTATTATGGGATAGTGATAATAGACTTTTTTTTTTAAATATAAAAATATTCATATAGTAAATATCAAATTTACATAAATGCACTATCGAAGTTGTGGAACTCAATCATTAATTAAACGAGGGGGGGGGGGGAATTTTCCACCATAAGGCACTTAATAAAAATTTTACATAAATATATACACATACTATATCACATTCAACTAAGAAAAAGCTATCCAAATATCAATTATTTCACATTTTATAAAAATACGAAAAATATTTTTTAACTAATTACACCACTACCTCTTAAAATTTAGTCTAATCCGGAAGTAATAACACAGCACTAATATACTTATATGAACACGTGTATACTTATAATGAACACGTATGTAGGATGGCGATAACTAAAATTATTTCAATTTTAATAAACATAAATTACATACCCTGTAACGCAACCAGTTTTCTTTTATCAATCCATTTCTATGAAATGATCTAAACACTTAACAAATAATCCTTTTTCACGTTACTCAAACCACGCTAGTCTGTTGTTCTAAGTTTTCGCAGAGCGAAATAGGGTTATAACATTGAAAATCGTCTTGGAACCAAACCAGACTATCGCCAAGCGCTCGGATCAAACTAGATCATCGCCAAGAGCGCGCCAACCCTCTGTTTGGTCTATCTCTAATGGCCGCCGCGAAAACGAAACTATGGAGAGTGACAGGTCTGTATAATAAATAGTCTGTGCCTCAGGATGTCCCTATTCCTCAAATTCCCTACAGCATCAGCGCCACCTAGTGGTTTCGGAATTTAACATTACGGAGCCTTCCTGTCCGTAGCTGCTTTTCAGAGTGGGGATAACCTAGATGCACTGGAACAGATTTTCTATTCTTTCAGTCTGCACAAATTTGCCTCGCACTCAAATTCGTAGTACTCAAATTTCCCTCGTGCGTACAAGAAGGTTCACCTTTCTTTAAAGTGTGCTATATATATACATTAATAGAAGAATTGTAAAGAGAAAACCACCTGGAACTATAGAAGGTAATATTGTTTCTCCGTGTTTAAAATGTGTTATTATGTGTATTATTCAGTTTCTAAGAAAAGTATTGTTTTGCGTGAAATACTAAACGATATTTCCATTTGAGCTGAATATCGGAATGAAATAGATTTTTGCAAGACATAATTATGAAAATACTGCTATGTCTATAAACACCTAAAGTTGTTATTTAAATATATTTCACTTAATGTAACTAATGCTTTTAAAAAATATTGCTTGTGTATGTTTTCCACTTTGACACTATATATATTACAAAATAATGCCCAAACGTGGTTTCGGTGTGTTTTAAAATTTCCCCCTTCTTCAGATCGCAAATAAAAATTGCATATGTAACGAAATTCTACATAAATGCTGAAGCTTTTGGTATTTATACATTCCTTTCTTTCCAAAGAGTTGATTCAATAATAATGCTCTTGCGTTTTAGAGAATATTTATTACTTTCCCTGTATGTATTTTATAATGAATAGTGAAAGTATTGTGATGGGGTCAAAAATTCGAATTCGAAATTTTGAAGGATCATGTTTTGGTGATGTGTCGTTGAGTCTGTGGACATCTCATGAAGGACCTTTTCAAACGAAATTTGGTAAAGAAATTACCATCAGTGAATATTAGGAGCCTATTGATTTTGAAGTAATCAAATGTTCGGAAGAACCCCCCACCTCCAAATTTGTATTAAATTCTGATAAAGTCAGAAAACTATTGTGAAATATGTTCATTTTTCATATGAAATAGTTTACGATAAATTTGTTATCATCATTCTCATGGATTTCGCTCCATTCACGAGAGAAGATAATTTGTGTAATAGTTTTGTGTTTTGAAATCTAACCATTTGACAAAAGTCATTTATATGTAAGAAATTCTCTTCTTACGTTCAAAATTAATAGTGTTTCATTTTTTTAAAATACACAATGAATTTATATATTTTCCAGTGAAAAAATTAGGTATAAAATCAATGGCGCAATGTTGAATTGCAAATTTGATGCTTTGTCGAGAGTCAACATATAAACACCAATGGACACTATATGAACATTTATAATTAGTGCAACTTTAAATTGACAATTTTCAGTATTGATAGACTACGCAATAGGTAATATAGGTATATATTGAAATATTTTGATAATTTAATTTATTAATTTAGGGTTATATTTTAAATTTTGAGGATATTTTCATCAATCTTGGACGAAAAATCGCCAGCTTGGCTATATTTCGCTCGCTTATCTGTATTATATTTTGCCGTTTCAAGAATTTTTTTCTATATAGAATTAAAATTTGGAAACTAGATATGGGGATTTTTATACATGAATAACATTTGCAACTGGATTGAGGGGGGGGAGGGAGGATCCTTCCGAAAATTAGACTACGTACAAAATTAGTATTGTTCCATTTTTCTTATATTAGACAATGAATTTATATATTTTTCAGTGAAAAAAATTATATATAAAATCCATGGAACAATGATTGTAATGTTGAATTTCAAATTTGGCGCTTTTAAGAAGTCAACGTATAAACGGAAATCAACGTATTCGGTATTCAGAATATTTCTTAAGCAGAGGAATTATGTAAAAGCAAAAATTTAAATATATATTAATATTTGAGTGCATTTTTCTCCACCCCCCCCCCCCCATGAAAAAATAATATATATATACGTATATTGATCCTCTACCAAAACCATTGAGCCCCTTTGAATTTCACTCTTGCTTCACTTGCATTTAATTTCTAGCTACATACCCGTTTAATAGACAGGAATAAGGGCTGGACTTAAAGCTCCTTCTTTCATATGAAAAAAAAATAATAATGCAGATCATTGATGCAATTAAGGACTCCATTACAGTAGATACTTGTCTACTGATGTGAACAAAATGTCTCTGAAAACGAGTTCTAAAAAAAGATTCCAAAGTGAAACTCCCAATTATAACTCTATTTAATATTTAAAAGGGATATATTTAAGTGCTTTAAGAGTTCAACTTTAACTAATTGGTAATTGTTTTAAGTGTTTGTTAATGCTAAAATTTATTAATATCTAAAAGACAGACATAATAAGCAATTCAAGTGTTTTTTCATCAATGTTTTACTTGCTTTAAAAATCCAATTGTAACAAATTTTAATTTGTTTTAAAAATCTGTTAATAACTGAACCAATATATTTGACTATATTGGTCTGAAAAATAGTCAAATATCTTATTTAAATGTATTACGAATATTGATATCGCATATAATTTTAAGCATCTATTTTATTTCATACCACTATTTCGTTACTGATTCTTTAAATTAATTCTGTAGTAAATTTAACATTTTAATATTTTTAATATTATATATAGTAAATATTTGCATATTTACTAATGAATTTATAAATTAAAAATGCCACTCTAAAGCTAATGCTTCATAAATTATAATTGAGATTTAAAAAATAAATACACTTGATCAACATAATTAAAATAAAATATATAAATAGGAATAATTTTGAAAATAAACAGGTATAAATTACTATATTTATCTTATTTCAACATCGTAAAAATATTTCATTAAATTATCTTATTCTGTCAAAGAAAATCTGAAATTATCTTAAAATTGATATGCTTATTATTGTAGTTGTAAAATTTACAATAATTGTCTTTAGATTTATAAATTATTTTAAAAATCTTATTTCTTAAGAAAATCCCTAGAACTTGGTTTTTTAAATAAACCAGCAATATTCTCAAAACAAATCTTTCTCCCTCATTTGTTTTATTTGCCCATTCCAGTTTTTAGAATTTTTCAGACTTCTAGTTCAGGCATGCATATTGTCCTCTGGAATAAATTTATCAATGAATGAAATTGTCCATAATAGGCTAACCATGAGGATTTCGTTCCAGAGGCAGTGATGCACAATGGTTCTTTCTCTACCACGAATGTCTTACAATAGTTTCTTATCTCGATGAATAACACAAGAAGCTAGTGATACAGGCAGATGCACAATGGTTCTATCTCTTCCACTAGCAAAAATCCGGTTTTTGAATCGATTAGCTCGTACGAATTATGCGAGCTGTGAAATATGTTATAATAAAACCTAATTTTGCAAATAATTATGAAAATTGAAGTATAAAATATTAATTTCAATATTTGAGAATCTTAATATAAAGCTTCATACGAGTATATCTCGTATCAGTATGTATATCTCGAGATCATTTCGTTAAGTATGATGTATGATATACGAGTATAACTTTTTAAGCATGATGTTATACGAGTATATCTTGCATAAGTTTATGGAATTTGAATAGTAAATTGAACAAATTAGAATACAGGAGAACAATGAAATCAAAGTATCATATTTAAATCGCAAAAATCTATTTTTATTTTCCCAGACGTATTCGTAAGAATGTATTATTTTCACGAAAATTTTCAATTTCGAGATTTTTTGCCCATATAAGTTTGAGACCTATATTTGTAATTATTTGGACCCACAACACCGATTCTTCAGATTTTTTCTTGTAAAATTTAAAAAAGAAATTCTGGTGTGAAAAGAAGAAAGTCAAGTTGAGCCACACTTCGGTTACTTTAGTATACAGGAAGACATAAATGTAGCTGCACTTGATTTTATTTAGATGTTTAAAAGTTATTAATTTGTTATGTTATTTGAACGAAGCGTATAAGCATGTGCAGTTTGAAAATGGGCATTTCGCCCTGTCATAATTTTCGTTTTAATAATTGAATTTATTAGTTGAGATTATTCGCAAACAGAAGTTGCAATCATATAGTTCTACACCTCAGATTACATTGATCACAATACTACAATAATTTATTATACTTGAAAACTTAAAACTTCATCGAAAAAAAAGTGAACTTTATTCAAATGACATCATCGAAATATAAATCGCATGGCTCTCTGTAAAAGAAGCGAATATTTCATTCATACACTTTTTTTCATTCCTTTCATTCAGCGGTAATATTTTTAAAATTATCGAATTAGACAAATGTGATAATCATTTAAACTATAAGTATTGTAATTACTTTGACGCAAAATATAGATGTACAAAAAATATGCAAAGATAAAACGGTTTTAGGACGGATGCAACACTAAATATAAAGTAAAAGAACTTTAAAAATCACAATTTTTACACTGAAAAAAAAAGAGGATGCCATATTTTATTTAGATGTGGGTCAAGTTATCATTTCATATAATACGGGTGTAATTATTATATTAATTTTTATTTAAAAACTACCCAGTTCATTTTGCTGAAGTTTTTTTGTATATTTTATGGAATAATTTAAATATTTTCTAAAACTTTCAAAGCAATTTGTAAATTTTAAATTCGCTTAAAATATGTTTAAAAAATTAGGTCCCATACGGTGCAATGTACTTCAATCCTTTAACCCGGGTTCAATACAAAACTAAATCGGTCCTAATTATTCATTAACATTCTCATGTCCCCCAGACCGTCTCAATAACATACTAAAATTTCATTTTGATAAAATCATTTTTACGGCAGTTATCATGCGAACGGACAGACAGACAGAATAAATAAAATCATAAACACTTTCTACTATGCTGTAAAGTGATCTTCAACTGTGTTGTAAAGTGACTATGTTGTAGGCGATCAGATTAGAAGAATATTGGAAATATATAACTGTACTGTTTGCGATACTAATTTTCCCTTATTTCGATATTACTATTATTACAGATCGCCAAAAACCGAGGAAAATTGACTCTATTTTACGAATAGGGCTACATTTGACAGTTATGCCGTTTCTTCCCGTGATCTGTTTGTTCGAATTCTTGGTATGATTAGTTGAATTCTTGCGACTTATGCGACGATATTAAAATATCTATATGACAAACTGGAATTTCAATTCATTTCTGACAATGTTAAAGTAAAATTAATAAAGTATTCCCCACATTCCAAGAAATTGTTTAGTTTGGTGTGTAATGTGAGAAAAACCGATACATCTGTTTTGATACTGTGCAAATGTTAAGGATTATTGTTATAGTGAATTAACTAATTTACCCTTATTTCTTTTACAGGTCGTGAAAGCAAATTTTCTAATCTATTCATTTATCTAATATTCCGTTACGGGGTAGATGAACTAAAAATGGGTGCAAGTAAGATGGATATCTTTGAAAAATTGATAGACGGTTACGTAAAGGTTCCGCCCTCATTTCTAGAGCAGGCTTTTACGACGTTAGCCATCCAGTTATGTCAAAATGTCGAACTCAAGAATATTATATATGAGCCGGAACCATTAAACAAATACAGTTCTTTGTTTGAATGGCAGAAGATAATTGAAGAACGATCCACTAAACTGAGCCAGAAACTCCCACTTCCTCCTGCCTTAAAGAATAGATTGATTTCTCGCATTCGGCCAATAGCTTTGCATCTAAACAACTGGAAGAGGAAACAAAACATGTTTGAACTATCTCCCCTTTTTGTACACAGCTGTTTGAAACCCTCCGATTGGACAGTAGTAGATATGAGATTGGACGAAAAGAAGATTGCAAAGCGCTTAGTCCAAGACATAAGAATCCCTGTTTTCCAACGGTATAGAATGGCTTGTTTTCATTGCATAGAAGCTATTATTCCCTCTCTATGGAGGCAAATTTCCCCAGAAATACGTAGTGATTTGTTTCTTCACGAAGAACTTGAATCAGTCAAACTATGGTGTTTACATTTAGATGGGGATTTCGAGAAATTGATTCATCGTAATAAGGAATTTTGGTTTGCTTTTCTCAGAGCCGGAGTATTGGACAGATCAATATCAAGTGTGCTTCAATGTTGGGGTAAATTGGATATAAATGTAAGAGATGAAGCCCTTGAAGTTATAGCTAAGGAAACAGTGCAACATGATGATTTTGGTTTAATGGACCCTGAAGAAGATATTTTCTGTTTTCTGTTGATTCAGATATCTAAAGAACAAAGGGCTGAATTATTCAAATATATTTTTCAAAACACCCAAGTTAATATATTTGCATTATTTCTAAATTGGCCATACCTGGATCTTTTAGTTCCAATTATTAAAGAGCTATGGAACATTTTGCCTGAAGAAAAATACAATAACATTTTAGAAGCTCTAGCATACAACTATTCTGATGTATATAATGATGTTGGAGTAAAGGATTATATGGATTGCGAATATGGATACATAATAATAGAGCTACTAGAAGAAACTCCCGATCGTTTCAAGCGATATATATTTGGCAACAATTATCCCTGTGCAGACTCCAGTATATTATACACTCTGCTAAATGAGGGACACCTTAATTTACATTATAAAGAAGTTTTTAAACATATATGGAATCATCTTACGCTGAAAGAGAAGAGATTGTTCTTAAGATCTCATTATGGTCCAAGATTTTGTAGTAATTTGGCTACAGAAGATAATTGGGATCTACTTAACTCAATATTAAGAGAATGTTTGCCTGAAGATGAAATCCATATATTTATGAAGAAATTGTTGATATAAACTAGGAAAATATCTAAGCTGGTGATAGAGGAAGAACGAATGAATATATGTTTAAATTCCCTCTAAAGCCGAAAAATTTTTAGTTTATTTAACAATAAATTTTACACTTGAAAGTAGAAGATCATTTTTATTATCAATAATTATTTTTTGCACATTTACTTTACATAAGATTATTCGAATATCTTTATTAGGAGAATGTTTGTCTGTAGATTATATTCCCATTTTTCAGAAGCAAATTTTAAGATCTATATTTGGATGATATCTTCACGGATGAGGCTAAAAGAATGTAATGTACGATGAGGGAAAGTTGATAATGAAAACGTGATATCCTTTAAAGATGCATCTAAAACACGTGAATTTTCCTTTCTCTAATACTAATGTTCTACAGTGGAAACAGAAATTGTTTGTTACCATAATGAAGCTGTTCTAAATTAATGAAAATGCCTTATGCTTTTCCTTTAGAGTGTAATTATTGAAACATTTATGTATTCAATAAAATACATTTAATATTAGTCATATTATTATTTATATTACATATCCAATTCATACTAATACCTATATATTCAAGGTTTCCGACAGGATGACAATTTTTGTTGGTCTTAAATGTCTCCTTTATCAGGTAACTGTCTTAAAAGAATAATTTTGTTGCTATGAATTGATCAATTATCTAATTTTCATCGAAGAAAAGGAATCGTTTTACAAAAAAACCCACGACGAAATAAGACACAAAATATTACAAGAAATATGAATCATGCATATAGCATTGATTATGAAACACATTTCAACTGAAATTCAATTTTCTTTAGACATCTCCAAAATGTGATACATCGATGATACCCGATAGACCGCTGATGTTTTTTAAACTCACTACAGTAATTTTGTTATACTTGAAAACTTAAACTTCATTGAAAAGACAATTCTAGTCAAAATGAACTTTATTCAAATGACGTCATCGAAATAAAAATCGTCTGCCTCTCAATGCACAATCAATACATATTTCATCCATATCAATTACTTGCAGTGTAACCGTTCTTATCACGTAATATACAATATACAGATATGAAGAGTTTAATTATGTGCAAATGCCTCTAATATTTTAAATGTTGTTATCCTAAAATTTTAATAAAATATTAAATTTAATTATCCTGAAAGATGTATAAGAATATATCTTCTAACTAAACAAAATTATCTTCATATTTAGATCTGAAGAAAAAACATCCTGGTCCCATTTGTAAACAAATTTACAGAAACTATTGTTTAATTATCACAAAGTGACATTGATTATCAAAGAAATTGAGCTTAATTTTAAAACATATTGTATTTTCATCAATTAAGTTTCATTTTCATTAATTTAATATCATTTCTTCAATTCGGCAGCATTTTCATAAATTTGACAGCCTGTTAAAAAGTTGTCAATGGAGTATCCAGATTTGTATATAAGTGATTGGCTGATGCCCTTTGGCCCTATCGATATACAGAACAAAGCTTTTTGTTCAAATTTAGCTTTTTTCCTATATTCAATATTAAATGGAGTAGCAGACAAGACTTTGGTGAAGAATTCACTGTTTCCATGGATGGTCAAATGACAGTGGGTAAAACAAAACTAGTTATCCAAAATAAATTGTCTGCTGCCGAATTTTCGAAGCAAGTGGCGACGTTTGGTTTTCGCAAGTTGCATTTGGACATTCGTTCGGGATGGAATGCAAACATCGACGTTTTCCAAGCAACAGACGTTCCAACTAACACTATGTGCGCTTCAATTATATTGACTTAAATTTGGACGTGCTGACATTACATATTATTAAATGATAATCTGACTGCATTATGCCTTGCCTAAGGCGTTCGCTGTCAGAAGTTGATCATGAACCGACCTTAAGAGCGGCCGAAGACTGACGAAAATATTTGGCTCCTATTACGTGAAATTAAGAAGTCTTTTCTTCAATTTGACGTATAAATTAAATTATCCACCTGCTGATAATTATTATAGTTATCCACCATCTCCAGAGGGGGAAGTAGCGTATGCAAAAAATTTGTAAAGGGGATTACAAAGTTCTATATAATGATACTGTTTTTTCGTTGCGACTTTTATACTAAAACAAATAATGTTTAAAAAAGACAGAGTTGTGAAGGGCTTAATTTTTGAGTAATTATTTTTGTGAAAGAAATACGCTTTGCAGAAGCAGGATGATAAACGAATTGGAATAATCAAAATAAAATTTGACACTTTAGCAATTATTTAATCCTTCGTTTGCTGCCCCCTTCAGTTTTCCACCTGAAGCACGGACCTCCATCGAATCACGGATCCCCGACAAATAAATCCGGAGATTTCATCCCCTAAATATTTTAATAAATCTGAATGGGAAGCAAGAGAAGGATTAAATAATTAATGGGAGCTGACCTTGCAAAAATATGTCTTTTATAGTAAACTATTTGTACTTTAGCTAACTTATATGTATTATTTATCTTTCTGGAGGGAATGTAAGCGCCCTAATCTCCCTCCCTCTCTGAGATATAAATATGACCACCATCCACTCATACGTAAGCCGTGGCGTAGCAAGTGGGAATTTCAAGGGGGTAGTTGCGCCACTGAAAATATTGTGTGGGGATGGAAGACAAAATTCATCTTTTTCCCTTACGGAATTCAAACTTAATAGCAAACTCCCTATTCATCATTGCAAGTTATAGTGCTCAAACCACAGAAAATATGCTGCTGATATAAATCCCCCCCCCACCCCACCAATATTTTCGGACTTCGGACAACGCTGCAAGCAAGGCATACGGATAAGTTGACCACTTAAAGTTCTTCCTTTTTTTAATTAACTTAGATAACTGGTCAACTTATAAAAGTATAAAAATACCTATTTAAAATGAAAATCTTTGTCAAAGTATTCAAGATAGGCAGATGGACAACATCCAAATTTGGTTGACTTTGCTGATTTCACTGCATCTATGATCAACAACTGCATTGTTCAAATATGTTATACTTTTTTTCGTATTACGGTGAAAAAAGATATATCTGGCATTCTAAAATCCCCTATCCCTCCTCACCTGCTTAATTTTTAAGCATCTGCAGGTATTGGAACTAAACAATTGCATCATCAAATTTGGTACACCTGATCTTATAATATAAAAATTCATAATATAAAAAATATTGCTTGTGTAAATTTTGCAAGAAAAGATAGGTTATTTTATCCCGAAGTGTACCAAAATCTAATCAGCACCAAGGTAACCCGCAACTAACTGATCTATAAACCTTTATTAAATTTGGCAAATTAGTTTTGAGTTAGACCGGATACATACATTGCAGAGACATACACAGAGACAGGTACATAGTCAGACACACACACACATACACAGAGGTCAACCTGAAAATAGATTTTCGTATTCTAAAAGTCCCAAAACGTGTACATCCATCGAAAACGCCAGTTGCGACAATCAATACGATTCTACTACTCTCCCTTTACAGTACCATGTACTGTAGAGAAAGTAAAAAGTTTTTGTGTAGGGTACTTTGGCGGACAAAATTAATTTCATATATTTTGAATAAATATCAACAAACGATAAATAAATAAACATGAATTTCTGTATAGAAAGTAATGTACTGTTGATCCATATAAAATTTTAAAATAGTTACTTACTCTTCAATTTTTGAATATTCATTATGAGACGTGTCTATAATAAACACCAAATTGCTTACATATTTAACGTAATTGCGGTAACAGTTTCTCCTTCAAGTGAAATATGCCTAAAGAAGTTATTTATTTGCTATAGTGGCGCCTATAGTTATTTCTGCGTTTGTCAATTATGTCATGATTTTGGAAAATATATTTATACATGGTAATTTAAGCATCGATTAGTAAATACGGATACAGGAGATTTTAAAAATATACTATACTATACCACACCAAACATCCATATCCTTTTATTAATTTAGTCCTTCAGTCACACTCTGATCGTTTGATAGTTATTTGAATAAATTATTATGTGTACTGAAAATATAACTTAATATTCCAATAAAAGACCACTGCTTAATATAAGTTTAGGAAAACATTTATGCTTCCTTGTGCATTGTGAATTTGTTTAAATTTGTTCAGCGAAAATTAGATATTAATAGCAGATGGGGCCAAGAAGGCTACTTTAATCCAATAGCAGGGCATTATATGAAAAGAAAGTACTGTGAAGGTGATCATGTTTCACCACCCATGAACAGTCACCAACCAATTAACTTTCGATCAAACAACATAAAATACCTAAGAGTAAAATTTCCAGAATTAAAAATATATTACAAAATATTAATGAAGTAAATAGTTTTGGAATTTATATGAGTACACTTTATCAATTAAATTCAAATACATACGATTAAAACATTGCAATTTTTTTTTCCTTTTTTTAAATTTTGCAAGAAAAAAATTTGAAACATCCGTGAATTGTGTAACTTTCAATTTGAAGGGTTTGAAAAAATATCTTGATTGATACTAAGTTTGACAATGTGCACTTTTAGGGAGTAACCCCCCCCCCCCCGAGTTTGCTTATGGCGTCACGTAAACAAAAATTGTGATGTGGAGATGCGGCGGCATAAGCGTTAGAATATTTTAATTGCTTAGGAGGGGGGATCTGAAGAAATTTTTTTAACGCCCTGCATGAGCTCGCCCGAACAACTGACTTGATTCCAGTCCGTGTGACGTAGTTTAGAAAATCGCCAGACTTGGAGGGCTATAATCTCCACTATCGTTCTTTGGCTTAATTTTCATTTATGGCATTATTTCAGTGACCCATGTGAAGTTTCAAAATATTTATTTTACACTTTTAATTAGCCTAAGACGAATAATGTGGCATTTTTATGCACATTTGGGTTTTGTATGTTTGAGGGGATTGGCACAGATCTGATTTTACTATAGATTTCTGAAAATATTTTATTCGAAACCCCGATTATGTGCAAGAGATAAAAATAAAAGGTGTACATGCTTCTGTACGTGTCAGACATATTTCTCTGTGTAGAGCAGGTGGAGACCAACCACCTGGGGTCTACCTGAAACCGGTCTAACCACAGAGTGGGACAAGCGGCTAGGGACAGGAAGGCTCCTAATGTTAAAACTTTGAAATTTTTTTGACCACTGAAGATAGGGAATTTTTGAAAATCTGTAGGGGAGATATAGGGAATTTTCTAGACAGAACGGTTTTTCGGCAGTACGATTGGACTTAGCTTTTTTTTCACAATTTGGACTGAACGGCTCCCATATATATTTCGGTAGATGACGGGACTTGTAAAATTTTCAAACTTTCGGACAGAACGGCTCCAGTTGGACTTGTGTAACTTTCAATTTGAAGGGTTTGAAAAAATATCTTGATTGATACTAAGTTTGACAATGTGCACTTTTAGGGAGTAACCCCCCCCCCCCGAGTTTGCTTATGGCGTCACGTAAACAAAAATTGTGATGTGGAGATGCGGCGGCATAAGCGTTAGAATATTTTAATTGCTTAGGAGGGGGGATCTGAAGAAATTTTTTTAACGCCCTGCATGAGCTCGCCCGAACAACTGACTTGATTCCAGTCCGTGTGACGTAGTTTAGAAAATCGCCAGACTTGGAGGGCTATAATCTCCACTATCGTTCTTTGGCTTAATTTTCATTTATGGCATTATTTCAGTGACCCATGTGAAGTTTCAAAATATTTATTTTACACTTTTAATTAGCCTAAGACGAATAATGTGGCATTTTTATGCACATTTGGGTTTTGTATGTTTGAGGGGATTGGCACAGATCTGATTTTACTATAGATTTCTGAAAATATTTTATTCGAAACCCCGATTATGTGCAAGAGATAAAAATAAAAGGTGTACATGCTTCTGTACGTGTCAGACATATTTCTCTGTGTAGAGCAGGTGGAGACCAACCACCTGGGGTCTACCTGAAACCGGTCTAACCACAGAGTGGGACAAGCGGCTAGGGACAGGAAGGCTCCTAATGTTAAAACTTTGAAATTTTTTTGACCACTGAAGATAGGGAATTTTTGAAAATCTGTAGGGGAGATATAGGGAATTTTCTAGACAGAACGGTTTTTCGGCAGTACGATTGGACTTAGCTTTTTTTTCACAATTTGGACTGAACGGCTCCCATATATATTTCGGTAGATGACGGGACTTGTAAAATTTTCAAACTTTCGGACAGAACGGCTCCAGTTGGACTTAGCTTTTTTTTCATAATTTGGAGAGAAGGGCTCCCATATATATTTCGGTAGAAGACGAGACTTGTAAAATTTTCAAACTTTCGGACAGAACGGCTCCAATTGGACTTAGCTTTTTTCCACAATTTGGACAGAACGACTTTTTCATATTTTATATATATTTCAGTAGAGGACGATGCTTGCAATTTTTTCAAACTTTCTAATAAAACGGCTCTTAAACGTAAAATATAGAATGTCTTTTGTAGAAAGACTGGAATTAGATCTTTTATTTATTTTTTTTTCCAAGATATTGGGCAGGATATTTTTGGAGCGATTTGACAGTATTTTTCTTTTTTATTATTTGGAAGAGAATGGCTTCTTAACATAAAAAGATAAACACTTAAGATTTACTTTCTGATTATGTCATGATATATTTAGGCCTAATTTTAATATAATCGTTTATTTGATATTTTTAGGATTTTTGAAAATATTGATTAAACTTAAAAAATGATACTTTTTCACTGGAATACAGGCCAAGATATTTGATATGCAGTTAATAATATTGTAAATAATTATTTCAACATTGTATATGTAATAAAAGAATCAACAGTTTTATTAAATTTATATAAAATATTGACTTTGAATTTTACAAGTATATAAAATTTACAATGTATATTACTTTTTAAATATTTTTAATTATTGATGCTTATCAATTTGTATTTGTTTTGTCATTACACTATAACTGAGTCTAAAATTATTGATCAGCTTGGAATTGGAGGGTAATTCTTATCGGTTTTATCAAAAGAAAATCAGGATAATCTTTTATTAGGCATGGGGCATGTGTAGTCAGCTATATATCCAGGGGAAAAGTATTTTGGTGGAGAACTTTCAGAGGGAAGCTCTTTGAAATAAAGTGACTTTCATTTGAAAGGGGTTCCCACATCATCTAAATTACTTTGATGATATAAATTTGTTTCGAAGGCCTTTGCAATATAATAATTAAATTTATTAGAAGCTGTTTTTTATGTTGTTATATTATTGTAAAAATTCCATACTTGATTCACAAGACACACCTGTATGTAATATGTGATACATCTGTACAAGCATACATCTATATACACTATACGGTACCACAGGACCGGTTTTACTCCTAAAAAAAGAGCTCCTGTAGACAACTGTTAACAACATTAGTAGAGTATCTGAAATTATAGAAAAGTGTAACTCCAGTCATGTCACTAATGCTGTTAACAGAGATACAGGACCGGTTTCGCTCTCATTTGAGCTCATCAGCTGTGGATAACTGAAGTAGACATTTTCTAAAAATTGTCAGTCAAGCTGATTAATTAAGGAAATAATTATAATACTTCCAGTATAGCAATCAGCATTCAAATAAGAGGTAGTTTAAATAGCATTCTTTAGCCTCTTGAATAATCTGTTGCACCATAAATTTATTAGAATCTATTTCTCATAGGGTTATATTGTAAGAATTACATACCCGAATCACAAGATACACCTCACCTGTATGTAATATGTGATACATCTGTACAAGCATATATCTTTATACACTATACGGTACCACAGGACCGGTTTTGCTCCTAAAGAAAGAGCTCCCGTAGACAACTGTTAACAACATTAGTAGAGTATCTGAAATTAGAAAAGTGTAACTCCAGTCATGTCACTAATGCTGTTATCAGAGATACAGGACCGGTTTCGCTCTCATTTGAGCTCATCAGCTGTGGATAACTGAAGTAGGCATTTTCTAAAAACTGTCAGTCAAGCTGATTAATTAAGGAAAAAGTATTATACTTCTAGTACAGCAATCAGCATTCAAGAGGTGGTTTAGCCTCTAGACTAATCTAGGGGAATAGCCTCTAGAATAATCTAGGAAATAGAAAGGAATAGTTATGCACTGGTAAATATAACGCTTGTAACAAGATGAACACACCACACGTTCGTATTCAGCTACAGATCATTATATATCCACGCATACACAAATGTAATGGCCGGGGAAAATTAAAATCAGAAATTTTTGTGTTAATTTAAACGTAATCATAGAAATGTAATGGTCAGGTCAAATTTACATTACAAAAGAACGTTTAAATATCAGTAAGAATAGAAACACTAGGCAGAATTCAATTTATTAAATTTTATTAGTCATGAATCAAATTTACTAGTTATATATTCACGCAAACACAAATCTAATGGTCAGGTAAAATTAAAACCAGAAATTTCACCAGAAGAACATCATAAATCAAATGCAAATAGAAAGGATTAGTTATGCACGTGCGAAAAATATACGAATCCTCGGATAACGATCGATCGAATCAAATATATAATAATCATCAAGAACTTCAAATTAAAGGAAATAATGCTCATTAAAACTTCCCACGTGCTAAATATAGGAAGAAATAGATATGCACATGCTAAATATACGAATCAAACGCAAATAAAAGTTATGCACTTGCTAAATATAGGAAGAAATAGTTATGCACATGCTAAATATACGAATCAAATGGAAATAAAAGATATACACTTGCTAAATATCCGAATCAAACGAAAATAGGCATGAATAGTTATGCACGTGCTAAATATACGAATCAAATGCAAATAAAAGATATACGAATCCTCAGACAACGATCGAATAAAGGAAACTTAAAGGATTAAACGAAATTAAAGGATATAATGATCATTAAAACTTACCACGTGCTCAGATTTTCTGTAACACACCAACACTACACAAGCAAAACACAATACTGAATATTTTCCCTCAGGACACAGAATACTATATTCAGAAGGTTCACTCCCATAGGACCCTATGGCAACATTTTTAACATGGGATGTCGCATAGACACTAGAGCTCGTGAGTTGGACCAACTGAACTACGATGCGTCTGCCAGATTTGGCGCGCTATCGCTCGCTTGGCGATTTTTTTTTAAACGGGAGGGGAACAAAATGTTGAAGACTGTACTTTTATAATTTTTGAAACTAAAGAAAGGATCAGGATTTAAAAATACATTAATCTGCAACATAAATATATTCATTAGTTTAAGAATATTTAAATAAAAATAGTTATATATTTAATTCAAATAATCATAAAATAGATTAAAAAATAGACACATTGCATTGTCTCACTATAAAACATAATGCACAAAAAATTACAAGCTAACATACTCAAAAGACTGAAATATTATATAATATTTTCAGTCTAAAAAGTATACTAGCGTGTTGATCGTTAATTACTTGATCCTTAATTTATTATGGGATAGTGATAATAGACTTTTTTTTTTAAATATAAAAATATTCATATAGTAAATATCAAATTTACATAAATGCACTATCGAAGTTGTGGAACTCAATCATTAATTAAACGAGGGGGGGGGGGAATTTTCCACCATAAGGCACTTAATAAAAATTTTACATAAATATATACACATACTATATCACATTCAACTAAGAAAAAGCTATCCAAATATCAATTATTTCACATTTTATAAAAATACGAAAAATATTTTTTAACTAATTACACCACTACCTCTTAAAATTTAGTCTAATCCGGAAGTAATAACACAGCACTAATATACTTATATGAACACGTGTATACTTATGAACACGTGTATACTTATAATGAACACGTATGTAGGATGGCGATAACTAAAATTATTTCAATTTTAATAAACATAAATTACATACCCTGTAACGCAACCAGTTTTCTTTTATCAATCCATTTCTATGAAATGATCTAAACACTTAACAAATAATCCTTTTTCACGTTACTCAAACCACGCTAGTCTGTTGTTCTAAGTTTTCGCAGAGCGAAATAGGGTTATAACATTGAAAATCGTCTTGGAACCAAACCAGACTATCGCCAAGCGCTCGGATCAAACTAGATCATCGCCAAGAGCGCGCCAACCCTCTGTTTGGTCTATCTCTAATGGCCGCCGCGAAAACGAAACTATGGAGAGTGACAGGTCTGTATAATAAATAGTCTGTGCCTCAGGATGTCCCTATTCCTCAAATTCCCTACAGCATCAGCGCCACCTAGTGGTTTCGGAATTTAACATTACGGAGCCTTCCTGTCCGTAGCTGCTTTTCAGAGTGGGGATAACCTAGATGCACTGGAACAGATTTTCTATTCTTTCAGTCTGCACAAATTTGCCTCGCACTCAAATTCGTAGTACTCAAATTTCCCTCGTGCGTACAAGAAGGTTCACCTTTCTTTAAAGTGTGCTATATATATACATTAATAGAAGAATTGTAAAGAGAAAACCACCTGGAACTATAGAAGGTAATATTGTGTCTCCGTATTTAAAATGTGTTATTATGTGTATTATTCAGTTTCTAAGAAAAGTATTGTTTTGCGTGAAATACTAAACGATATTTCCATTTGAGCTGAATATCGGAATGAAATAGATTTTTGCAAGACATAATTATGAAAATACTGCTATGTCTATAAACACCTAAAGTTGTTATTTAAATATATTTCACTTAATGTAACTAATGCTTTTAAAAAATATTGCTTGTGTATGTTTTCCACTTTGACACTATATATATTACAAAATAATGCCCAAACGTGGTTTCGGTGTGTTTTAAAATTTCCCCCTTCTTCAGATCGCAAATAAAAATTGCATATGTAACGAAATTCTACATAAATGCTGAAGCTTTTGGTATTTATACATTCCTTTCTTTCCAAAGAGTTGATTCAATAATAATGCTCTTGCGTTTTAGAGAATATTTATTACTTTCCCTGTATGTATTTTATAATGAATAGTGAAAGTATTGTGATGGGGTCAAAAATTCGAATTCGAAATTTTGAAGGATCATGTTTTGGTGATGTGTCGTTGAGTCTGTGGACATCTCACGAAGGACCTTTTCAAACGAAATTTGGTAAAGAAATTACCATCAGTGAATATTAGGAGCCTATTGATTTTGAAGTAATCAAATGTTCGGAAGAACCCCCCACCTCCAAATTTGTATTAAATTCTGATAAAGTCAGAAAACTATTGTGAAATATGTTCATTTTTCATATGAAATAGTTTACGATAAATTTGTTATCATCATTCTCATGGATTTCGCTCCATTCACGAGAGAAGATAATTTGTGTAATAGTTTTGTGTTTTGAAATCTAACCATTTGACAAAAGTCATTTATATGTAAGAAATTCTCTTCTTACGTTCAAAATTAATAGTGTTTCATTTTTTTAAAATACACAATGAATTTATATATTTTCCAGTGAAAAAATTAGGTATAAAATCAATGGCGCAATGTTGAATTGCAAATTTGATGCTTTGTCGAGAGTCAACATATAAACACCAATGGACACTATATGAACATTTATAATTAGTGCAACTTTAAATTGACAATTTTCAGTATTGATAGACTACGCAATAGGTAATATAGGTATATATTGAAATATTTTGATAATTTAATTTATTAATTTAGGGTTATATTTTAAATTTTGAGGATATTTTCATCAATCTTGGACGAAAAATCGCCAGCTTGGCTATATTTCGCTCGCTTATCTGTATTATATTTTGCCGTTTCAAGAATTTTTTTCTATATAGAATTAAAATTTGGAAACTAGATATGGGGATTTTTATACATGAATAACATTTGCAACTGGATTGAGGGGGGGGAGGGAGGATCCTTCCGAAAATTAGACTACGTACAAAATTAGTATTGTTCCATTTTTCTTATATTAGACAATGAATTTATATATTTTTCAGTGAAAAAAATTATATATAAAATCCATGGAACAATGATTGTAATGTTGAATTTCAAATTTGGCGCTTTTAAGAAGTCAACGTATAAACGGAAATCAACGTATTCGGTATTCAGAATATTTCTTAAGCAGAGGAATTATGTAAAAACAAAAATTTAAATATATATTAATATTTGAGTGCATTTTTCTCCACCCCCCCCCCATGAAAAAATAATATATATATACGTATATTGATCCTCTACCAAAACCATTGAGCCCCTTTGAATTTCACTCTTGCTTCACTTGCATTTAATTTCTAGCTACATACCCGTTTAATAGACAGGAATAAGGGCTGGACTTAAAGCTCCTTCTTTCATATGAAAAAAAAATAATAATGCAGATCATTGATGCAATTAAGGACTCCATTACAGTAGATACTTGTCTACTGATGTGAACAAAATGTCTCTGAAAACGAGTTCTAAAAAAAGATTCCAAAGTGAAACTCCCAATTATAACTCTATTTAATATTTAAAAGGGATATATTTAAGTGCTTTAAGAGTTCAACTTTAACTAATTGGTAATTGTTTTAAGTGTTTGTTAATGCTAAAATTTATTAATATCTAAAAGACAGACATAATAAGCAATTCAAGTGTTTTTTCATCAATGTTTTACTTGCTTTAAAAATCCAATTGTAACAAATTTTAATTTGTTTTAAAAATCTGTTAATAACTGAACCAATATATTTGACTATATTGGTCTGAAAAATAGTCAAATATCTTATTTAAATGTATTACGAATATTGATATCGCATATAATTTTAAGCATCTATTTTATTTCATACCACTATTTCGTTACTGATTCTTTAAATTAATTCTGTAGTAAATTTAACATTTTAATATTTTTAATATTATATATAGTAAATATTTGCATATTTACTAATGAATTTATAAATTAAAAATGCCACTCTAAAGCTAATGCTTCATAAATTATAATTGAGATTTAAAAAATAAATACACTTGATCAACATAATTAAAATAAAATATATAAATAGGAATAATTTTGAAAATAAACAGGTATAAATTACTATATTTATCTTATTTCAACATCGTAAAAATATTTCATTAAATTATCTTATTCTGTCAAAGAAAATCTGAAATTATCTTAAAATTGATATGCTTATTATTGTAGTTGTAAAATTTACAATAATTGTCTTTAGATTTATAAATTATTTTAAAAATCTTATTTCTTAAGAAAATCCCTAGAACTTGGTTTTTTAAATAAACCAGCAATATTCTCAAAACAAATCTTTCTCCCTCATTTGTTTTATTTGCCCATTCCAGTTTTTAGAATTTTTCAGACTTCTAGTTCAGGCATGCATATTGTCCTCTGGAATAAATTTATCAATGAATGAAATTGTCCATAATAGGCTAACCATGAGGATTTCGTTCCAGAGGCAGTGATGCACAATGGTTCTTTCTCTACCACGAATGTCTTACAATAGTTTCTTATCTCGATGAATAACACAAGAAGCTAGTGATACAGGCAGATGCACAATGGTTCTATCTCTTCCACTAGCAAAAATCCGGTTTTTGAATCGATTAGCTCGTACGAATTATGCGAGCTGTGAAATATGTTATAATAAAACCTAATTTTGCAAATAATTATGAAAATTGAAGTATAAAATATTAATTTCAATATTTGAGAATCTTAATATAAAGCTTCATACGAGTATATCTCGTATCAGTATGTATATCTCGAGATCATTTCGTTAAGTATGATGTATGATATACGAGTATAACTTTTTAAGCATGATGTTATACGAGTATATCTTGCATAAGTTTATGGAATTTGAATAGTAAATTGAACAAATTAGAATACAGGAGAACAATGAAATCAAAGTATCATATTTAAATCGCAAAAATCTATTTTTATTTTCCCAGACGTATTCGTAAGAATGTATTATTTTCACGAAAATTTTCAATTTCGAGATTTTTTGCCCATATAAGTTTGAGACCTATATTTGTAATTATTTGGACCCACAACACCGATTCTTCAGATTTTTTCTTGTAAAATTTAAAAAAGAAATTCTGGTGTGAAAAGAAGAAAGTCAAGTTGAGCCACACTTCGGTTACTTTAGTATACAGGAAGACATAAATGTAGCTGCACTTGATTTTATTTAGATGTTTAAAAGTTATTAATTTGTTATGTTATTTGAACGAAGCGTATAAGCATGTGCAGTTTGAAAATGGGCATTTCGCCCTGTCATAATTTTCGTTTTAATAATTGAATTTATTAGTTGAGATTATTCGCAAACAGAAGTTGCAATCATATAGTTCTACACCTCAGATTACATTGATCACAATACTACAATAATTTATTATACTTGAAAACTTAAAACTTCATCGAAAAAAAAGTGAACTTTATTCAAATGACATCATCGAAATATAAATCGCATGGCTCTCTGTAAAAGAAGCGAATATTTCATTCATACACTTTTTTTCATTCCTTTCATTCAGCGGTAATATTTTTAAAATTATCGAATTAGACAAATGTGATAATCATTTAAACTATAAGTATTGTAATTACTTTGACGCAAAATATAGATGTACAAAAAATATGCAAAGATAAAACGGTTTTAGGACGGATGCAACACTAAATATAAAGTAAAAGAACTTTAAAAATCACAATTTTTACACTGAAAAAAAAAGAGGATGCCATATTTTATTTAGATGTGGGTCAAGTTATCATTTCATATAATACGGGTGTAATTATTATATTAATTTTTATTTAAAAACTACCCAGTTCATTTTGCTGAAGTTTTTTTGTATATTTTATGGAATAATTTAAATATTTTCTAAAACTTTCAAAGCAATTTGTAAATTTTAAATTCGCTTAAAATATGTTTAAAAAATTAGGTCCCATACGGTGCAATGTACTTCAATCCTTTAACCCGGGTTCAATACAAAACTAAATCGGTCATAATTATTCATTAACATTCTCATGTCCCCCAGACCGTCTCAATAACATACTAAAATTTCATTTTGATAAAATCATTTTTACGGCAGTTATCATGCGAACGGACAGACAGACAGAATAAATAAAATCATAAACACTTTCTACTATGCTGTAAAGTGATCTTCAACTGTGTTGTAAAGTGACTATGTTGTAGGCGATCAGATTAGAAGAATATTGGAAATATATAACTGTACTGTTTGCGATACTAATTTTCCCTTATTTCGATATTACTATTATTACAGATCGCCAAAAACCGAGGAAAATTGACTCTATTTTACGAATAGGGCTACATTTGACAGTTATGCCGTTTCTTCCCGTGATCTGTTTGTTCGAATTCTTGGTATGATTAGTTGAATTCTTGCGACTTATGCGACGATATTAAAATATCTATATGACAAACTGGAATTTCAATTCATTTCTGACAATGTTAAAGTAAAATTAATAAAGTATTCCCCACATTCAAAGAAATTGTTTAGTTTGGTGTGTAATGTGAGAAAAACCGATACATCTGTTTTGATACTGTGCAAATGTTAAGGATTATTGTTATAGTGAATTAACTAATTTACCCTTATTTCTTTTACAGGTCGTGAAAGCAAATTTTCTAATCTATTCATTTATCTAATATTCCGTTACGGGGTAGATGAACTAAAAATGGGTGCAAGTAAGATGGATATCTTTGAAAAATTGATAGACGGTTACGTAAAGGTTCCGCCCTCATTTCTAGAGCAGGCTTTTACGACGTTAGCCATCCAGTTATGTCAAAATGTCGAACTCAAGAATATTATATATGAGCCGGAACCATTAAACAAATACAGTTCTTTGTTTGAATGGCAGAAGATAATTGAAGAACGATCCACTAAACTGAGCCAGAAACTCCCACTTCCTCCTGCCTTAAAGAATAGATTGATTTCTCGCATTCGGCCAATAGCTTTGCATCTAAACAACTGGAAGAGGAAACAAAACATGTTTGAACTATCTCCCCTTTTTGTACACAGCTGTTTGAAACCCTCCGATTGGACAGTAGTAGATATGAGATTGGACGAAAAGAAGATTGCAAAGCGCTTAGTCCAAGACATAAGAATCCCTGTTTTCCAACGGTATAGAATGGCTTGTTTTCATTGCATAGAAGCTATTATTCCCTCTCTATGGAGGCAAATTTCTCCAGAAATACGTAGTGATTTGTTTCTTCACGAAGAACTTGAATCAGTCAAACTATGGTGTTTACATTTAGATGGGGATTTCGAGAAATTGATTCATCGTAATAAGGAATTTTGGTTTGCTTTTCTCAGAGCCGGAGTATTGGACAGATCAATATCAAGTGTGCTTCAATGTTGGGGTAAATTGGATATAAATGTAAGAGATGAAGCCCTTGAAGTTATAGCTAAGGAAACAGTGCAACATGATGATTTTGGTTTAATGGACCCTGAAGAAGATATTTTCTGTTTTCTGTTGATTCAGATATCTAAAGAACAAAGGGCTGAATTATTCAAATATATTTTTCAAAACACCCAAGTTAATATATTTGCATTATTTCTAAATTGGCCATACCTGGATCTTTTAGTTCCAATTATTAAAGAGCTATGGAACATTTTGCCTGAAGAAAAATACAATAACATTTTAGAAGCTCTAGCATACAACTATTCTGATGTATATAATGATGTTGGAGTAAAGGATTATATGGATTGCGAATATGGATACATAATAATAGAGCTACTAGAAGAAACTCCCGATCGTTTCAAGCGATATATATTTGGCAACAATTATCCCTGTGCAGACTCCAGTATATTATACACTCTGCTAAATGAGGGACACCTTAATTTACATTATAAAGAAGTTTTTAAACATATATGGAATCATCTTACGCTGAAAGAGAAGAGATTGTTCTTAAGATCTCATTATGGTCCAAGATTTTGTAGTAATTTGGCTACAGAAGATAATTGGGATCTACTTAACTCAATATTAAGAGAATGTTTGCCTGAAGATGAAATCCATATATTTATGAAGAAATTGTTGATATAAACTAGGAAAATATCTAAGCTGGTGATAGAGGAAGAACGAATGAATATATGTTTAAATTCCCTCTAAAGCCGAAAAATTTTTAGTTTATTTAACAATAAATTTTACACTTGAAAGTAGAAGATCATTTTTATTATCAATAATTATTTTTTGCACATTTACTTTACATAAGATTATTCGAATATCTTTATTAGGAGAATGTTTGTCTGTAGATTATATTCCCATTTTCCAGAAGCAAATTTTAAGATCTATATTTGGATGATATCTTCACGGATGAGGCTAAAAGAATGTAATGTACGATGAGGGAAAGTTGATAATGAAAACGTGATATCCTTTAAAGATGCATCTAAAACACGTGAATTTTCCTTTCTCTAATACTAATGTTCTACAGTGGAAACAGAAATTGTTTGTTACCATAATGAAGCTGTTCTAAATTAATGAAAATGCCTTATGCTTTTCCTTTAGAGTGTAATTATTGAAACATTTATGTATTCAATAAAATACATTTAATATTAGTCATATTATTATTTATATTACATATCCAATTCATACTAATACCTATATATTCAAGGTTTCCGACAGGATGACAATTTTTGTTGGTCTTAAATGTCTCCTTTATCAGGTAACTGTCTTAAAAGAATTTTGTTGCTGTGAATTGATCAATTATCTAATTTTCATCGAAGAAAAGGAATCGTTTTACAAAAAAACCCACGACGAAATAAGACACAAAATATTACAAGAAATATGAATCATGCATATAGCATTGATTATGAAACACATTTCAACTAAAATTCAATTTTCTTTAGACATCTCCAAAATGTGATACATCGATGATACCCGATACACCGATGATATTTTTTAAACTCACTACAGTAATTTTGTTATACTTGAAAACTTAAACTTCATTGAAAAGACAATTCTAGTCAAAATGAACTTTATTCAAATGACGTCATCGAAATAAAAATCGTCTGCCTCTCAATGCACAATCAATACATATTTCATCCATATCAATTACTTGCAGTGTAACCGTTCTTATCACGTAATATACAATATACAGATATGAAGAGTTTAATTATGTGCAAATGCCTCTAATATTTTAAATGTTGTTATCCTAAAATTTTAATAAAATATTAAATTTAATTATCCTGAAAGATGTATAAGAATATATCTTCTAACTAAACAAAATTATCTTCATATTTAGATCTGAAGAAAAAACATCCTGGTCCCATTTGTAAACAAATTTACAGAAACTATTGTTTAATTATCACAAAGTGACATTGATTATCAAAGAAATTGAGCTTAATTTTAAAACATATTGTATTTTCATCAATTAAGTTTCATTTTCATTAATTTAATATCATTTCTTCAATTCGGCAGCATTTTCATAAATTTGACAGCCTGTTAAAAGTTGTCAATGGAGTATCCAGATTTGTATATAAGTGATTGGCTGATGCCCTTTGGCCCTATCGATATACAGAACAAAGCTTTTTGTTCAAATTTAGCTTTTTTCCTATATTCAATATTAAATGGAGTAGCAGACAAGACTTTGGTGAAGAATTCACTGTTTCCATGGATGGTCAAATGACAGTGGGTAAAACAAAACTAGTTATCCAAAATAAATTGTCTGCTGCCGAATTTTCGAAGCAAGTGGCGACGTTTGGTTTTCGCAAGTTGCATTTGGACATTCGTTCGGGATGGAATGCAAACATCGACGTTTTCCAAGCAACAGACGTTCCAACTAACACTATGTGCGCTTCAATTATATTGACTTAAATTTGGACGTGCTGACATTACATATTATTAAATGATAATCTGACTGCATTATGCCTTGCCTAAGGCGTTCGCTGTCAGAAGTTGATCATGAACCGACCTTAAGAGCGGCCGAAGACTGACGAAAATATTTGGCTCCTATTACGTGAAATTAAGAAGTCTTTTCTTCAATTTGACGTATAAATTAAATTATCCACCTGCTGATAATTATTATAGTTATCCACCATCTCCAGAGGGGGAAGTAGCGTATGCAAAAAATTTGTAAAGGGGATTACAAAGTTCTATATAATGATACTGTTTTTTCGTTGCGACTTTTATACTAAAACAAATAATGTTTAAAAAAGACAGAGTTGTGAAGGGCTTAATTTTTGAGTAATTATTTTTGTGAAAGAAATACGCTTTGCAGAAGCAGGATGATAAACGAATTGGAATAATCAAAATAAAATTTGACACTTTAGCAATTATTTAATCCTTCGTTTGCTGCCCCCTTCAGTTTTCCACCTGAAGCACGGACCTCCATCGAATCACGGATCCCCGACAAATAAATCCGGAGATTTCATCCCCTAAATATTTTAATAAATCTGAATGGGAAGCAAGAGAAGGATTAAATAATTAATGGGAGCTGACCTTGCAAAAATATGTCTTTTATAGTAAACTATTTGTACTTTAGCTAACTTATATGTATTATTTATCTTTCTGGAGGGAATGTAAGCGCCCTAATCTCCCTCCCTCTCTGAGATATAAATATGACCACCATCCACTCATACGTAAGCCGTGGCGTAGCAAGTGGGAATTTCAAGGGGGTAGTTGCGCCACTGAAAATATTGTGTGGGGATGGAAGACAAAATTCATCTTTTTCCCTTACGGAATTCAAACTTAATAGCAAACTCCCTATTCATCATTGCAAGTTATAGTGCTCAAACCACAGAAAATATGCTGCTGATATAAATCCCCCCCCCCCACCCCACCAATATTTTCGGACTTCGGACAACGCTGCAAGCAAGGCATACGGATAAGTTGACAGTTGACCACTTAAAGTTCTTCCTTTTTTTAATTAACTTAGATAACTGGTCAACTTATAAAAGTATAAAAATACCTATTTAAAATGAAAATCTTTGTCAAAGTATTCAAGATAGGCAGATGGACAACATCCAAATTTGGTTGACTTTGCTGATTTCACTGCATCTATGATCAACAACTGCATTGTTCAAATATGTTATACTTTTTTTCGTATTACGGTAAAAAAAGATATATCTGGCATTCTAAAATCCCCTATCCCTCCTCACCTGCTTAATTTTTAAGCATCTGCAGGTATTGGAACTAAACAATTGCATCATCAAATTTGGTACACCTGATCTTATAATATAAAAATTCATAATATAAAAAATATTGCTTGTGTAAATTTTGCAAGAAAAGATAGGTTATTTTATCCCGAAGTGTACCAAAATCTAATCAGCACCAAGGTAACCCGCAACTAACTGATCTATAAACCTTTATTAAATTTGGCAAATTAGTTTTGAGTTAGACCGGATACATACATTGCAGAGACATACACAGAGACAGGTACATAGTCAGACACACACACACATACACAGAGGTCAACCTGAAAATAGATTTTCGTATTCTAAAAGTCCCAAAACGTGTACATCCATCGAAAACGCCAGTTGCGACAATCAATACGATTCTACTACTCTCCCTTTACAGTACCATGTACTGTAGAGAAAGTAAAAAGTTTTTGTGTAGGGTACTTTGGCGGACAAAATTAATTTCATATATTTTGAATAAATATCAACAAACGATAAATAAATAAACATGAATTTCTGTATAGAAAGTAATGTACTGTTGATCCATATAAAATTTTAAAATAGTTACTTACTCTTCAATTTTTGAATATTCATTATGAGACGTGTCTATAATAAACACCAAATTGCTTACATATTTAACGTAATTGCGGTAACAGTTTCTCCTTCAAGTGAAATATGCCTAAAGAAGTTATTTATTTGCTATAGTGGCGCCTATAGTTATTTCTGCGTTTGTCAATTATGTCATGATTTTGGAAAATATATTTATACATGGTAATTTAAGCATCGATTAGTAAATACGGATACAGGAGATTTTAAAAATATACTATACTATACCACACCAAACATCCATATCCTTTTATTAATTTAGTCCTTCAGTCACACTCTGATCGTTTGATAGTTATTTGAATAAATTATTATGTGTACTGAAAATATAACTTAATATTCCAATAAAAGACCACTGCTTAATATAAGTTTAGGAAAACATTTATGCTTCCTTGTGCATTGTGAATTTGTTTAAATTTGTTCAGCGAAAATTAGATATTAATAGCAGATGGGGCCAAGAAGGCTACTTTAATCCAATAGCAGAGCATTATATGAAAAGAAAGTACTGTGAAGTTGATCATGTTTCACCACCCATGAACAGTCACCAACCAATTAACTTTCGATCAAACAACATAAAATACCTAAGAGTAAAATTTCCAGAATTAAAAATATATTACAAAATATTAATGAAGTAAATAGTTTTGGAATTTATATGAGTAAACTTTATCAATTAAATTCAAATACATACGATTAAAACATTGCAATTTTTTTTTCCTTTTTTGTTAATTTTGCAAGAAAAAAATTTGAAACATCCGTGAATTGTGTAACTTTCAATTTGAAGGGTTTGAAAAAATATCTTGATTGATACTAAGTTTGACAATGTGCACTTTTAGGGAGTAACCCCCCCCCCCCCCCTCGAGGTTGCTTATGGCGTCACGTAAACAAAAATTGTGATGTGGAGATGCGGCGGCATAAGCGTTAGAATATTTTAATTGCTTAAGAGGGGGGATCTGAAGAAATTTTTTTAACGCCCTGCATGAGCTCGCCCGAACAACTGACTTGATTCCAGTCCGTGTGACGTAGTTTAGAAAATCGCCAGACTTGGAGGGCTATAATCTCCACTATCGTTCTTTGGCTTAATTTTCATTTATGGCATTATTTCAGTGACCCATGTGAAGTTACAAAATATTTATTTTACACTTTTATTTAGCCTAAGACGAATAATGTGGCATTTTTATGCACATTTGGGTTTTGTATGTTTGAGGGGATTGGCACAGATCTGATTTTACTATAGATTTCTGAAAATATTTTATTCGAAACCCCGATTATGTGCAAGAGATAAAAATAAAAGGGGTACATGCTTCTGTACGTGTCAGACATATTTCACTGTGTAGAACAGGTGGAGACCAACCACCTGGGGTCTACCTGAAACCGGTCTAACCACAGAGTGGGACAAGCGGCTAGGGACAGGAAGGCTCCTAATGTTAAAACTTAGAAATTTTTTTGACCACTGAAGATAGGGAATTTTTGAAAATCTGTAGGGGAGATATAGGGAATTTTCTAGACAGAACGGTTTTTCGGCAGTACGATTGGACTTAGCTTTTTTTTCACAATTTGGACTGAACGGCTCCCATATATATTTCGGTAGATGACGGGACTTGTAAAATTTTCAAACTTTCGGACAGAACGGCTCCAGTTGGACTTAGCTTTTTTTTCATAATTTGGAGAGAAGGGCTCCCATATATATTTCGGTAGAAGACGAGACTTGTAAAATTTTCAAACTTTCGGACAGAACGGCTCCAGTTGGACTTAGCTTTTTTTCACAATTTGGACAGAACGACTTTTTCATATTTTATATATATTTCAGTAGAGGACGATGCTTGCAATTTTTTCAAACTTTCTAATAAAACGGCTCTTAAACGTAAAATATAGAATGTCTTTTGTAGAAAGACTGGAATTAGATCTTTTATTTATTTTTTTTTCCAAGATATTGGGCAGGATATTTTTGGAGCGATTTGACAGTATTTTTCTTTTTTATTATTTGGAAGAGAATGGCTTCTTAACATAAAAAGATAAACACTTAAGATTTACTTTCTGATTATGTCATGATATATTTAGGCCTATTTTTTAATATAATCGTTTATTTGATATTTTTAGGATTTTTGAAAATATTGATTAAACTTAAAAAATGATACTTTTTCACTGGAATACAGGCCAAGATATTTGATATGCAGTTAATAATATTGTAAATAATTATTTCAACATTGTATATGTAATAAAAGAATCAACAGTTTTATTAAATTTATATAAAATATTGACTTTGAATTTTACAAGTATATAAAATTTACAATGTATATTACTTTTTAAATATTTTTAATTATTGATGCTTATCAATTTGTATTTGTTTTGTCATTACACTATAACTGAGTCTAAAATTATTGATCAGCTTGGAATTGGAGGGTAATTCTTATCGGTTTTATCAAAAGAAAATCAGGATAATCTTTTATTAGGCATGGGGCATGTGTAGTCAGCTATATATCCAGGGGAAAAGTATTTTGGTGGAGAACTTTCAGAGGGAAGCTCTTTGAAATAAAGTGACTTTCATTTGAAAGGGGTTCCCACATCATCTAAATTACTTTGATGATATAAATTTGTTTCGAAGGCCTTTGCAATATAATAATTAAATTTATTAGAAGCTGTTTTTTATGTTGTTATATTATTGTAAAAATTACATACTTGATTCACAAGACACACCTGTATGTAATATGTGATACATCTGTACAAGCATACATCTATATACACTATACGGTACCACAGGACCGGTTTTACTCCTAAAAAAAGAGCTCCTGTAGACAACTGTTAACAACATTAGTAGAGTATCTGAAATTATAGAAAAGTGTAACTCCAGTCATGTCACTAATGCTGTTAACAGAGATACAGGACCGGTTTCGCTCTCATTTGAGCTCATCAGCTGTGGATAACTGAAGTAGACATTTTCTAAAAATTGTCAGTCAAGCTGATTAATTAAGGAAATAATTATAATACTTCCAGTATAGCAATCAGCATTCAAATAAGAGGTAGTTTAAATAGCATTCTTTAGCCTCTTGAATAATCTGTTGCACCATAAATTTATTAGAATCTATTTCTCATAGGGTTATATTGTAAGAATTACATACCCGAATCACAAGATACACCTCACCTGTATGTAATATGTGATACATCTGTACAAGCATATATCTTTATACACTATACGGTACCACAGGACCGGTTTTGCTCCTAAAGAAAGAGCTCCCGTAGACAACTGTTAACAACATTAGTAGAGTATCTGAAATTAGAAAAGTGTAACTCCAGTCATGTCACTAATGCTGTTATCAGAGATACAGGACCGGTTTCGCTCTCATTTGAGCTCATCAGCTGTGGATAACTGAAGTAGGCATTTTCTAAAAACTGTCAGTCAAGCTGATTAATTAAGGAAAAAGTATTATACTTCTAGTACAGCAATCAGCATTCAAGAGGTGGTTTAGCCTCTAGACTAATCTAGGGGAATAGCCTCTAGAATAATCTAGGAAATAGAAAGGAATAGTTATGCACTGGTAAATATAACGCTTGTAACAAGATGAAAACACCACACGTTCGTATTCAGCTACAGATCATTATATATCCACGCATACACAAATGTAATGGCCGGGGAAAATTAAAATCAGAAATTTTTGTGTTAATTTAAACGTAATCATAGAAATGTAATGGTCAGGTCAAATTTACATTACAAAAGAACGTTTAAATATCAGTAAGAATAGAAACACTAGGCAGAATTCAATTTATTAAATTTTATTAGTCATGAATCAAATTTACTAGTTATATATTCACGCAAACACAAATCTAATGGTCAGGTAAAATTAAAACCAGAAATTTCACCAGAAGAACATCATAAATCAAATGCAAATAGAAAGGATTAGTTATGCACGTGCGAAAAATATACGAATCCTCGGATAACGATCGATCGAATCAAATATATAATAATCATCAAGAACTTCAAATTAAAGGAAATAATGCTCATTAAAACTTCCCACGTGCTAAATATAGGAAGAAATAGATATGCACATGCTAAATATACGAATCAAACGCAAATAAAAGTTATGCACGTGCTAAATATAGGAAGAAATAGTTATGCACATGCTAAATATACGAATCAAATGGAAATAAAAGATATACACTTGCTAAATATCCGAATCAAACGAAAATAGACATGAATAGTTATGCACGTGCTAAATATACGAATCAAATGCAAATAAAAGATATACGAATCCTCAGACAACGATCGAATAAAGGAAACTTAAAGGATTAAACGAAATTAAAGGATATAATGATCATTAAAACTTACCACGTGCTCAGATTTTCTGTAACACACCAACACTACACAAGCAAAACACAATAATGAATATTTTCCCTCAGGACACAGAATACTATATTCAGAAGGTTCACTCCCATAGGACCCTATGGCAACATTTTAAACATGGGATGTCGCATAGACACTAGAGCTCGTGAGTTGGACCAACTGAACTACGATGCGTCTGCCAGATTTGGCGCGCTATCGCTCGCTTGGCGATTTTTTTTTAAACGGGAGGGGAACAAAATGTTGAAGACTGTACTTTTATAATTTTTGAAACTAAAGAAAGGATCAGGATTTAAAAATACATTAATCTGCAACATAAATATATTCATTAGTTTAAGAATATTTAAATAAAAATAGTTATATATTTAATTCAAATAATCATAAAATAGATTAAAAAATAGACACATTGCATTGTCTCACTATAAAACATAATGCACAAAAAATTACAAGCTAACATACTCAAAAGACTGAAATATTATATAATATTTTCAGTCTAAAAAGTATACTAGCGTGTTGATCGTTAATTACTTGATCCTTAATTTATTATGGGATAGTGATAATAGACTTTTTTTTTTAAATATAAAAATATTCATATATTAAATATCAAATTTACATAAATGCACTATCGAAGTTGTGGAACTCAATCATTAATTAAACGAGGGGGGGGGGGAATTTTCCACCATAAGGCACTTAATAAAAATTTTACATAAATATATACACATACTATATCACATTCAACTAAGAAAAAGCTATCCAAATATCAATTATTTCACATTTTATAAAAATACGAAAAATATTTTTTAACTAATTACACCACTACCTCTTAAAATTTTGTCTAATCCGGAATAACACAGCACTAATATACTTATATGAACACGTGTATACTTATAATGAACACGTATGTAGGATGGCGATAACTAAAATTATTTCAATTTTAATAAACATAAATTACATACCCTGTAACACAACCAGTTTTCTTTTATCAATCCATTTCTATGAAATGATCTAAACACTTAACAAATAATCCTTTTTCATGTTACTCAAACCACGCTAGTTTGTTGTTCCAAGTTTTCGCCGAGCGAAATAGGGTTATAACATTGAAAATCGTCTTGGAACCAAACCAGACTATCGCCAAGCGCTCGGATCAAACCAGACCATCGCCAAGAGCGCGCCAACCCTCTGTTTGGTCTATCTCTAATGGCCGCCGCGAAAACGAAACTATGGAGAGTGACAGGTCTGTATAATAAATAGTCTGTGCCTCAGGATGTCCCTATTCCTCAAATTCCCTACAGCATCAGCGCCACCTAGTGGTTTCGGAATTTAACATTACGGAGCCTTCCTGTCCGTAGCTGCTTTTCAGAGTGGGGATAACCTAGATGCACTAGAACAGATTTTCTATTCTTTCAGTCTGAACAAATTTGCCTCGCACTCAAATTCGTAGTACTCAAATTTCCCTCGTGCGTACAAGAAGGTTCACCTTTCTTTAAAGTGTGCTATATATATACATTAATAGAAGAATTGTAAAGAGAAAACCACCTGGAACTATAGAAGGTAATATTGTTTCTCCGTGTTTAAAATGTGTTATTATGTGTATTATTCAGTTTCTAAGAAAAGTATTGGTTTGCGTGAAATACTAAACGATATTTCCATTTGAGCTGAATATTGGAATGAAATAGATTTTTGCAAGACATAATTATGAAAATACTGCTATGTCTATAAACACCTAAAGTTGTTATTTAAATATATTTCACTTAATGTAACTAATGCTTTAAAAAAATATTGCTTGTGTATGTTTTCCACTTTGACACTATATATATTACAAAATAATGCCCAAACGTGGTTTCGGTGTGTTTTAAAATTTCCCCCTTCTTCAGATCGCAAATAAAAATTGCATATGTAACGAACTTCTACATAAATGCTGAAGCTTTTGGTATTTATACATTCCTTTCTTTCCAAAGAGTTGATTCAATAATAATGCTCTTGCGTTTTAGAGAACATTTATTACTTTCCCTGTATGTATTTTATAATGAATAGTGAAAATATTGTGATGGGGTCAAAAATTCGAATTCGAGATTTCGAAGGATCGTTTTTTGGTGATGTCTGTCGTTGAGTCTATGGAAATCTCATGAAGGACCTTTTCAAACGAAATTCGGTAAAGAAATTAATATCAGTGAATATTAGGAGCCTATTGATTTTGAAGTAATCAAATGTTCGGAAGAACCCCTCACCTCCAAATTTGTATTAAATTCTGATAAAGTCAGAAAACTATTGTGAAATATGTTCATTTTTCATATGAATAGTTTACGATAAATTTGTTAACATCATTCTCATGGATTTCGCTCCATTCACGAGAGAAGATAAATTGTGTAATAGTTTTGTGTTTTGAAATCTAACCATTTGACAAAAGTCATTTATATGTAAGAAATGCTCTTCTCTATGATTGTCTTTAACGTTTGGAGATACATTTGGCAAACTTTTCGTCTCATTTAGCAAAATATCGCCAGTTTAATTATATGGACTACATTGTTTATTGTGGAAGCTATCAATATTGATAATTTTCAATTTAAAATTGCATAAAATGTAAGTTGATTGCGTACTTCAAAATAGTTTACAAGTCATCTGGAAAATTTTTCAAATAAAAAAACATTGTGCCGTTGTTAAAAAAGTTGTGCTGTTGATCTCATACATATTTTTTCATTGTGCAAGAAGTAAATTCATTGGATAATATAGGGAAAGTCATGTGCTGCTCAGATCGGATTTAAATTTCATTATATATTTGATTTTTATTGAAAACATTACTAAGGAGTCTCGCCGTAAAATACAATTAATCCGATATTCAAATTTTCTACATTCGGATTTATACATATTTTCAAATTTGTGAAAGATATTCAAATAATTAATTATGTTATAATTGTAACGCATTTATACTGATTGGACGTGGGCAGTAACTCCTACACAATGCAAAGACATTTCTTCTTTCACAGCGAAATGATGGTGTTCAAGACCTACGGCACATTGTAATTATCATTGAATTAACTTCATGTAAATTGATGTGGACAGTACATGACTTTTCTTATATTAGATAGTGAATTTATATCAGTGAAATAATTATGTATAAAATCCATGCCACAATGAGTGTAATGTTGAATTGCAAATTTGGCGCTTTTTCGGAAGTCAACATATAAACCCCAAAGAACTCTAGATGAACATTTATAATTGGTACAACTTTAAATTGACAATTATCAATATTGATAGATATCACAATAGGTAACATTGCCATATATTGAATTATTTTAATAAATAATTCATCGATTTAGTGTGATTTTTAAATTTTAACGATATTTTCGATCAATCGAACGATCAATCTCAGCCGAAATACATCGCCAAGTTGGCGATATTTCGCCCGCTTTTCTGTATTATATTTTGCCGCTTTCAAGAACTTTTCTATATATAACTAACATTTGGAAACTGGATATGGGGAATTTTATATATAAATAACATTAGCAACTAGATTGAGGTGTGTGTGTGTGGTGGTGGGGGAATGGGATCCTTCCGAAAATTTAGATTACGTTTAAAATTATAAAATTAATAGTGTTCCATTATAAAATGGATATATATATTTTCCAGTGATATAATTATGTATAAAACCAATGGCACAATGACTCTAATGTTGAAAAGCGAATTTGACGCTTTTTCGTAAGTCAACATTTAAACCTTAATAGACACTGTATGCATATTTATAACTGGTGGAACTTTAAATTGACAATTATCAATATTGATAGCCTACACAATAGGTAATATAGCCATATATTGAAATATTTTAATAAATAATTTTATCAATTTAGTGTCATTTTTTATATTTTGATATTTTCATCAGTCTTGAGCCAAATGTCGCCAAGTTGGCTATGCTTCGCCCACATTTCTGTATTATATTTTGCCTCTCTCAAGAAATTTTCTATATACAACTAACATTTGGAAACTAGATATGGATATTTTTATATATAAATTACATTAGCAACTAGATTGAATGGTTGGGGGGGGAGAGGAGAATCCTTCTGAAAATTTGATTACGTTTAAAATTAATAGTGTTCCCATTTTCTTATATTCGACAAAGAATGGACAGTAGTGAAAAAATTATGTGTAAAATCTATGGCACAATGATTGTAATGCTGAATTGCAAATTAGGCGCTTTTTCGGAAGTCAACATATAAACCCCAAAGGACAATATATGAACATTTATAATTGGTGCAGTTTAAAATTGACAATTATCAATATTGATGGCCTACACAAAAAGTAATATTGCCATATATTGAAATATTTTAATAAATAATTTATCAATTTAGTGTCATTTTTTGAATTTTAACGATGTTTTGATCAATCTTGACGAAATCAATGCATTTTGATCAATCAATGACGAAATATATTGCCAAGTTGGCGACATTTCGCCCGCTGTTCTGTATAATATTTTGCCCCTTTCAAGAACTTTTCTATATATAACTAACATTTGGAAACTCTATATGGGGATTTTTATATATGAATAACATTAGCAACTAGATAAAGGGGGGGGGGGGATCCTTCCGAAAATTAGATTACCAGTGAAAAAATTATGTATAAAATCAATGGCGCAATGTTGAATTGCAAGTTTGATGCTTTGTCGAATGTCAACATATAAACACCAATGGACACTATATGAGCATTTATAATTAGTGCAACTTTAAATTGACAATTTTCAATATTGATAGACTTCGCAATAGGTAATATAGGTATATATTGAAATATTTTGATAATTTAATTTATTAATCTAGGGTTATATTTTAAATTTTGAGGATATTTTCATCAATCTTGAACGAAATATCGCCAGGTTGGCGACATTTCGCTCGTTTATCTGTATTATATTTTGCCGTTTCAAGAATTTTTTTCTATATACAACTAAAATTTGGATTGAGGGGGGGAGGGAGGATCCTTCCAAAAATTAGATTACGTATAAAATTAGTAGTGTTCCATTTTTCTTATATTAGACAATGAATTTATATATTTTTCAGTGAAAAAAATTATATATAAAATCTATGGAACAATGATTGTAATTTTGAATTTCAAATATGGCGCTTTTCAGAAGTCAACGTATAAACGGAAGTCAACGTATTCGGAAGTCAGAATATTTCTTAAGCAGAGGAATTATTTAAAAGCAAAAATTTAATTATATATTAATATTTAGTGCATTATTCTCCCCCCCACATAATATAATAATATATATATACGTATATTGATCCTCTTTACTAAAACTATTGAGCCCCCTTGAATGTCACTCTTGCTTCTCTTGCATTTAATTTCTAGCTACATACCTGTTTAATAGACAAGAATAAGGGCTGGACTTAAAGCCCCTTCTTTCATATGAAAAAAAAAAAAAAATGTTTGTTAATGCTCAAATTTATTAATCTCTAAAAGACAGACATAATAAGCAATTCAAGTGTTTTCTCATTAATGTTTTACTTGGTTTAAAAATCCAATTGTAACAAATTTTACTTTGTTTAAAATATCTGTTAATAACTGAACAAATATATTTGACTATATTGGTCTGAAAAATAGTAAATATCTTATTTAAATGTATTAGGAATATTGATATCGCATATAATTTTAAGCATCTATTTTATTTCATGCAACTATTTCGTTACTGATTCTTGAAATTAATTCTGTAGTAAATTTAACATTTTAATATTTTTAATATTATATATAGTAAATATTTGCATATTTACTAATGAAGTTATAAATTAACATAATTAACATAATTAAAATAAAATATATGAATAGGAATAATTTTGAAAATAAACAGGTATAAATTACTATATTTAACTTATTTCAACATCGTAAAAATATTTCAATAAATTATCTTATTCTGTCAAAGAAAATCTGAAATTATCTTAAAAATGATATGCTTATTATTGTAGTTGTAAAAACTACAATAATTGTCTTTAGATTTATAAATTATTTTAAAAATCTTATTTCTTAAGAAAATCCCTAGAACTCTAGATTTAGACTTGGTTTTTTAAATAAACCAGCAATATTCTCAAAACAAATCTCTCTCCCTCATTTGTTTTATTTGCCCATTCCAGTTCTTAGAATTTTTCAGACTTCTAGTTCAGGCATGCATATTGTCCTCTGGATTAAATTTATCAATGAATGAAACTGGCTATAATAAGCTAACCAGGAGGATTTCGTTCCGGAGGCAGTGATGCACAATGGTTCTTTCTCTACCACGAATGTCTTACAATAGTTTCTTATCTCGGAGAATAACACAAGAAGCTAGTGATACAGGCAGATGCACAATGGTTCTATCTCTTCCACTAGCAAAAATCCGGTTTTTGAATGGATTAGCTCGTACGAATTATGCCAGCTGTGAAATATGTTATAATAAAACCTAATTTTGCAAATAATTATGAACATTGAAGCATAAAATATTAATTTCAATATTTGAGAATCTTAATATAAAGCATCCTACGAGTATATCTCATATAAGTATGTATATCTCAAGGATATTTCGTTAAGTATGATGTATGATATACGAGTATGTCTTTTTAATCATGATGTTATATGAGTATATCTCGCATAAGTTTTTGGAATTTGAATAGTAAATTAAACAAATTAGAATACAGAAGAACAATGAAATCAAAGTATCATATTTAAATAGCAAAAATCTATTTTTATTTTCTCAGACGTAGTCCTAAGAATGTATTATTTTCAAGAAAATTTTCAATTTCGAGGTTTTTATGCCCATATATGTTTGAGACCTCTTGAATACGTTTTGAATATTTTTGGAGTGATGTTGATCTGTCTGATATCTGTGATCGATTTCTTGTGTGCACGCTAGCAGCCCCAAATGTCAACGGATTTTCAACATCATATCCGACTTTGTTATAAAAAAACTGCAGAACTACGTAGATATTTTTTAATTCGAGTGAAAACTTCGAAATTTTATAATTTTTTCACATGGTAGCACAGGGCAAAATGTGACATTATCAAGCATAAGGGGGTTTATTTAAGGCTCAATAATAACGGACTTTATAGTTTCAATCATTGTTTTGAAAAACAGCAGCGATACAACATTTTTGTTAATGACGTCATTGCCCCTTTTTGGGGAGCAAGTCACTTCCCGGGGGTACATTGTGATATATGATATCAATCGAAATATATTTTCAAGTCCATCAAAATGAAAGGTAACACGCTATAATTGCAATTATTTGGACCCACAACACCGATTCTTCAGATTTTTTCTTGTAAAATTTAAAAAAAGAAATTCTGGTGTGAGAAAGTCAAGTTGAGCCACACGTTAGTTACTTTAGTATACAGGAGCACATAAATGTAGCTGCACTTGCTTTTATTTAGGTGTTTAAAAGTTATTAATTTGTTATTTTATTTGAACGAAGCGTATTAAGCATGTGTAGTTTGAAAATGGGCAATTCGCCAGGTCATAATTTCCGTTTTAATAATTGAATTTATTAGTTGAGTTTATTAGCAAACAGAAGTTGCAATCATATAGTTCTACACCTCAGATTACAATACTACAATAATTTATTATACTTGAAAACTTAAAAATTCATCGAAAAAAAGTGAACTTTATTCAAATGACATCATCGAAATATAAATCGCATGGCTCTCTGTGTAAAAGAAGCGAATATTTTATTCATACACTTTTTTTCATTCCTTTCATTCAGCTGTAATATCTTTAAAATTATCTAATTAGACAAATCTTATAATCATTAAAACTAAAAAATATTGCAATTACCTTGACACAAAATATAGATGTACAGAAAATATGCAAAGACAAAGCGGTTTTAGGACGGATGCAACACTAAATATAAAGTAAAAGAACTTTAAAAATCACAATTTTTACACTGGAAAAAAGATGGATGCCATATTTTATTTAGATGTGGGTCAAGTTATCTTTTCATATAATATAGGTCTAATTATTATATTAGTTTTTATTTAAAAACTACCCAACTCATTTTACTGAAATTTTTTTGTATATTCTATGGGATAATTTAAATATTTCCTAAAATTTTCAAAGCAATTTGTAAATTTTTAATTCGCTTAATATATGTTTGAAAAATTAGGTCCCATACGGTGCAATGTACTTTATTCCTTTAACCCGGGTTCAATCCAAAACTAATTCGATCCTAATTATTCATTTACATTCGTATGTCCCACAGACCGTCTCAATATAACATACTAAAATTTCATTTTGATAAAGTCATTTTTACGACAGTTATCGTGCGAACGGACAGACAGACAGATTGAATAAAATCATAAGCACTTTCAACTATGTTGTAAAGTGATCTTCTACTATGTTGTAAAGTAATCTTCTACTATGTTGTAAAGTGATCTTCTACTATGTTGTAGGCGATCAGATTAGAAGAATATTGGAAATATAAAACTGTACTGTTTGCTATATTAAGTATCCCTTATTTCGATATTACTATTATTACAGATCGCCAAAAACCGAGGAAAATTGACTCGATTTTACGAATAGGGCTGCATTTGAGAGTTATGCCGGTTCTTCCCATGATCTGTTTGTTCGAATTCTTGGTGTGATTAGTTGAATTCTTGCGACTTATGCTACGATATTAAAATATCTATTTGACAAGCTAGAATTTCAATTCATTTCTCTCGATGTTAAAGTAAAATTAATAAAGTATTCCCAAAATTCCAAGAATTTGCTTAGTTTGGTGTGTAATGTGAGAAAAACCGATACATCTGTTTTGATACTGTGCAAATGTTAAGGATTATTGTTATAGTGAATTAACTAATTTACCCTTATTTCTTTACAGGTCGTGAAAACAAATTTTCTGAACTATTCATTTATCTAATATTCCGTTACGGGGTAGATGAACTAAAAATGGGTGTAAGTAAGATGGATATCTTTGAAAAATTGATAGACGGTTACGTAAAGGTTCCGCCCTCATTTCTAGAGCAGGCTTTTACGACGTTAGCCATCCAGTTTTGTCAAAATATCGAACTCAAGAATATTATATATGAGCCGGAACCATTAAACAAATACAGTTCTTGGTTTGAATGGCAGAAGATAATTGAAGAACGATCCACTAAACTGAGCCAGAAACTCCCACTTCCTCCTGCCTTAAAGAATAGATTGATTTCTCGCATTCGGCCAATAGCTTCGCATCTTGACGACTGGAAGAGGAAACAAGACATGTTTGAACTATCTCCCCTTTTTGTACAGAGCTGTTTGAAAACCTCCGATTGGACAGTAGTAGAAATGTGTTTAGACGAAAGGAAGATTGCAAAGCGCTTAGTCCAAGACATAAGAATCCCTGTTTTCCAACGGTATAGAATGGCCTGTTTTCATTGCATAGAAGATATTATTCCCTCTCTATGGAGGCAAATTTCCCCTGAAAGACGTAGTGATTTGTTTCTTCACGAAGAACTTAAATCAGTCAAACTATGGTGGTTATATTTAGATGGGGATCTCGAGAAATTGATTCATAGTAGTGAAGAATTTTGGTTTTGTTTTCTCAGAGCCGGAGTATTGGACAGATCAATATCAAGTGTGCTTCAATGTTGGGGTAAATTGGATATAAATGTAAGAGATATAGCCCTTGAAGTTATAGCTAAGGAAACATATCAACATGATGATTTTGGTTTTATGGACCCTGAAGAAGATATTTTCCGTTTTCTGTTGACACAGATATCTAAAGAACAAAGGGCTGAATTATTCCAATATATCTATCAAAACACCCAAGTTAATATACTTGCATTCTTTCTAAATTGGCCTTACCTGGATCTTTTAGTTCCAATTATTAAAGAGCTATGGAACATTTTGCCTGAAGTAAAATACAATAACATTTTAGAAGCTCTAGCATACACCTATTCTGATGTAAATAATGATGTTGGAGTAAAGGATTATATGGAAATCGAATATGGATACATAATAATAGAGCTACTAGAAGAAACTCCCGATCGTTTCAAGCGATATATATTTGGCAACAATTATCCCTGTGCAGACTCCAGAATATTATATACTCTGCTAAATGAGGGACACCTTAATTTACATTATAAAGAAGTTTTTAAACATATATGGAATCATCTCACGCTGAAAGAGAAGAGATTGTTCTTAAGATCTCATTATGGTCCAAGATTTTGTAGCAATTTGGCTACAGTAGATAATTGGGATCTACTTAACTCAATATTAACAGAATGTTTGCCTGAAGATGAAATCCATATATTTATGAAGAAATTGCAGATATAAACTAGGAAAATATCTAAGCTGGTGATAAAGGAAGAGCGAATGAATATATGATTAAATTCCCTCTGAAGCAGAAAAAATTTTAGTTTATTTAACAATAAATTTTACACTTGAAAGTAGAAGATCATTTTTATTATCAATAATTATTTTTTGCACATTTACTCTACATAAGATTATTCGAATATCTTTGTTAGGAGAATGTTTGTCTGTGGATTATATTCCCAAGTTCTAGAAGTAAATTTTAAGATCTATAATTGGATGATATCTTCTCCGAAGAAGCTAACGGAGTTTATTCTACGATGAGAGATAATATATAATGAAACCGTGATATATTTTAAAGATGCATCTAAAACACGTGAATTTTCCTTTCTCTAATACTAATGTTCTGCTGTGGACACAGAAATTTTTTGTTAACATAATGATGCTGGACTAAATTAATTAAAATGCCTTATGCTATTCCTTTAGAGCGTAATTATTGAAACATTTATGTATTCAATAAAATACATTTAATATTAGTCACATTATTATTTATATTACATATCCAATTCATACTAATACCTATATATTCAAGGTACAGGATGACAATTTTAGTTGGTCTTAAAAGTCTCCTTTATCAGGTAACTGTCTTAAAAGTATTTTGTTGCTGTGAATTGATCAATTATCTAATTTTTCATCGAAGAAAAGGAATCGTTTTACAAAAAAACCCACGACGAAATTAAGCACAAAATATTACAAGAGATATGAATCATGCATAAAGCATTGATTATGAAACACATTTCAAATGAAATTCAATTTTCTTTAGACATCTCCAAAATGTGATACATTCACAGATGATATTTTTTAAACTCACTACAGTAATTTTGTTATACTTGAAAACTTAAACTTCATTGAAAAGACAATTCTAGTCAAAATGAACTTTATTCAAATGACGTCATCGAAATATAAATCGTCTGCCTCTCAATGCAAAATCAATACATATTTCATCCATATCACTTACTTGCAGTCTAACCGTTCTTATCACGGAATATACAATATACAGATATTAAGAGTTTAATTATATGCAAATTCCTCTAATATTTTAAATGTTGTTATCCTAAAATTTTAATAAAATATTTAATTTAATTATCCTGAAAGCTGTATAAGAATATATCTTCTAACTATACAAAATTATCTTCACATTTAGATCTGAAGAAAAAACATCCTGGTCCCATTTGTAAACAAATTTACAGAAACTATTGTTTAATTATCACAAAGTGACATTGATTATCAAAGAAATTGAACGTAATTTTAAAACATATTGTATTTTCATCAATTAAGTTTCATTTTCCTTAATTTAATATCATTTCATCAATTCGGCAGCATTTTCATAAATTTGACAGCCTGTTAAAAAGTTGTCAATGGCGTATCCAGATTTGTATAGAAGTGATTGGCTGATGCCCTTTGGCCCTATTGATATACAGAACAAAACTTTTTGTTCAAATTTAGCTTTTTTCCAATATTCAATATTAAATGGAGTAGCAGACAAGACTTTGGTGAAGAATTCACCGTTTCCATGGATGGTCAAACGACAGTGGGTAAAACAAAACTAGTTATCCAAAATAAATTGTCTGCTGCCGAATTTTCGAAGCAAGTGGCAACGTTTGGTTTTCGCAAGTATCATTTGGACATTCGTTCGGGATGGAATGCAAACATCGACGTTTTCCAAGCAACAGACGTTCCAACTAACACTATGTGCGCTTTAATTATATTGACTTAAATTTGTCCGTGCTGACTTTATATATTGTTATATGATAATATGGATGCATTATGCTTCGCGTAAAATGTTCGCTGTCAGAAGTTGATTATAAACCGACATTAAGGGCGGCCGAAGACTGACGAAAATAATTGGCTCCTATTATGTGAAATTAAGAAGCCTTTTCTTCAATTTGACATATAAATTAAATTATCCACCTGCTGATAATTATTATAGTAATCCACCATGTCCAGTGGGGGAAGTAGCGTACGCAGAAAATTTGTAAGGGGGATAGCAAAGTTCTATATAATGCTACTGTTTTCTCGTTGCGACTTTTATACTAAAACAAATAATGTTTAAAAAAGACAGAGTTGTGAAGGGCTTAATTTTTGAATAATTATTGTTGTGAAAGAAATACGCTTTGCAAAAGCAAGATGATAAACGAATTGGAATAATCAAAATAAAATCTGACACTTTAGCAATTATTTAATCCTTCGTTTGCTGCCCCTTTCAGTTTTCCACCTGAGGCACGTACCTCGGTCGAATCACGGGTCCCCGACAAATAAAACCGGAGATTTCATCCCCTAAATTTTTTACTAAAACTGAATGGGAAGCAACAGAAGGATTAAATAATTAATAGAAGCTGACCTTGCAAAAATATGTCTTTTATAGTAAACTATTTGTACTTTAGCTAACTTATATGTATTGTATCTTTCTGGAGGGAATGTAAGCGCCCTAAGCTCCCTCCCTCTCTGACATATAAATTTATTATATTGCTTACCGAGCTTGCTTATGACGTCACGTAAACAAAAATTGTGTAGTGGAGATGCAGCGGCACACGCGTTAGAATATTTTAATTGCTTACATTATTCGTTTCTATAAAATATTTTTACTGCAAAACTTAGGAGGGGGGATCTGAAGAAATTTTTTTAACGCCCTGCATGAGCTCGCCCGAACAACTGACTTGATTCCTGTCCGTGTGACGTAGTTTAGAAAATCGTCAGCCTTGGAGGGCTATAATCTCAGTTATCGTTCTTTGGCTTTATTTTCATTTATGGCATTATTTCAGTGACCAGTATGAAGTTACAAAATACTTATTTTACACTTTTAATTAGCCTAAGACGAATAATGTGGCATTTTTATGCACATTTGGGTTTTGTAAGTTTGAGGGGATTGGCACAGATCTGATTTTACTATAGATTTCTGAAAATATTTTATTCGAAACCCCGATTATGTGCAAGAGATTAAAATAAAAGGGGTACATGCTTCTGTACAAGTCGATACAGGTCACATTAAGGCTCCTCTATATACGAGCTGACTCATCAAGCATATTGAAGCCCACCACAGATGGATGCGTAGTCCATTAACATTAACTCTATTCGTATTATCACTTTAGGAAGTATAATTGAAATAATTATAGGTGGGTGTTCTGCATCGAATTACTCTAATCATTCTAGAAAGGGTTTTAGGCTATTTCGCGTTCCTAGAAACGAAGAAAGAAGAAAACAATGGCTAATAAATAATTGGATACCCGGTACTGGGGCACACTCGTTTGAGCTAAGTTCTACAATATTCTAATTGAAACTTCTTTTTTTATATAAAATATTTATTTTAAACACTTATTTTATAATTTCTGTAACTATAGTATGGAATCCTATGGGCTTCAATATGCTTGAAAAGTCAGCCTGTAGTAGAGGAGCTCTAGGTCACATCAGACAAATTTCACTGTCTAGAACAGGAGGGGACCAACCCCCTGGGGGGTCTACCTGAAACCAATCAAAACCTATACGCACTGGAACAGGTTTTCTATCCTTTCAGCGTGCTTAGTAGTACTCAAAGTTGCCTCGTGCTTACAAGAAGGTTCACCGTTCTTTAAAATGTGCGATATATATACACTAATAGAAGAACTGTAAAGAGAAAACCACGTGGAACTATAGAAGGCAATGTTGTTTCTCTGTGTTTAAAATGTGTTATTATGTGTATTATTCAGTTTCTAAGAAAAGTATTGGCTTGCGTCAAATGCTAAACGATATTTCCATTTGAGCTAAACATTGTAATGAAATAGATTTTTGCAAGACATAATTATGAAAATACTGCTATGTCTATAAACACATAAAGTTGTTATCTAAATATATTTCACTTAATACAACTAATGCTATTTAAAAATACTGCTTGTGTAAGTTTTCCGCTCTGACACTATATATATTGCAAAATAATGAAACGTAGTTACGGTGCTTTAAAACTTCCCCCTCCTTCAGATGGCATATAAAAAGTGCATATGTAACGAACTTCTACATAAATGCTGAAGATTTTGGTATTTATACATTCCTTTCTTCCCAAAGAATTGATTCAATAATAATGCTCTTGCGTTTTGGAGAATATTTCTTACTTTCCCTGTATGTATTGTATAATGAATAGTGAAAGTATTGTGATGGGGTCAAAAGTTCGAATTCGAGGTTTTGATGGATCGTTTTTTGGTGATGTGAATCCTTGTGTCTGTCGACATCTCATGAAGGACCTTTTCAAACGAAATTTGGTAAAGATATTACCATCAGTGAATATTAGGTGCCTATTGATGATTTTAAAGTAAAAAAATGTTCGGAAGAACACCCCACCTCCCAATTTGCATTAAATTCTGATAAAGTCAGAAAACTATTGAGAAATATGTTCATTTTTCATATGAAATAGTATACGATAAATTTGTTAACATCATTCTCGTGTATATCGCTCCATTCACGAGAGAAGATAATTTGTGTAATAGTTTTGAGTTTTGAAATCTAACCATTTAACAAAAGTCATTTATATGTAAGCAATGCTCTTCTCTATGTTTGTCTGTAACGATTAGAGATACATTTGGCAAACTTTTCGACTCATTTAGCGAAATATCGCCAGTTTAATTATATGGACTACATTGTTTACTGTGGAAGCTATCAATATTGAGAATTTTTAATTTAAAGTTGCATAACATGTAAGTTGATTGGGTGCTTCAATATAGTTTTACATGTTGTCATCTAGAAAATTTTCAAATAAAAAAAAAACATTGTGCAGTTGTTAAAAACATTGTGCTGTTGATCTTATACATATTTTTTCATTGTGATAGAATTAAATGCATTGCATTATATAGTGAAAGTCATGTGCTGCACAGATCAGATTTTAATTTCATTATATATGTGATTTTTATTGAAAACATTACTAAGGAGTCTTGCATTAAAATGTAATTAATCCGATATTCAAATTTTCTACATTCTGATTTATACTTATTTTCAAATTTGTGAAAGATATTCAAATAATTAATTATGTTATAATTGTAAAGCATTGATACTGATTGGACGTGAGCAGTAACTCCTGCACGATGCAAAGACATTTCTTCTTTCACAGCGAAATAGTGGTGTTCAAGACCTACGGCACATTGTATTTAAGATTGAATTAACTTCATGTAAATTGATGTGGGCCGTGCATGACTTTTCTTATATTAGACAATGAATTTACATATTTTCCAGTGAAATAATTATGTATAAAATCCATGTCACAATAACTGTAATGTTGAATTACGCATTTTGCGCTTTTTCGGATGTCAATATCTAAACCCCAAAGGACGCTAGTTGAACATTTATAATTGGTACAACTTTAAATTGGCAATTATCAATATTGATAGCCTACACAATAGGTAATGTTGCCATATATTGAAATATTATAATAAATAATTCATCAATTTAATGTAATTTTTTTAATTTTAACGATATATTGATCAATCTCAGTCGTAATATATCGTCCAAGTTGGCGATATTTCGCCCGCTTTTCTGCATTATATTTTGCCGCTTTCAAGAACTTTTCTATAGATGACTAACAATTGGAAACTGGATATGGGGATTTTTATATATAAATGATATTAGCAACTAGATTGAGGTATGTGTGTGTGGGGAGGGATCCTTCCAAAAATTTAGATTACGTTTAAAATTAATAGTGTTCCATTATACAATGGATTTATATATTTCCCAGTGAAATAACTGTGTATAAAATCCATGGCACAATGACTGTAATGCTGAATTGCGACTTTGACGCTTTTTCGTAAGTCAACATTTAAACCCTAATGGACACTATATGAATATTTATCATTGGTGGAACTTTAAATTGACAATTATCAATATTGATAGCCTACACAATACGTAATATAGCCATTTATTGAAATATTTTAATAATTAATTTATCCATTTAGTGTCATTTTTTAAATTTTGAAGATATTTTCATCAGTCTTGGGCGAAATGTCGCCAAGTTGGCTATGTATCGCCCACTTTTCTGTATTATTTTGCTTCTTTCACGAAATTTTCCATGTACAACTAACATTTGGAAACTAGATATGAGGATTTATATATATAAATAACATTAACAACTTGATTGAGTGGTTGGGGTGGGGGAGGGGAGAATCCTCCCGAAAATTAGATTACATTTAAATTAGTAGTGTTCCGTTTTTCTTATATTAGACAATGAATTTATATATTTTTCAGTGAAAAAAATTATATATAAAATCCATGGAACAATGATTGTAATGTTGAATTTCAAATTTGGCGCTCTTCAGAAGTCAACGTATAAACGGAAGTCAACGTATTCGGAAGTCAGCATATTTCTTAAGCAGATGAATTATTTAAAAACAAAAATTTAATTATATATTATTATTTTAGTGCATTTTTATCTACCCCCCCCCCATAAAAATATATATGTATATACGAGTGTATTGATCCTCTTTACTATCAACCAATTAACTTTGGATCAAACAACACAAAATACATAGGAGTAAAATTTGCAGAATTAAAAACATATTACAAAATATTAATGAAGTTTTGGAATTTATATGTGTAAACTATATCAATTAATTTGAAATACATACGATTAACACATTGTAATTTTTTTTTCCTTTTTTGTAAATTGTGCAAGAAAAAAATTTGAAACATCCGTGTTTGAGTACCCCTCATTTTAAAGGGTTTGAAAATATATCTTGATTGATACTAAGTTTGACAATGTGCACATACAGAGGATAATTCCCCCCCTTCCGAGGTTGCTTATGACGTCACGTAAACTAAAATTGTGATGTGGAGACACACGAGTTAAAATATTTTAATTGCTTAAATTATTCGTTTCTACAAAATATTTTTACTGCAAAATTTAGGAGGGGGATCTAAAGAAATTTTTTAAACGCTCTGCATGAACTCGCCCGAACAACTGACATGAATCCAGTCCGTGTGACGTAGTTTAGAAAATCGCCAGACTTGGAGGGCTATAATCTCAATTATCGGTCTTTGGCTCTATTTTCATTTATGGCATTATTTCAGTGACCAATGTGAAGTTAAAAAATATTTATTTCACACTTTTAATTAGCCTAAGACAATTAATGTGGCATTTTTTGCACATTTGGGTTTTGTAAGTTTGAGGGCATTGGCACAGATCAGATTTTACTTTTTTTTTATGGGTTTCGTCCAGAAAAGAGCACCAGGCGCGAAGCGCCTTTAATCTCCAATCTCTAGGTGTGGTTCTTATCTTCATACTGTGACATTATTTCATTTGCCCATAGTTGGAGGTTCGAGGTTTTTGATTTACTGTTTTTATTATTTGACTTAGCTCCTAGTGTGGCAGTTTGTTGCACATTCAGAGTTTGAGTAATTTTGGGGAGTTGATGCAGTTCTAAGGATTTCCTATCAATTTGGCAGTTTAAGGTTTAAGAACATTTTTTAGAAAACATTGATCGAGTTTTAATTTAATATCAACTATTTAAGTTGGGACTTACCTAATTCCGATTTTCAATATTAAGTACCGCGCGGGGTCTCTTACGTGATTTGGCTTTGCGATGATCATAGTCATGCAGATTGAATAGTAGTTCATTTGGAACAGATGGCAGGTTTTTATAGAATTTAAGCGCTAGCTTTTTAATTTGGGCTCTAACAGTTTTTATTTTGAAGTCTTTCCTAATTACCGAGTTTCTTAAGTATCTAGGAGCTTTCCTTATAATCCTTAGGGTTTTGTTTTGTTTTGTCTCTAGTAAGTCTATAGTAGTTTTACAGGCATATCCCCATACGGGTGCTGCATACAGCATTCCCGGGCGGATGACCGATTTATAAATTAGGAGTTTATTTTGATAACTTAGATTTCCGTTTCCTATCATTGGGTATAAGGCTCCTGTGGCCATGTACGCTTTTTTGATTAAGTTCGTTACGTGCTGTTTCCAGGTTAGGTGGGAATCTATCGTTACACCTAGGTATTTAGTAGATTTTTCCGCTTAAAATATTACTGAAAATATTTTATTCGAAGCCCCGATTATGTGCAAGAGATTAAAATAAAAAGGGTACATGCTTCTGTACATGTCGTTACAGGTCACATGAAACAAATTTCACTGTCTAGAACAGGTGGGGACAAACCCCCTAGGGGTCTACCTGAAACCGGTCTAACCTAGATGCACTGGAACAGGTTTCCTATTCTTTCAGTCTGCTCAAATTTGCCTCTTACTCAAATTTGTAGTTCTCAAATTTGCCTCGTGCGCACAAGAAGGTTCACCGTTCTTTTAAGTGTGCTATATATATACATTAATAGAAGAATTGTAAAGAGAAAACCACCTGGAACTATAGAAGGTAATATTGTGTCTCCGTATTTAAAATGTGTTATTATGTGTATTATTCAGTTTCTAAGAAAAGTATTGTTTTGCGTCAAATGCTAAACGATATTTCCATTTGAGCTGAACATTGGAATGAAATAGATTTTTGCAAGACATAATTATGAAAATACTGCTATGTCTATAAACACATAAAGTTGTTATCTAAATATATTTCACTTAATGCAACTAATGCTATTTAAAAATATTGCTTGTGTAAGTTTTCCGCTCTGACACTATATATATTACAAAATAATGAAACGTAGTTACGGTGCTTTAAAACTTCCCCCTCCTTCAGATGGCATATAAAAAGTGCATATGTAACGAACTTCTACATAAATGCTGAAGATTTTGGTATTTATACATTCCTTTCTTCCCAAAGAATTGATTCAATAATAATGCTCTTACGTTTTGGAGAATATTTCTTACTTTCCCTGTATGTATTGTATAATGAATAGTGAAAGTATTGTGATGGGGTCAAAAATTCGAATTCGAGGTTTTGATGGATCGTTTTTTGGTGATGTGTATCCTTGTGTCTGTGGACATCTCATGAAGGACCTTTTCAAACGAAATTTGGTAAAGATATTGCCATCAGTGAATATTAGGTGCCTATTGATGATTTTGAAGTAATCAAATGTTCGGAAGAACCCCCCACCTCCCAATTTGCATTAAATTCTGATAAAGTCAGAAAACTATTGAGAAATATGTTCATTTTTCATATGAAATAGTATACGATAAATTTGTTAACATCATTCTCGTGTATATCGCTCCATTCACGAGAGAAGATAATTTGTGTAATAGTTTTGTGTTTTGAAATCTAACCATTTAACAAAAGTCATTTATATGTAAGCAATGCTCTTCTCTATGTTTGTCTGTAACGATTAGAGATACATTTGGCAAACTTTTCGACTCATTTAGCGAAATATCGCCAGTTTAATTATATGGACTACATTGTTTACTGTGGAAGCTATCAATATTGAGAATTTTTAATTTAAAGTTGCATAACATGTAAGTTGATTGGGTACTTCAATATAGTTTTACATGTTGTCATCTAGAAAATTTTCAAATAAAAAAAAAACATTGTGCAGTTGTTAAAAACATTGTGCTGTTGATCTTATACATATTTTTTCATTGTGATGGAATTAAATGCATTGCATTATATAGTGAAAGTCATGTGCTGCACAGATCAGATTTTAATTTCATTATATATGTGATTTTTATTGAAAACATTACTAAGGAGTCTTGCATTAAAATGTAATTAATCCGATATTCAAATTTTCTACATTCTGATTTATACTTATTTTCAAATTTGTGAAAGATATTCAAATAATTAATTATGTTATAATTGTAAAGCATTGATACTGATTGAACGTGAGCAGTAACTCCTACACGATGCAAAGACATTTCTTCTTTCACAGGGAAATAGTGGTGTTCAAGACCTACGGCACATTGTATTTAAGATTGAATTACCTTCATGTAAATTGATGTGGGCCGTGCATGACTTTTCTTATATTAGACAATGAATTTACATATTTTCCAGTGAAATAATTATGCATAAAATCCATGTCACAATAACTGTAATGTTGAATTACGCATTTTGCGCTTTTTCGGATGTCAACATATAAACCTCAAAGGACGCTAGTTGAACATTTATAATTGGTACAACTTTAAATTGGCAATTATCAATATTGATAGCCTACACAATCGGTAATGTTGCCATATATTGAAATATTATAATAAATAATTCATCAATTTAGTGTAATTTTTTAAATTTTAACGATATATTGATCAATCTCAGTCGTAATATATCGTCCAAGTTGGCGATATTTCGCCCGCTTTTCCGCATTATATTTTGCCGCTTTCAAGAACTTTTCTATAGATGACTAACAATTGGAAACTGGATATGGGGATTTTTATATATAAATGATATTAGCAACTAGATTGAGGTATGTGTGTGTGCGTGTGGTGAGGGATCTTTCCAAAAATTTAGATTACGTTTAAAATTAATAGTGTTCCATTATACAATGGATTTATATATTTCCCAGTGAAATAACTGTGTATAAAATCAATGGCACAATGACTGTAATGCTGAATTGCGACTTTGACGCTTTTTCGTAAGTCAACATTTAAACCCTAATGGACACTATATGAATATTTATCATTGGTGGAACTTTAAATTGACAATTATCAATATTGATAGCCTACACAATACGTAATATAGCCATTTATTGAAATATTTTAATAATTAATTTATCAATTTAATGTCATTTTTTAAATTTTGAAGATATTTTCATCAGTCTTGGGCGAAATGTCGCCAAGTTGGCTATGTATCGCCCACTTTTCTGTATTATTTTGCTTCTTTCACGAAATTTTCCATGTACAACTAACATTTGGAAACTAGATATGAGGATTTATATATATAAATAACATTAACAACTTGATTGAGTGGTTGGGGGGGGGAGGGGAGAATCCTCCCGAAAATTAAATTACGTTTAAATTAGTAGTGTTCCATTTTTCTTATATTAGACAATGAATTTATATATTTTTCAGTGAAAAAAATTATATATAAAATCCATGGAACAATGATTGTAATGTTGAATTTCAAATTTGGCGCTCTTCAGAAGTCAACGTATAAACGGAAGTCAACGTATTCGGAAGTCAGCATATTTCTTAAGCAGATGAAATATTTAAAAACAAAAATTTAATTATATATTATTATTTTAGTGCATTTTTCTCTACCCCCCCCCCCCCATAAAAATATATATGTATATACGAGTGTATTGATCCTCTTTACTATCAACCAATTAACTTTTGATCAAACAACACAAAATACCTAGGAGTAAAATTTGCAGAATTAAAAACATATTACAAAATATTAATGAAGTTTTGGAATTTATATGTGTAAACTATATCAATTAATTTCAAATACATACGATTAACACATTGTAATTTTTTTTTCCTTTTTTGTAAATTGTGCAAGAAAAAAATTTGAAACATCCGTGTTTTGAGTACCCCTCATTTTAAAGGGTTTGAAAATATATCTTGATTGATACTAAGTTTGACAATGTGCACATACAGAGGATAATACCCCCCCTTCCGAGGTTGCTTATGACGTCACGTAAACTAAAATTGTGATGTGGAGACACACGAGTTAAAATATTTTAATTGCTTAAATTATTCGTTTCTAAAAAATATTTTTACTGCAAAACTTAGGAGGGGGATCTAAAGAAATTTTTGAAACGCTCTGCATGAACTCGCCCGAACAACTGACTTGATTCCAGTCCGTGTGACGTAGTTTAGAAAATCGCCAGACTTGGAGGGCTATAATCACCATTATCGTTCTTCGTCTTTATTTTCATTTATGGCATTATTTCAGTGACCAATGTGAAGTTACAAAATATTTATTTTACACTTTTAATTAGCCTAAGACAATTAATGTGGCATTTTTTTGCACATTTGGGTTTTGTAAGTTTGAGGGCATTGGCACAGATCAGATTTTACTTTAGATTACTAAAAATATTTTATTCGAAGCCCCGATTATGTGCAAGAGATTAAAATAAAAGGGGTACATGCTTATGTACATGTCGTTACAGGTCACATGAAGCAAATTTCACTGTCTAGAGCAGGTGGGGACAACCCCCCTAGGGGTCTACCTGAAACCGGTCTAACCTAGATGCACTGGAACAGGTTTCCTATTCTTTCAGTCTGCTCAAATTTGCCTCGTACTCAAATTTGTAGTTCTCAAATTTGCCTCGTGCGTACAAGAAGGTTCACCGTTCTTTTAAGTGTGCTATATATATACATTAATAGAAGAATTGTAAAGAGAAAACCACCTGGAACTATAGAAGGTAATATTGTGTCTCCGTATTTAAAATGTGTTATTATGTGTATTATTCAGTTTCTAAGAAAAGTATTGTTTTGCGTCAAATGCTAAACGATATTTCCATTTGAGCTAAACATTGTAATGAAATAGATTTTTGCAAGACATAATTATGAAAATACTGCTATGTCTATAAACACATAAAGTTGTTATCTAAATATATTTCACTTAATGCAACTAATGCTATTTAAAAATACTGCTTGTGTAAGTTTTCCGCTCTGACACTATATATATTACAAAATAATGAAACGTAGTTACGGTGCTTTAAAATTTCCCCTCCTTCAGATGGCATATAAAAAGTGCATATGTAACGAACTTCTACATAAATGCTGAAGATTTTGGTATTTATACATTCCTTTCTTCCCAAAGAATTGATTCAATAATAATGCTCTTGCGTTTTGGAGAATATTTCTTACTTTCCCTGTATGTATTGTATAATGAATAGTGAAAGTATTGTGATGGGGTCAAAAATTCGAATTCGAGGTTTTGATGGATCGTTTTTTGGTGATGTGTATCCTTGTGTCTGTGGACATCTCATGAAGGACCTTTTCAAACGAAATTTGGTAAAGATATTACCATCAGTGAATATTAGGTGCCTATTGATGATTTTGAAGTAATCAAATGTTCGGAAGAACCCCCCACCTCCCAATTTGCATTAAATTCTGATAAAGTCAGAAAACTATTGAGAAATATGTTCATTTTTCATATGAAATAGTATACGATAAATTTGTTAACATCATTCTCGTGTATATCGCTCCATTCACGAGAGAAGATAATTTGTGTAATAGTTTTGTGTTTTGAAATCTAACCATTTAACAAAAGTCATTTATATGTAAGCAATGCTCTCCTCTATGTTTGTCTGTAACGATTAGAGATACATTTGGCAATCTTTTCGACTCATTTAGCGAAATATCGCCAGTTTAATTATATGGACTACATTGTTTACTGTGGAAGCTATCAATATTGAGAATTTTTAATTTAAAGTTGCATAACATGTAAGTTGATTGGGTACTTCAATATAGTTTTACATGTTGTCATCTAGAAAATTTTCAAATAAAAAAAAAAACATTGTGCAGTTGCTAAAAACATTGTGCTGTTGATCTTATACATATTTTTTCATTGTGATGGAATTAAATGCATTGCATTATATAGTGAAAGTCATGTGCTGCACAGATCAGATTTTAATTTCATTATATATGTGATTTTTATTGAAAACATTACTAAGGAGTCTTGCATTAAAATGTAATTAATCCGATATTCAAATTTTCTACATTCTGATTTATACTTATTTTCAAATTTGTGAAAGATATTCAAATAATTAATTATGTTATAATTGTAAAGCATTGATACTGATTGGACGTGAGCAGTAACTCCTGCACGATGCAAAGACATTTCTTCTTTCACAGCGAAGTAGTGGTGTTCAAGACCTACGGCACATTGTATTTAAGATTGAATTAACTTCATGTAAATTGATGTGGGCCGTGCATGACTTTTCTTATATTAGACAATGAATTTACATATTTTCCAGTGAAATAATTATGTATAAAATCCATGTCACAATAACTGTAATGTTGAATTACGCATTTTGCGCTTTTTCGGATGTCAACATCTAAACCCCAAAGGACTCTAGTTGAACATTTATAATTGGTACAACTTTAAATTGGCAATTATCAATATTGATAGCCTACACAATAGGTAATGTTGCCATATATTGAATTATTATAATAAATAATTCATCAATTTAGTGTAATTTTTTTAATTTTAACGATATATTGATCAAACTCAGTCGTAATATATCGTCCAAGTTGGCGATATTTCGCCCGCTTTTCTGCATTATATTTTGCCGCTTTCAAGAACTTTTCTATAGATGACTAACAATTGGAAACTGGATATGGGGATTTTTATATATAAATGATATTAGCAACTAGATTGAGGTATGTGTGTGTGGGGAGGGATCCTTCCAAAAATTTAGATTACGTTTAAAATTAATAGTGTTCCATTATACAATGGATTTATATATTTCCCAGTGAAATAACTGTGTATAAAATCCATGGCACAATGACTGTAATGCTGAATTGCGACTTTGACGCTTTTTCGTAAGTCAACATTTAAACCCTAATGGACACTATATGAATATTTATCATTGGTGGAACTTTAAATTGACAATTATCAATATTGATAGCCTACACAATACGTAATATAGCCATTTATTGAAATATTTTAATAATTAATTTATCCATTTAGTGTCATTTTTTAAATTTTGAAGATATTTTCATCAGTCTTGGGCGAAATGTCGCCAAGTTGGCTATGTATCGCCCACTTTTCTGTATTATTTTGCTTCTTTCACGAAATTTTCCATGTACAACTAACATTTGGAAACTAGATATGAGGATTTATATATATAAATAACATTAACAACTTGATTGAGTGGTTGGGGTGGGGGAGGGGAGAATCCTCCCGAAAATTAGATTACATTTAAATTAGTAGTGTTCCGTTTTTCTTATATTAGACAATGAATTTATATATTTTTCAGTGAAAAAAATTATATATAAAATCCATGGAACAATGATTGTAATGTTGAATTTCAAATTTGGCGCTCTTCAGAAGTCAACGTATAAACGGAAGTCAACGTATTCGGAAGTCAGCATATTTCTTAAGCAGATGAATTATTTAAAAACAAAAATTTAATTATATATTATTATTTTAGTGCATTTTTATCTACCCCCCCCCATAAAAATATATATGTATATACGAGTGTATTGATCCTCTTTACTATCAACCAATTAACTTTGGATCAAACAACACAAAATACATAGGAGTAAAATTTGCAGAATTAAAAACATATTACAAAATATTAATGAAGTTTTGGAATTTATATGTGTAAACTATATCAATTAATTTGAAATACATACGATTAACACATTGTAATTTTTTTTTCCTTTTTTGTAAATTGTGCAAGAAAAAAATTTGAAACATCCGTGTTTGAGTACCCCTCATTTTAAAGGGTTTGAAAATATATCTTGATTGATACTAAGTTTGACAATGTGCACATACAGAGGATAATTCCCCCCCTTCCCAGGTTGCTTATGACGTCACGTAAACTAAAATTGTGATGTGGAGACACACGAGTTAAAATATTTTAATTGCTTAAATTATTCGTTTCTACAAAATATTTTTACTGCAAAATTTAGGAGGGGGATCTAAAGAAATTTTTTAAACGCTCTGCATGAACTCGCCCGAACAACTGACATGAATCCAGTCCGTGTGACGTAGTTTAGAAAATCGCCAGACTTGGAGGGCTATAATCTCAATTATCGGTCTTTGGCTCTATTTTCATTTATGTCATTATTTCAGTGACCAATGTGAAGTTAAAAAATATTTATTTCACACTTTTAATTAGCCTAAGACAATTAATGTGGCATTTTTTGCACATTTGGGTTTTGTAAGTTTGAGGGCATTGGCACAGATCAGATTTTACTTTTTTTTTTATGGGTTTCGTCCAGAAAAGAGCACCAGGCGCGAAGCGCCTTTAATCTCCAATCTCTAGGTGTGGTTCTTATCTTCATACTGTGACATTATTTCATTTGCCCATAGTTGGAGGTTCGAGGTTTTTGATTTACTGTTTTTATTATTTGACTTAGCTCCTAGTGTGGCAGTTTGTTGCACATTCAGAGTTTGAGTAATTTTGGGGAGTTGATGCAGTTCTAAGGATTTCCTATCAATTTGGCAGTTTAAGGTTTAAGAACATTTTTTAGAAAACATTGATCGAGTTTTAATTTAATATCAACTATTTAAGTTGGGACTTACCTAATTCCGATTTTCAATATTAAGTACCGCGCGGGGTCTCTTACGTGATTTGGCTTTGCGATGATCATAGTCATGCAGATTGAATAGTAGTTCATTTGGAACAGATGGCAGGTTTTTATAGAATTTAAGCGCTAGCTTTTTAATTTGGGCTCTAACAGTTTTTATTTTGAAGACTTTCCTAATTACCGAGTTTCTTAAGTATCTAGGAGCTTTCCTTATAATCCTTAGGGTTTTGTTTTGTTTTGTCTCTAGTAAGTCTATAGTAGTTTTACAGGCATATCCCCATACGGGTGCTGCATACAGCATTCCCGGGCGGATGACCGATTTATAAATTAGGAGTTTATTTTGATAACTTAGATTTCCGTTTCCTATCATTGGGTATAAGGCTCCTGTGGCCATATACGCTTTTTTGATTAAGTTCGTTACGTGCTGTTTCCAGGTTAGGTGGGAATCTATCGTTACACCTAGGTATTTAGTAGATTTTTCCGCTTAAAATATTACTGAAAATATTTTATTCGAAGCCCCGATTATGTGCAAGAGATTAAAATAAAAAGGGTACATGCTTCTGTACATGTCGTTACAGGTCACATGAAACAAATTTCACTGTCTAGAACAGGTGGGGACAAACCCCCTAGGGGTCTACCTGAAACCGGTCTAACCTAGATGCACTGGAACAGGTTTCCTATTCTTTCAGTCTGCTCAAATTTGCCTCTTACTCAAATTTGTAGTTCTCAAATTTGCCTCGTGCGCACAAGAAGGTTCACCGTTCTTTTAAGTGTGCTATATATATACATTAATAGAAGAATTGTAAAGAGAAAACCACCTGGAACTATAGAAGGTAATATTGTGTCTCCGTATTTAAAATGTGTTATTATGTGTATTATTCAGTTTCTAAGAAAAGTATTGTTTTGCGTCAAATGCTAAACGATATTTCCATTTGAGCTGAACATTGGAATGAAATAGATTTTTGCAAGACATAATTATGAAAATACTGCTATGTCTATAAACACATAAAGTTGTTATCTAAATATATTTCACTTAATGCAACAAGTGCTATTTAAAAATATTGCTTGTGTAAGTTTTCCGCTCTGACACTATATATATTACAAAATAATGAAACGTAGTTACGGTGCTTTAAAACTTCCCCCTCCTTCAGATGGCATATAAAAAGTGCATATGTAACGAACTTCTACATAAATGCTGAAGATTTTGGTATTTATACATTCCTTTCTTCCCAAAGAATTGATTCAATAATAATGCTCTTACGTTTTGGAGAATATTTCTTACTTTCCCTGTATGTATTGTATAATGAATAGTGAAAGTATTGTGATGGGGTCAAAAATTCGAATTCGAGGTTTTGATGGATCGTTTTTTGGTGATGTGTATCCTTGTGTCTGTGGACATCTCATGAAGGACCTTTTCAAACGAAATTTGGTAAAGATATTGCCATCAGTGAATATTAGGTGCCTATTGATGATTTTGAAGTAATCAAATGTTCGGAAGAACCCCCCACCTCCCAATTTGCATTAAATTCTGATAAAGTCAGAAAACTATTGAGAAATATGTTCATTTTTCATATGAAATAGTATACGATAAATTTGTTAACATCATTCTCGTGTATATCGCTCCATTCACGAGAGAAGATAATTTGTGTAATAGTTTTGTGTTTTGAAATCTAACCATTTAACAAAAGTCATTTATATGTAAGCAATGCTCTTCTCTATGTTTGTCTGTAACGATTAGAGATACATTTGGCAAACTTTTCGACTCATTTAGCGAAATATCGCCAGTTTAATTATATGGACTACATTGTTTACTGTGGAAGCTATCAATATTGAGAATTTTTAATTTAAAGTTGCATAACATGTAAGTTGATTGGGTACTTCAATATAGTTTTACATGTTGTCATCTAGAAAATTTTCAAATAAAAAAAAAACATTGTGCAGTTGTTAAAAACATTGTGCTGTTGATCTTATACATATTTTTTCATTGTGATGGAATTAAATGCATTGCATTATATAGTGAAAGTCATGTGCTGCACAGATCAGATTTTAATTTCATTATATATGTGATTTTTATTGAAAACATTACTAAGGAGTCTTGCATTAAAATGTAATTAATCCGATATTCAAATTTTCTACATTCTGATTTATACTTATTTTCAAATTTGTGAAAGATATTCAAATAATTAATTATGTTATAATTGTAAAGCATTGATACTGATTGAACGTGAGCAGTAACTCCTACACGATGCAAAGACATTTCTTCTTTCACAGGGAAATAGTGGTGTTCAAGACCTACGGCACATTGTATTTAAGATTGAATTACCTTCATGTAAATTGATGTGGGCCGTGCATGACTTTTCTTATATTAGACAATGAATTTACATATTTTCCAGTGAAATAATTATGCATAAAATCCATGTCACAATAACTGTAATGTTGAATTACGCATTTTGCGCTTTTTCGGATGTCAACATATAAACCTCAAAGGACGCTAGTTGAACATTTATAATTGGTACAACTTTAAATTGGCAATTATCAATATTGATAGCCTACACAATCGGTAATGTTGCCATATATTGAAATATTATAATAAATAATTCATCAATTTAGTGTAATTTTTTAAATTTTAACGATATATTGATCAATCTCAGTCGTAATATATCGTCCAAGTTGGCGATATTTCGCCCGCTTTTCCGCATTATATTTTGCCGCTTTCAAGAACTTTTCTATAGATGACTAACAATTGGAAACTGGATATGGGGATTTTTATATATAAATGATATTAGCAACTAGATTGAGGTATGTGTGTGTGCGTGTGGTGAGGGATCTTTCCAAAAATTTAGATTACGTTTAAAATTAATAGTGTTCCATTATACAATGGATTTATATATTTCCCAGTGAAATAACTGTGTATAAAATCAATGGCACAATGACTGTAATGCTGAATTGCGACTTTGACGCTTTTTCGTAAGTCAACATTTAAACCCTAATGGACACTATATGAATATTTATCATTGGTGGAACTTTAAATTGACAATTATCAATATTGATAGCCTACACAATACGTAATATAGCCATTTATTGAAATATTTTAATAATTAATTTATCAATTTAATGTCATTTTTTAAATTTTGAAGATATTTTCATCAGTCTTGGGCGAAATGTCGCCAAGTTGGCTATGTATCGCCCACTTTTCTGTATTATTTTGCTTCTTTCACGAAATTTTCCATGTACAACTAACATTTGGAAACTAGATATGAGGATTTATATATATAAATAACATTAACAACTTGATTGAGTGGTTGGGGGGGGGAGGGGAGAATCCTCCCGAAAATTAAATTACATTTAAATTAGTAGTGTTCCATTTTTCTTATATTAGACAATGAATTTATATATTTTTCAGTGAAAAAAATTATATATAAAATCCATGGAACAATGATTGTAATGTTGAATTTCAAATTTGGCGCTCTTCAGAAGTCAACGTATAAACGGAAGTCAACGTATTCGGAAGTCAGCATATTTCTTAAGCAGATGAATTATTTAAAAACAAAAATTTAATTATATATTATTATTTTAGTGCATTTTTATCTACCCCCCCCCATAAAAATATATATGTATATACGAGTGTATTGATCCTCTTTACTATCAACCAATTAACTTTGGATCAAACAACACAAAATACATAGGAGTAAAATTTGCAGAATTAAAAACATATTACAAAATATTAATGAAGTTTTGGAATTTATATGTGTAAACTATATCAATTAATTTGAAATACATACGATTAACACATTGTAATTTTTTTTTCCTTTTTTGTAAATTGTGCAAGAAAAAAATTTGAAACATCCGTGTTTGAGTACCCCTCATTTTAAAGGGTTTGAAAATATATCTTGATTGATACTAAGTTTGACAATGTGCACATACAGAGGATAATTCCCCCCCTTCCCAGGTTGCTTATGACGTCACGTAAACTAAAATTGTGATGTGGAGACACACGAGTTAAAATATTTTAATTGCTTAAATTATTCGTTTCTACAAAATATTTTTACTGCAAAATTTAGGAGGGGGATCTAAAGAAATTTTTTAAACGCTCTGCATGAACTCGCCCGAACAACTGACATGAATCCAGTCCGTGTGACGTAGTTTAGAAAATCGCCAGACTTGGAGGGCTATAATCTCAATTATCGGTCTTTGGCTCTATTTTCATTTATGGCATTATTTCAGTGACCAATGTGAAGTTAAAAAATATTTATTTCACACTTTTAATTAGCCTAAGACAATTAATGTGGCATTTTTTGCACATTTGGGTTTTGTAAGTTTGAGGGCATTGGCACAGATCAGATTTTACTTTTTTTTTTATGGGTTTCGTCCAGAAAAGAGCACCAGGCGCGAAGCGCCTTTAATCTCCAATCTCTAGGTGTGGTTCTTATCTTCATACTGTGACATTATTTCATTTGCCCATAGTTGGAGGTTCGAGGTTTTTGATTTACTGTTTTTATTATTTGACTTAGCTCCTAGTGTGGCAGTTTGTTGCACATTCAGAGTTTGAGTAATTTTGGGGAGTTGATGCAGTTCTAAGGATTTCCTATCAATTTGGCAGTTTAAGGTTTAAGAACATTTTTTAGAAAACATTGATCGAGTTTTAATTTAATATCAACTATTTAAGTTGGGACTTACCTAATTCCGATTTTCAATATTAAGTACCGCGCGGGGTCTCTTACGTGATTTGGCTTTGCGATGATCATAGTCATGCAGATTGAATAGTAGTTCATTTGGAACAGATGGCAGGTTTTTATAGAATTTAAGCGCTAGCTTTTTAATTTGGGCTCTAACAGTTTTTATTTTGAAGTCTTTCCTAATTACCGAGTTTCTTAAGTATCTAGGAGCTTTCCTTATAATCCATAGGGTTTTGTTTTGTTTTGTCTCTAGTAAGTCTATAGTAGTTTTACAGGCATATCCCCATACGGGTGCTGCATACAGCATTCCCGGGCGGATGACCGATTTATAAATTAGGAGTTTATTTTGATAACTTAGATTTCCGTTTCCTATCATTGGGTATAAGGCTCCTGTGGCCATATACGCTTTTTTGATTAAGTTCGTTACGTGCGGTTTCCAGGTTAGGTGGGAATCTATCGTTACACCTAGGTATTTAGTAGATTTTTCCGCTTAAAATATTACTGAAAATATTTTATTCGAAGCCCCGATTATGTGCAAGAGATTAAAATAAAAAGGGTACATGCTTCTGTACATGTCGTTACAGGTCACATGAAACAAATTTCACTGTCTAGAACAGGTGGGGACAAACCCCCTAGGGGTCTACCTGAAACCGGTCTAACCTAGATGCACTGGAACAGGTTTCCTATTCTTTCAGTCTGCTCAAATTTGCCTCTTACTCAAATTTGTAGTTCTCAAATTTGCCTCGTGCGCACAAGAAGGTTCACCGTTCTTTTAAGTGTGCTATATATATACATTAATAGAAGAATTGTAAAGAGAAAACCACCTGGAACTATAGAAGGTAATATTGTGTCTCCGTATTTAAAATGTGTTATTATGTGTATTATTCAGTTTCTAAGAAAAGTATTGTTTTGCGTCAAATGCTAAACGATATTTCCATTTGAGCTGAACATTGGAATGAAATAGATTTTTGCAAGACATAATTATGAAAATACTGCTATGTCTATAAACACATAAAGTTGTTATCTAAATATATTTCACTTAATGCAACTAATGCTATTTAAAAATATTGCTTGTGTAAGTTTTCCGCTCTGACACTATATATATTACAAAATAATGAAACGTAGTTACGGTGCTTTAAAACTTCCCCCTCCTTCAGATGGCATATAAAAAGTGCATATGTAACGAACTTCTACATAAATGCTGAAGATTTTGGTATTTATACATTCCTTTCTTCCCAAAGAATTGATTCAATAATAATGCTCTTACGTTTTGGAGAATATTTCTTACTTTCCCTGTATGTATTGTATAATGAATAGTGAAAGTATTGTGATGGGGTCAAAAATTCGAATTCGAGGTTTTGATGGATCGTTTTTTGGTGATGTGTATCCTTGTGTCTGTGGACATCTCATGAAGGACCTTTTCAAACGAAATTTGGTAAAGATATTGCCATCAGTGAATATTAGGTGCCTATTGATGATTTTGAAGTAATCAAATGTTCGGAAGAACCCCCCACCTCCCAATTTGCATTAAATTCTGATAAAGTCAGAAAACTATTGAGAAATATGTTCATTTTTCATATGAAATAGTATACGATAAATTTGTTAACATCATTCTCGTGTATATCGCTCCATTCACGAGAGAAGATAATTTGTGTAATAGTTTTGTGTTTTGAAATCTAACCATTTAACAAAAGTCATTTATATGTAAGCAATGCTCTTCTCTATGTTTGTCTGTAACGATTAGAGATACATTTGGCAAACTTTTCGACTCATTTAGCGAAATATCGCCAGTTTAATTATATGGACTACATTGTTTACTGTGGAAGCTATCAATATTGAGAATTTTTAATTTAAAGTTGCATAACATGTAAGTTGATTGGGTACTTCAATATAGTTTTACATGTTGTCATCTAGAAAATTTTCAAATAAAAAAAAAACATTGTGCAGTTGTTAAAAACATTGTGCTGTTGATCTTATACATATTTTTTCATTGTGATGGAATTAAATGCATTGCATTATATAGTGAAAGTCATGTGCTGCACAGATCAGATTTTAATTTCATTATATATGTGATTTTTATTGAAAACATTACTAAGGAGTCTTGCATTAAAATGTAATTAATCCGATATTCAAATTTTCTACATTCTGATTTATACTTATTTTCAAATTTGTGAAAGATATTCAAATAATTAATTATGTTATAATTGTAAAGCATTGATACTGATTGAACGTGAGCAGTAACTCCTACACGATGCAAAGACATTTCTTCTTTCACAGGGAAATAGTGGTGTTCAAGACCTACGGCACATTGTATTTAAGATTGAATTACCTTCATGTAAATTGATGTGGGCCGTGCATGACTTTTCTTATATTAGACAATGAATTTACATATTTTCCAGTGAAATAATTATGCATAAAATCCATGTCACAATAACTGTAATGTTGAATTACGCATTTTGCGCTTTTTCGGATGTCAACATATAAACCTCAAAGGACGCTAGTTGAACATTTATAATTGGTACAACTTTAAATTGGCAATTATCAATATTGATAGCCTACACAATCGGTAATGTTGCCATATATTGAAATATTATAATAAATAATTCATCAATTTAGTGTAATTTTTTAAATTTTAACGATATATTGATCAATCTCAGTCGTAATATATCGTCCAAGTTGGCGATATTTCGCCCGCTTTTCCGCATTATATTTTGCCGCTTTCAAGAACTTTTCTATAGATGACTAACAATTGGAAACTGGATATGGGGATTTTTATATATAAATGATATTAGCAACTAGATTGAGGTATGTGTGTGTGCGTGTGGTGAGGGATCTTTCCAAAAATTTAGATTACGTTTAAAATTAATAGTGTTCCATTATACAATGGATTTATATATTTCCCAGTGAAATAACTGTGTATAAAATCAATGGCACAATGACTGTAATGCTGAATTGCGACTTTGACGCTTTTTCGTAAGTCAACATTTAAACCCTAATGGACACTATATGAATATTTATCATTGGTGGAACTTTAAATTGACAATTATCAATATTGATAGCCTACACAATACGTAATATAGCCATTTATTGAAATATTTTAATAATTAATTTATCAATTTAATGTCATTTTTTAAATTTTGAAGATATTTTCATCAGTCTTGGGCGAAATGTCGCCAAGTTGGCTATGTATCGCCCACTTTTCTGTATTATTTTGCTTCTTTCACGAAATTTTCCATGTACAACTAACATTTGGAAACTAGATATGAGGATTTATATATATAAATAACATTAACAACTTGATTGAGTGGTTGGGGGGGGGGGGGAGGGGAGAATCCTCCCGAAAATTAAATTACGTTTAAATTAGTAGTGTTCCATTTTTCTTATATTAGACAATGAATTTATATATTTTTCAGTGAAAAAAATTATATATAAAATCCATGGAACAATGATTGTAATGTTGAATTTCAAATTTGGCGCTCTTCAGAAGTCAACGTATAAACGGAAGTCAACGTATTCGGAAGTCAGCATATTTCTTAAGCAGATGAAATATTTAAAAACAAAAATTTAATTATATATTATTATTTTAGTGCATTTTTCTCTACCCCCCCCCCCATAAAAATATATATGTATATACGAGTGTATTGATCCTCTTTACTATCAACCAATTAACTTTTGATCAAACAACACAAAATACCTAGGAGTAAAATTTGCAGAATTAAAAACATATTACAAAATATTAATGAAGTTTTGGAATTTATATGTGTAAACTATATCAATTAATTTCAAATACATACGATTAACACATTGTAATTTTTTTTTCCTTTTTTGTAAATTGTGCAAGAAAAAAATTTGAAACATCCGTGTTTTGAGTACCCCTCATTTTAAAGGGTTTGAAAATATATCTTGATTGATACTAAGTTTGACAATGTGCACATACAGAGGATAATACCCCCCCTTCCGAGGTTGCTTATGACGTCACGTAAACTAAAATTGTGATGTGGAGACACACGAGTTAAAATATTTTAATTGCTTAAATTATTCGTTTCTAAAAAATATTTTTACTGCAAAACTTAGGAGGGGGATCTAAAGAAATTTTTGAAACGCTCTGCATGAACTCGCCCGAACAACTGACTTGATTCCAGTCCGTGTGACATAGTTTAGAAAATCGCCAGACTTGGAGGGCTATAATCACCATTATCGTTCTTCGGCTTTATTTTCATTTATGGCATTATTTCAGTGACCAATGTGAAGTTACAAAATATTTATTTTACACTTTTAATTAGCCTAAGACAATTAATGTGGCATTTTTTTGCACATTTGGGTTTTGTAAGTTTGAGGGCATTGGCACAGATCAGATTTTACTTTAGATTACTAAAAATATTTTATTCGAAGCCCCGATTATGTGCAAGAGATTAAAATAAAAGGGGTACATGCTTATGTACATGTCGTTACAGGTCACATGAAGCAAATTTCACTGTCTAGAGCAGGTGGGGACAACCCCCCTAGGGGTCTACCTGAAACCGGTCTAACCTAGATGCACTGGAACAGGTTTCCTATTCTTTCAGTCTGCTCAAATTTGCCTCGTACTCAAATTTGTAGTTCTCAAATTTGCCTCGTGCGTACAAGAAGGTTCACCGTTCTTTTAAGTGTGCTATATATATACATTAATAGAAGAATTGTAAAGAGAAAACCACCTGGAACTATAGAAGGTAATATTGTGTCTCCGTATTTAAAATGTGTTATTATGTGTATTATTCAGTTTCTAAGAAAAGTATTGTTTTGCGTCAAATGCTAAACGATATTTCCATTTGAGCTAAACATTGTAATGAAATAGATTTTTGCAAGACATAATTATGAAAATACTGCTATGTCTATAAACACATAAAGTTGTTATCTAAATATATTTCACTTAATGCAACTAATGCTATTTAAAAATACTGCTTGTGTAAGTTTTCCGCTCTGACACTATATATATTACAAAATAATGAAACGTAGTTACGGTGCTTTAAAACTTCCCCCTCCTTCAGATGGCATATAAAAAGTGCATATGTAACGAACTTCTACATAAATGCTGAAGATTTTGGTATTTATACATTCCTTTCTTCCCAAAGAATTGATTCAATAATAATGCTCTTGCGTTTTGGAGAATATTTCTTACTTTCCCTGTATGTATTGTATAATGAATAGTGAAAGTATTGTGATGGGGTCAAAAATTCGAATTCGAGGTTTTGATGGATCGTTTTTTGGTGATGTGTATCCTTGTGTCTGTGGACATCTCATGAAGGACCTTTTCAAACGAAATTTGGTAAAGATATTACCATCAGTGAATATTAGGTGCCTATTGATGATTTTGAAGTAATCAAATGTTCGGAAGAACCCCCCACCTCCCAATTTGCATTAAATTCTGATAAAGTCAGAAAACTATTGAGAAATATGTTCATTTTTCATATGAAATAGTATACGATAAATTTGTTAACATCATTCTCGTGTATATCGCTCCATTCACGAGAGAAGATAATTTGTGTAATAGTTTTGTGTTTTGAGATCTAACCATTTAACAAAAGTCATTTATATGTAAGCAATGCTCTCCTCTATGTTTGTCTGTAACGATTAGAGATACATTTGGCAATCTTTTCGACTCATTTAGCGAAATATCGCCAGTTTAATTATATGGACTACATTGTTTACTGTGGAAGCTATCAATATTGAGAATTTTTAATTTAAAGTTGCATAACATGTAAGTTGATTGGGTACTTCAATATAGTTTTACATGTTGTCATCTAGAAAATTTTCAAATAAAAAAAAAAACATTGTGCAGTTGTTAAAAACATTGTGCTGTTGATCTTATACATATTTTTTCATTGTGATGGAATTAAATGCTTGCATTATATAGTGAAAGTCATGTGCTGCACAGATCAGATTTTAATTTCATTATATATGTGATTTTTATTGAAAACATTACTAAGGAGTCTTGCATTAAAATGTAATTAATCCGATATTCAAATTTTCTACATTCTGATTTATACTTATTTTCAAATTTGTGAAAGATATTCAAATAATTAATTATGTTATAATTGTAAAGCATTGATACTGATTGGACGTGAGCAGTAACTCCTGCACGATGCAAAGACATTTCTTCTTTCACAGCGAAGTAGTGGTGTTCAAGACCTACGGCACATTGTATTTAAGATTGAATTAACTTCATGTAAATTGATGTGGGCCGTGCATGACTTTTCTTATATTAGACAATGAATTTACATATTTTCCAGTGAAATAATTATGTATAAAATCCATGTCACAATAACTGTAATGTTGAATTACGCATTTTGCGCTTTTTCGGATGTCAACATCTAAACCCCAAAGGACTCTAGTTGAACATTTATAATTGGTACAACTTTAAATTGGCAATTATCAATATTGATAGCCTACACAATAGGTAATGTTGCCATATATTGAAATATTATAATAAATAATTCATCAATTTAGTGTAATTTTTTTAATTTTAACGATATATTGATCAAACTCAGTCGTAATATATCGTCCAAGTTGGCGATATTTCGCCCGCTTTTCTGCATTATATTTTGCCGCTTTCAAGAACTTTTCTATAGATGACTAACAATTGGAAACTGGATATGGGGATTTTTATATATAAATGATATTAGCAACTAGATTGAGGTATGTGTGTGTGCGTGTGGGGAGGGATCCTTCCAAAAATTTAGATTACGTTTAAAATTAATAGTGTTCCATTATACAATGGATTTATATATTTCCCAGTGAAATAACTGTGTATAAAATCCATGGCACAATGACTGTAATGCTGAATTGCGACTTTGACGCTTTTTCGTAAGTCAACATTTAAACCCTAATGGACACTATATGAATATTTATCATTGGTGGAACTTTAAATTGACAATTATCAATATTGATAGCCTACACAATACGTAATATAGCCATTTATTGAAATATTTTAATAATTAATTTATCAATTTAGTGTCATTTTTTAAATTTTGAAGATATTTTCATCAGTCTTGGGCGAAATGTCGCCAAGTTGGCTATGTATCGCCCACTTTTCTGTATTATTTTGCTTCTTTCACGAAATTTTCCATGTACAACTAACATTTGGAAACTAGATATGAGGATTTATATATATAAATAACATTAACAACTTGATTGAGTGGTTGGGGGGGGGAGGGGAGAATCCTCCCGAAAATTAGATTACGTTTAAATTAGTAGTGTTCCATTTTTCTTATATTAGACAATGAATTTATATATTTTTCAGTGAAAAAAATTATATATAAAATCCATGGAACAATGATTGTAATGTTGAATTTCAAATTTGGCGCTCTTCAGAAGTCAACGTATAAACGGAATTCAACGTATTCGGAAGTCAGCATATTTCTTAAGCAGATGAAATATTTAAAAACAAAAATTTAATTAAATATTAATTTTTTAGTGCATTTTTCTCTACCCCCCCCCATAAAAATATATATGTATATACGAGTGTATTGATCCTCTTTACTATCAACCAATTAACTTTCGATCAAACAACACAAAATACCTAGGAGTAAAATTTGCAGAATTAAAAACATATTACAAAATATTAATGAAGTTTTGGAATTTATATGTGTAAACTATATCAATTAATTTCAAATACATACGATTAACACATTGTAATTTTTTTTTCCTTTTTTGTAAATTGTGCAAGAAAAAAATTTGAAACATCCGTGTTTTGAGTACCCCTCATTTTAAAGGGTTTGAAAATATATCTTGATTGATACTAAGTTTGACAATGTGCACATACAGAGGATAATTCCCCCCCTTCCGAGGTTGCTTATGACGTCACGTAAACTAAAATTTTGATGTGGAGACACACGAGTTAAAATATTTTAATTGCTTAAATTATTCGTTTCTACAAAATATTTTTACTGCAAAACTTAGGAGGGGGATCTAAAGAAATTTTTGAAACGCTCTGCATGAACTCGCCCGAACAACTGACTTGATTCCAGTCCGTGTGACGTAGTTTAGAAAATCGCCATTATCAAAAATTAGAGTGCTATAATCTCCATTATCGTTCTTCGGCTTTATTTTCATTTATGGCATTATTTCAGTGACCAATGTGAAGTTACAAAATATTTATTTTACACTTTTAATTAGCCTAAGACAATTAATGTGGCATTTTTTTGCACATTTGGGTTTTGTAAGTTTGAGGGCATTGGCACAGATCAGATTTTACTTTAGATTACTGAAAATATTTTATTCGAAGCCCCGATTATGTGCAAGAGATTAAAATAAAAGGGGTACATGCTTCTGTACATGTCGTTACAGGTCACATGAAACAAATTTCACTGTCTAGAACAGGTGGGGACAAACCCCTTAGGGGTCTACCTGAAACCGGTCTAACCTAGATGCACTGGAACATGTTTCCTATTCTTTCAGTCTGCTCAAATTTGCCTCGTACTCAAATTTGTAGTTCTCAAAGTTGCCTCGTGCGTACAAGAAGGTTCACCGTTCTTTTAAGTGTGCTATATATATACATTAATAGAAGAATTGTAAAGAGAAAACCATCTGGAACTATAGAAGGTAATATTGTGTCTCCGTATTTAAAATGTGTTATTATGTGTATTATTCAGTTTCTAAGAAAAGTATTGTTTTGCGTCAAATACTGAACGATATTTCAATTTGAACTGAACATTGGAATGAAATAGATTTTTGGAAGACATAATTATGGAAATACTGCTATGTCTATAAACACATAAATTTGTTATCTAAATATATTTTTTTAATCTGTTATTATGTCTTTTTAATCATGATGTTATACGAGTATATTTCGAATAAGTTTTTGGAATTTGAATAGTAAATTAAACAAATTAGAATACAGGAGAACAATGAAATCAAAGTATCATATTTAAATCGCAAAAATCTATTTTTATTTTCTCAGACGTAGTCCTAAGAATGTATTATTTTCACGAAAATTTTCAATTTCGAGATTTTTATGCCCATATATGTTTGAGACCTCTTGAATACGTTTTGAATATTTTTGGAGTGATGTTGATCACTCCAAAAATATTCAAAATTCATTCATTCAGTCTGATATCTGTGATCGATTTCTTGTGTACACGCTAGCAGCCCGAAATATCAATGGATTTTAAACTTCATATCCTACTTTGTTATAAAAAACTGCAGAACTACGTAGATATTTTTAAATTCGAGTGAAAACTTCGAAATTTTATAATTTTTTGACATGGTAGCAGAGGGCAAAATGTGACATTATCAAGCATAAAGGGGTTTATTAAAGGCTCAGCGATAACGAGACTTAATAGTTTCAATTATTGTTTTGTTCAATCATTGTTCTGTTATTTGAACGAAGCGTATTAAGCATGTGTAGTTTGAAAATGGGCAATTTGCCCGGTCATAGATTTCGTTTTAATAATTGAATTTATTAGTTGAGATTATTCGCAAACAGAAGTTGCAATTATATAGTTCTACACCTCATATTACATTACTCAGATTACAATACTACAATTATTTATTATACTTGAAAACTTAAAACTTCATCGAAAAAAAAGTGAACTTTATTCAAATGACATCATCGAAATATAAATCGCATGGCTCTCTGTGTAAAAGAAGCGAATATTTCATTCATACACTTTTTTTCATTCCTTTCACTCCTTTACACTGGAAAAAAAGATGGATGCCATATTTTATTTAGATGTGGGTCAAGTTATCTTTTCATATAATATAGGTCTAATTATTATATTAGTTATTATTTAAAAACTACCCAACTCATTTTACTGAAATTTTTTTGTATATTATATGGGATAATTTAAATATTTCTAAAATTTTCAAAGCAATTTGTAAATTTTTAATTCGCTTAAAATATGTTTGAAAAATTAGGTCCCATACGGTGCAATGTACTTTATTCCTTTAACCCGGGTTCAATCCAAAACTAATTCGATCCTAATTATTCATTTACATTCGTATGTCCCACAGACCGTCTCAATATAACATACTAAAATTTCATTTTGATAAAGTCATTTTTACGACAGTTATCGTGCGAACGGACAGACAGACAGATTGAATAAAATCATAAGCACTTTCAACTATGTTGTAAAGTGATCTTCTACTATGTTGTAAAGTAATCTTCTACTATGTTGTAAAGTGATTTTCTACTATGTTGTAGGCGATCAGATTAGAAGAATATTGGAAATATAAAACTGTACTGTTTGCTATATTAAGTATCCCTTATTTCGATATTACTATTATTACAGATCGCCAAAAACCGAGGAAAATTGACTCGATTTTACGAATAGGGCTGCATTTGAGAGTTATGCCGGTTCTTCCCATGATCTGTTTGTTCGAATTCTTGGTATGATTAGTTGAATTCTTGCTACTTATGCGACGATATTAAAATATCTATTTGACAAGCTAGAATTTCAATTCATTTCTCTCAATGTTAAAGTAAAATTATTAAAGTATTCCCAAAATTCCAAGAATTTGCTTAGTTTGGTGTGTAATGTGAGAAAAACCGATACATCTGTTTTGATACTGTGCAAATGTTATGGATTATTGTTATAGTGAATTAACTAATTTACCCTTATTTCTTTACAGGTCGTGAAAACAAATTTTCTGAACTATTCATTTATCTAATATTCCGTTACAGGGTAGATGAACTAAAAATGGGTGTAAGTAAGATGGATATCTTTGAAAAATTGATAGACGGTTACGTAAAGGTTCCGCCCTCATTTCTAGAGCAGGCTTTTACGACGTTAGCCATCCAGTTATGTCAAAATTTCGAACTCAAGAATATTATATATGAGCCGGAACCATTAAACAAATACAGTTCTTGGTTTGAATGGCAGAAGATAATTGAAGAACGATCCTCTAAACTGAGCCAGAAACTCCCACTTCCCCCTGCCTTAAAGAATAGATTGATTTCTCGCATTCGGCCAATAGCTTCGCATCTAGACGACTGGAAGAGGAAACAAGACATGTTTGAACTGTCTCCCCTTTTTGTACAGAGCTGTTTGAAACCCTCCGATTGGACAGTAGTAGAAATGCGTTTAGACGAAAAGAAGATTGCAAAGCGCTTAGTCCAAGACATAAGAATCCCTGTTTTCCAACGGTATAGAATGGCCTGTTTTCATTGCATAGAAGATATTATTCCCTCTCTATGGAGGCAAATTTCCCCTGAAAGACGTAGTGATTTGTTTCTTCACGAAGAACTTGAATCAGTCAAACTATGGTGGTTATATTTAGATGGGGATCTCGAGAAATTGATTCTTAGTAATGAAGAAGTTTGGTTTGGTTTTCTCAGAGCCGGAGTATTGGACAGATCAATATCAAGTGTGCTTCAATGTTGGGGTAAATTGGATATAAATGTAAGAGATTTAGCCCTTGAAGTTATAGCTAAGGAAACATATCAACATGATGATTTTGGTTTTATGGACCCTGAAGAAGATATTTTCCGTTTTCTGTTGACTCAGATATCTAAAGAACAAAGGGCTGAATTATTCCAATATATCTTTCAAAACACCCAAGTTCATATATTGACATTCTTTCTAAATTGGCCTTACCTGGATCTTTTTGTTCCAATTATTAAAGAGCTATGGAACATTTTGCCTGAAGTGAAATACAATAACATTTTAGAAGCTCTAGCATACTTCTATTCTGATGTACATAATGATGTTGGAGTAAAAGATTATAGGGATTACGAATATGGATACATAATAATAGAGCTACTAGAAGAAACTCCCGATCGTTTCAAGCGATATATATTTGGCAACAATTATCCCTGTGCCGACTCCAGAATATTATATACTCTGCTAAATGAGGGACACCTTCATTTACATTATAAAGAAGTTTTTAAACATATATGGAATCATCTTACGCTGAAAGAGAAGAGATTGTTCTTAAGATCTCATTATGGTCCAAGATTTTGTAGCAATTTGGCTACAGAAGATAATTGGGATCTACTTAACTCAATATTAAGAGAATGTTTGCATGAAGATGAAATCCATATATTTATGAAGAAATTGCAGATATAAACAAGGAAAATATCTAAGCTGGTGATAAAGGAAGAGCGAATGAATATATGATTAAATTCCCTCTAAAGCAGAAAAAATTTTAGTTTATTTAACAATAAATTTTACACTTGAATGTAGAAGATCATTTTTATTATCAATAATTATTTTTTGCACATTTACTCTACATAAGATTATTCGAATATATTTGTTAGGAGAATGTTTGTCTGTAGATTTTATTCCCAAGTTCTAGAAGCAAATTTTAAGATCTGTAATTGGATGATATCTTCTCTGAAGAAGCTAACGGAGTTTAATGTACGATGAGAGATAATAGATAATGAAACCGTGATATATTTTAAAGATGCATCTAAAACACGTGAATTTTCCTTTCTCTAATACTAATGTTCTACTGTGGACACAGAAATTTTTTGTTAACATAATGATGCTGCACTAAATTAATTAAAATGCCTTATGCTATTCCTTTAGAGCGTAATTATTGAAACATTTATGTATTCAATAAAATACATTTAATATTAGTCACATTATTATTTATATTACATATCCAATTCATACTAATACCTATATATTCAAGGTTTCCGACAGGATGACAATTTTTGTTGGTCTTAAAAGTCTCCTTTATCAGGTAACTGTCTTAAAAGTATTTTGTTGCTGTGAATTGATCAATTATCTAATTTTTCATCGAAGAAAAGGAATCGCTTTACAAAAAAACACACGACGAAATTAAGCACAAAATATTACAAGAGATATGAATCATGCATAAAGCATTGATTTTGAAACACATTTAAAATGAAATTCAAATTTCTTTAGACATCTCCAAAATGTGATACATTCACAGATGATATTTTTTAAACTCACTACAGTAATTTTGTTATACTTGAAAACTTAAACTTCATTGAAAAGACAATTCTAGTCAAAATGAACTTTATTCAAATGACGTCATCGAAATATAAATCGTCTGCCTCTCAATGCAAAATCAATACATATTTCATCCATATCACTTACTTGCAGTCTAACCGTTCTTATCACGGAATATACAATATACAGATATTAAGAGTTTAATTATGTGCAAATTCTTCTAATATTTTAAATGTTGTTATCCTAAAATTTTAATAAAATATTTAATTGAATTATCCTGAAAGCTGTATAAGAATATATCTTCTAACTATACAAAATTATCTTCACATTTAGATCTGAAGAAAAAACATCCTGGTCCCATTTGTAAACAAATTTACAGAAACTATTGTTTAATTATCACAAAGTGACATTGATTACCAAAGAAATTGAACTTAATATTAAAATATATTGTATTTTCATCAATTAAGTTTCATTTTCCTTAATTAATATCATTTCATCAATTCGGCAGCATTTTCATAAATTTGACAGCCTGTTAAAAAGTTGTCAATGGCGTATCCAGATTTGTATAGAAGTCATTGGCTGATGCCCTTTGTCCCTATCGATATGCAGAACAAAGCTTTTTGTTCAAATTTAGCTTTTTTAAAATATTCAATATTAAATGGAGTAGCAGACAAGTCTTTGGTGAAGAATTCACCGTTTCCCTGGATGGTCAAATGACAGTGGGTTAAACAAAACTAATTATCCAAAATAAATTGTCTGCTGCCGAATTTTCGAAGCAAGTGGCGACGTTTGGTTTTCGCAAGTTTCATTTGGACATTCGTTCGGGATGGAATGCAAACATCGACGTTTTCCAAGCAACAGACGTTCCAACTAACACTATGTGCGCTTTAATTATATTGACTTAAATTTGTCCGCGCTGACTTTATATATTATAATATGATAATATGGGTGCATTATGCTTTGCCTAAAACGTTCGCTGTCAGAAGTTGATCATGAACCGACCTTAAGAGCGGCCGAAGGCTGACGAAAATAATTGGCTCCTATTACGTGAAATTAAGAAGACTTTTCTTCAATTTGACGTATAAATTATATCATCCACCTGCTGATAATTATCATAGTAATCTACCATGTCCAGAGGGGGGAAGTAGCGAATGCAAAAAATTTGTAAAGGGGATTACAAAGTTCTATATAATGCAACTGGTTTTTCGTTGCTGCTTTTATACTAAAGTAAAAAATGTATAAAAAAGACAGAGTTATGAAAACCTTAATTTTTTAGTAATTATTTTTGGGAAAGAAATACGCTTTGCAGAAGCAAGATGATAAAAGAATTTGAATAATCAAAATAAATTCTGACACTTAGCAATTATTTAGTTCTTCTTTTGCTGCCTCTTTCAGTTTCCCACCTGAGGCACGGACCTCCGTCGAATCACGGGTCCCCGACAAATAAATCCGGGGATTTCATCCTCTAAATATTTTAAAAAATCTGAATGGGAAGCAACAGAAGGATTAAATAATTAACGGGAGCTGACCTTGCAAAAATATGTCTTTTATAGTAAACTATTTGTACTTTAGCTAACTTATATGTATTATTTATCTTTCTGGAGGGAATGTAAGCGCCCTAAGCTCCCTCCCTCTCTGAGATATTAATATGACCACCATTCACTCATACGTAAGCAGTGGCGTAGCAAGTGGGCATTTCAAGGGGGCAGTTGCGCCTCTGAAAATATTGTGTGGGGATGGAGGAAAATATTCATCATTTTCCCTTACGGAATTCAAACTTAATAGCAAACTCCCTATTCATCATTGCAAGTTACAGTGCTGAAACCACAGAAAATATGCTGCTGTTATAAATCCCCCCACCCCACCCCACCAATATTTTCGGACTTCGGACAACGCTGCAAGCAAGACATCCGGATAGGTTGACCACTTAAAGTTCTTCCTTTTTTTAATTAACTTAGATAACTGGTCAACTTATAAAAGTATAAAAATACCTATTTAAAAAGAAAATCCTTGTCAAAGTATTCAAGATAGGCAGGTGGACAACATCCAAATTTGGTTGACTTTGCTGATTTCACTGCATCTATGATCAACAACTGCATTGTTCAAATATGTTATACTTTTTTTCGTATTATAGTGAAAAAAGATATATCTGGCATTCTAAAATCCCCTATCCCTCCACACCTGCTTAATTTTAAGCATCTGCAGGTATTGGAACTAAACAATTGCATCATCAAATTTGGTACACTTGATCTTATAATATAAAAATTCATAATATAAAAAATATTGCTTGTGTAAATTTTGCAAGAAAAGATAGGTTATTTTATCCCGAAGTGTACCAAAATCTAATCAGCACCAAGGTAACCCGCAACTAACTGATCTATAAACCTTTATTAAATTTGGCTAATTAGTTTTGAGTTAGACCGGATACATACATTGCAGAGACATACACAGAGACAGGTACATAGTCAGACACACACACACATACACAGAAGTCAACCTGAAAATAGATTTTCGTATTCTAAAGGTCCCAAAACGTGTACATCCATCGAAAACGCCAGTTGCGACAATCAATACGATTCTACTACTCTCCCTTTACAGTACCATGTACTGTAGAGAAAGTAAAAAGTTTTTGTGTAGGGTACTTTGGCGGACAAAATTAATTTCACATATTTTGAATAAATATCAACAAACGATAAATAAATAAACATGAATTTCTGTATAGAAAGTAATGTACTGTTGATCCATATAAAATTTTAAAATAGTTACTTACTCTTCAATTTTTGAATATTCATTATGAGACGTGTCTATAATAAACACCAAATTGCTTACATATTTAACGTAATTGCGGTAACAGTTTCTTTTTCAAGTGAAATATGCCTAAAGAAGTTATTTATTTGCTATAGTGGCGCCTATAGTTATTTCTGCGTTTGTCAATTATGTCATGATTTTGGAAAATATATTTATACATGGTAATTTAAGCATCGATTAGTAAATACGGATTTTAAAAATATACTATACTATACCACACCAAACATCCATATCATTTTATTAATTTAGTCCTTCAGTCACACTCTGATCGTTTGATAGTTATTTGAGTAAATTAGTACTGAAAATATAACTTAATATTCCAATAAAATACCACTGCTTAATATAAGTTAAGGAAAACATTTATGCTTCCTTGTGCATTGTGAATTTGTTTAAATTTGTTCAGCGAAAATTAGATATTAATAGCATATGGGGCCAAGAAGGATACTTTAATCCAATAGCAGGGCATTATATGAAAAGAAAGTACTGTGAAGGTGATCATGTTTCACCACCCATGAACAGTCACCAACCAATTAACTTTCGATCAAACAACATAAAATACCTAAGAGTAAAATTTCCAGAATTAAAAATATATTACAAAATATTAATGAAGTAAATAGTTTTGGAATTTATATGAGTACACTTTATCAATTAAATTCAAATACATACGATTAAAACATTGGAATTTTTTTTTCCTTTTTTGTAAATTTTGCAAGAAAAAAATTTGAAACATCCGTGAATTGTGTAACTTTCAATTTGAAGGGTTTGAAAAAATATCTTGATTGATACTAAGTTTGACAAAGTGCACTTTTAGGGGGTAACCCCCCCCCGAGGTTGCTTATGGCGTCACGTAAACAAAAATTGTGATGTGGAGATGCGGCGGCATAAGCGTTAGAATATTTTAATTGCTTAGGAGGGGGGATCTGAAGAAATTTTTTTAACGCCCTGCATGAGCTCGCCAGAACAACTGACTTGATTCCAGTCCGTGTGACGTAGTTTAGAAAATCGCCAGACTTGGAGGGCTATAATCTCCACTATCGTTCTTTGGCTTAATTTTCATTTATGGCATTATTTCAGTGACCCATGTGAAGTTACAAAATATTTATTTTACACTTTTAATTAGCCTAAGACGAATAATGTGGCATTTTTATGCACATTTGGGTTTTGTATGTTTGAGGGGATTGGCACAGATCTGATTTTACTATAGATTTCTGAAAATATTTTATTCGAAACCCCGATTATGTGCAAGAGATAAAAATAAAAGGGGTACATGCTTCTGTACGTGTCAGATATATTTCACTGTGTAGAACAGGTGGAGACCAACCACCTGGGGTCTACCTGAAACCGGTCTAACCACAGAGTGGGACAAGCGGCTAGGGACAGGAAGGCTCCTAATGTTAAAACTTAGAAATTCTTTTGACCACTGAAGATAGGGAATTTTTGAAAATCTGTAGGGGAGATATAGGGAATTTTCTAGACAGAACGGTTTTTCGGCAGTACGATTGGACTTAGCTTTTTTTTTTCACAATTTGGACTGAACGGCTCCCATATATATTTCGGTAGATGACGGGACTTGTAAAATCACATCACCGAGCGTGGGGTTGTAGGAGAGCCAATGCACGCGGTACACAGATACATAGACTGCTAAACACCACAAATACTAACATTATTGTTCCGTCGACACCAACCTGCTTCTCAGGCGCCAGCGGCACATTCATAGACTTTGTCCTAACGCGAAACATAGACTACGCTCACACTATTAGTACCCTGGATGAATTCGACTCGGATCATCTACCGGTACTGGTGACATTTGACCTGAACACACCTCTTCCAGCCTCTCTGGGACAAGAGAGGGTCAACTGGGAAGTATTCAAAAGAGCACACTTCGAGCCGCATTTAGCAGTACCTAACATTATGAGCACGGCGGATATTGACTCTGCCACGCACACACTCACAACAGAAATCAAGAGAGCAATTGCCTCTGCCACAACACATCGTGAGTCTCCAAAATTACCCACACTTTCCCACCATGTCAAACAATTAGTCAGGCAAAGGAATAGAATGCGTAAGACATGGCAGGCTAACAGAGATCCCGCCCTTAAAAGGGAGCTTAACAGACTCACGAGCAAAGTCAGGGGGAAAATTGTCGCAGAAAAGCAGCAACAGTATAAAGAATTAATCGAATCCCTTAGCCCAGAAGATGTATCGCTCTGGCAATTCGCAAAAAGACTCAGGAAGCCTCAAATTAAGCTTCCGCCACTAATGGATGGCGCTAAAATCGCGTACTCAGACGAGGAAAAAGCCGAGGCGCTCGCAAGCCATTATGAAAAACAATTCCAACCAAACCACGATCTAATGTGTCAGGATACCCTAAGAATGGTTAGCCAAACTTTAAATAACTTCAGGAATTCCCCGGTAACGGCTGAGATTAACCCAGCCACCCCGCAGGAGATATTAGAAATTATCAAAAATCTCAAAAATCGCAAAAGCCCAGGGCACGACAAAATCAGAAATATTGCGGTTAAAAACCTACCCCTAAACGTAATATGTTACTTGACTATCTTAATAAATAAAATATTAAAACTAAACTACTTTCCCAAAGAATGGAAGGAAGCGATAATCATAACAATCCCCAAGCCAGGTGAGGATGCCACAATTCCAGCCAACTACAGACCAATCAGCTTGCTACCGACACTTAGTAAAATTACTGAGAAAATAATTCTTAAGAGACTGAACACGCACCTTAGTGAGAATGACATCCTCATTCCGGAGCAGTTTGGATTTCGGCCAAAGCACTCCACCACTCATCAATTGCTGAGAGTGGTAGAGTACATATCTTCTGGACTTAATAGTAAGACACCCACAGCTGCGATTTTTCTGGACATACAAAAAGCCTTTGATAAAGTGCACTGTGGATTAGCATACAAATTGATCACTTTAAAAGTCCCTGACGCTCTTGTCAAACTTTTAATCTCATACTTAAATAACAGACACTTTCAAGTCAGAGTAGGAGGTAACTTATCAACACCCAAGCTCATTAAAAGTAGTGTACCGCAAGGTTCTATCCTGGGCCCGACACTCTTTAACATATACCTGAATGACATCCCCAGGACTCCAAACACAGAGCTGGCACTCTATGCAGACGATAGTGCGATACTTGCAAAATACCCTTATGTCTCAGTAATGCACAGACAGCTACAACAACACTTAGACATGCTCCAAACTTGGCTGGAAAAATGGCGAATAAAATTAAACCCCAATAAATGTCATTGGATTTATTTCTCTAGAAAACGTAAACCTCCGCCGCCTCTGTACATAAACAACCATGCCCTAAAAGCGGAAAAATCTACTAAATACCTAGGTGTAACGATAGATTCCCACCTAACCTGGAAACAGCACGTAACGAACTTAATCAAAAAAGCGTATATGGCCACAGGAGCCTTATACCCAATGATAGGAAACGGAAATCTAAGTTATCAAAATAAACTCCTAATTTATAAATCGGTCATCCGCCCGGGAATGCTGTATGCAGCACCCGTATGGGGATATGCCTGTAAAACTACAATAGACCACCTAGAGACAAAACAAAACAAAATCCTACGGATTATCAGGAAAGCTCCCAGGTACTTAAGAAACTCGGTAATTAGGTATGACTTCAAAATAAAAACTGTTAGAGCCCAAATTAAAAAGCTAGCGCTTAAATTTTACAGAAATTTGCCATCCGTTCCAAACGAACTGTTATTCAATCTGCATGACTATGATCATCGCAAGGCCAAATCTCGTAAGAGACCCCGCGCTGTTCTAAACATCGATAATCGGAATTAAAAGATCCCACCTCAAACATCTGATTTTTAAATAAAACTCGCGACCATTATTTTATAAAAAAAAAAAAAAAAAAAAAAAAAATATTCTAAACTCTAAACTGCCAAAACGCTAGGTAACCCTTAGATCAGCATCAACCTCCCAAACTGCTTAAACTCTTAATGTGCAACAAACTGCCACACTAGGAGCTAGGACAAATAATAAAGTAGTAAATAAAAACCTCGAACCTCCAATTAGGGTCACTGAATTAATGTCACAGTTTGACGATAAGAACCACATATTGAAATTGGAGATTAAAGGCGCTTCGCGCCTGGTGCTCTGTCTTGTACGACACTACGACTTGTAAAATTTTCAAACTTTCGGACAGAACGGCTCCAGTTGGACTTAGCTTTTTTTTCATAATTTGGAGAGAAGGGCTCTCATATATATTTCGGTAGAAGACAAGACTTGTAAAATTTTCAAACTTTCGGACAGAACGGCTCCAGTTGGACTTCGCTTTTTTTCACAATTTGGACAGAACGACTTTTTCATATTTTATATATATTTCAGTAGAGGACGATGCTTGCAATTTTTTCAAACTTTCTAATAAAACGGCTCTTAAACGTAAAATATAGGATGTCTTTTGTAGAAAGACTGGAATTAGATCTTTTATTTATTTTTTTTTCCAAGATATTGGGCAGGATATTTTTGGAGCGATTTGACAGTATTTTTCTTTTTTATTATTTGGAAGAGAATGGCTTCTTAACATAAAAAGATAAACACTTAAGATTTACTTTCTGATTATGTCATGATATATTTAGGCCTATTTTTTAATATAATCGTTTATTTGATATTTTTAGGATTTTTGAAAATATTGATTAAACTTAAAAAATGATACTTTTTCACTGGAATACAGGCCAAGATATTTGATATGCAGTTAATAATATTGTAAATAATTATTTCAACATTGTATATGTAATAAAAGAATCAACAGTTTTATTAAATTTATATAAAATATTGACTTTGAATTTTAAAAGTATATAAAATTTACAATGTATAATAATTTTTAAATATTTTTAATTATTGATGCTTATCAATTTGTATTTGTTTTGTCATTACACTATAACTGAGTCTAAAATTATTGATCAGCTTGGAATTGGAGGGTAATTCTTATCGGTTTTATCAAAAGAAAATCAGGATAATCTTTTATTAGGCATGGGGCATGTGTAGTCAGCTATATATCCAAGGGAAAAGTATTTTGGTGGAGAACTTTCAGAGGGAAGCTCTTTGAAATAAAGTGACTTTCATTTGAAAGGGGTTCCCACATCATCTAAATTACTTTTATGATATAAATTTGTTTCGAAGGCCTTTGCAATATAATAATTAAATTTATTAGAAGCTGTTTTTTATATTGTTATATTATTGTAAAAATTACATACTTGATTCACAAGACACACCTGCATGTAATATGTGATACATCTGTACAAGCATACATCTATATACACTATACGGTACCACAGGACCGGTTTTACTCCTAAAAAAAGAGCTCCTGGAGACAACTGTTAACAACATTAGTAGAGTATCTGAAATTATAGAAAAGTGTAACTCCAGTCATGTCACTAATGCTGTTAACAGAGATACAGGACCGGTTTCGCTCTCATTTGAGCTCATCAGCTGTGGATAACTGAAGTAGGCATTTTCTAAAAACTGTCAGTCAAGCTGATTAATTAAGGAAAAAGTATTATACTTCTAGTACAGCAATCAGCATTCAAGAGGTGGTTTAGCCTCTAGACTAATCTAGGGGAATAGCCTCTAGAATAATCTAGGAAATAGAAAGGAATAGTTATGCACTGGTAAATATAACGCTTGTAACAAGATGAACACACCACACGTTCGTATTCAGCTACAGATCATTATATATCCACGCATACACAAATGTAATGGCCGGGGAAAATTAAAATCAGAAATTTTTGTGTTAATTTAAACGTAATCATAGAAATGTAATGGTCAGGTCAAATTTACATTACAAAAGAACGTTTAAATATCAGTAAGAATAGAAACACTAGGCAGAATTCAATTTATTAAATTTTATTAGTCATGAATCAAATTTACTAGTTATATATTCACGCAAACACAAATCTAATGGTCAGGTAAAATTAAAACCAGAAATTTCACCAGAAGAACATCATAAATCAAATGCAAATAGAAAGGATTAGTTATGCACGTGCGAAAAATATACGAATCCTCGGATAACGATCGATCGAATCAAATATATAATAATCATCAAGAACTTCAAATTAAAGGAAATAATGCTCATTAAAACTTCCCACGTGCTAAATATAGGAAGAAATAGTTATGCACATGCTAAATATACGAATCAAACGCAAATAAAAGTTATGCACGTGCTAAATATAGGAAGAAATAGTTATGCACATGCTAAATATACGAATCAAATGGAAATAAAAGATATACACTTGCTAAATATCCGAATCAAACGAAAATAGACATGAATAGTTATGCACGTGCTAAATATACGAATCAAATGCAAATAAAAGATATACGAATCCTCAGACAACGATCGAATAAAGGAAACTTAAAGGATTAAACGAAATTAAAGGATAAAATGATCATTAAAACTTACCACGTGCTCAGATTTTCTGTAACACACCAACAATACACAAGCAAAACACAATACTGAATATTTTCCCTCAGGACACAGAATACTATATTCAGAAGGTTCACTCCCATAGGACCCTATGGCAACATTTTTAACATGGGATGTCGCATAGACACTAGAGCTCGTGAGTTGGACCAACTGAACTACGATGCGTCTGCCAGATTTGGCGCGCTATCGCTCGCTTGGCGATTTTTTTTTAAACGGGAGGGGAACAAAATGTTGAAGACTGTACTTTTATAATTTTTGAAACTAAAGAAAGGATCAGGATTTAAAAATACATTAATCTGCAACATAAATATATATATTCATTAGTTTAAGAATATTTAAATAAAAATAGTTATATATTTAATTCAAATAATCATAAAATAGATTAAAAAATAGACACATTGCATTGTCTCACTATAAAACATAATGCACAAAAAATTACAAGCTAACATACTCAAAAGACTGAAATATTATATAATATTTTCAGTCTAAAAAGTATACTAGCGTGTTGATCGTTAATTACTTGATCCTTAATTTATTATGGGATACTGATAATAGACTTTTTTTTTTAAATATAAAAATATTCATATAGTAAATATCAAATTTACATAAATGCACTATCGAAGTTGTGGAACTCAATCATTAATTACCCGAGGGGGGGGGGAATTTTCCACCATAAGGCACTTAATAAAAATTTTACATAAATATATACACATACTATATCACATTCAACTAAGAAAAAGCTATCCAAATATCAATTATTTCACATTTTATAAAAATACGAAAAATATTTTTTAACTAATTACACCACTACCTCTTAAAATTTAGTCTAATCCGGAAGTAATAACACAGCACTAATATACTTATATGAACACGTGTATACTTATGAACACGTGTATACTTATAATGAACACGTATGTAGGATGGCGATAACTAAAATTATTTCAATTTTAATAAACATAAATTACATACCCTGTAACGCAACCAGTTTTCTTTTATCAATCCATTTCTATGAAATGATCTAAACACTTAACAAATAATCCTTTTTCACGTTACTCAAACCACGCTAGTCTGTTGTTCTAAGTTTTCGCCGAGCGAAATAGGGTTATAACATTGAAAATCGTCTTGGAACCAAACCAGTCTATCGCCAAGCGCTCGGATCAAACCAGACCATCGCCAAGAGCGCGCCAACCCTCTGTTTGGTCTATCTCTAATGGCCGCCGCGAAAACGAAACTATGGAGAGTGACAGGTCTGTATAATAAATAGTCTGTGCCTCAGGATGTCCCTATTCCTCAAATTCCCTACAGCATCAGCGCCACCTAGTGGTTTCGGAATTTAACATTACGGAGCCTTCCTGTCCGTAGCTGCTTTTCAGAGTGGGGATAACCTAGATGCACTGGACCAGATTTTCTATTCTTTCAGTCTGCACAAATTTGCCTCGCACTCAAATTCGTAGTACTCAAATTTCCCTCGTGCGTACAAGAAGGTTCACCTTTCTTTAAAGTGTGCTATATATATATACATTAATAGAAGAATTGTAAAGAGAAAACCACCTGGAACTATAGAAGGTAATATTGTTTCTCCGTGTTTAAAATGTGTTATTATGTGTATTATTCAGTTTCTAAGAAAAGTATTGTTTTGCGTCAAATACTAAACGATATTTCCATTTGAGCTGAATATTGGAATGAAATAGATTTTTGCAAGACATAATTATGAAAATACTGCTATGTCTATAAACACCTAAAGTTGTTATTTAAATATATTTCACTTAATGTAACTAATGCTTTTAAAAAATATTGCTTGTGTATGTTTTCCACTTTGACACTATATATATTACAAAATAATGCCCAAACGTGGTTTCGGTGTGTTTTAAAATTTCCCCCTTCTTCAGATCGCAAATAAAAATTGCATATGTAACGAACTTCTACATAAATGCTGAAGCTTTTGGTATTTATACATTCCTTTCTTTCCAAAGAGTTGATTCAATAATAATGCTCTTGCGTTTTCGAGAACATTTATTACTTTCCCTGTATGTATTTTATAATGAATAGTGAAAATATTGTGATGGGGTCAAAAATTCGAATTCGAGATTTCGAAGGATCGTTTTTTGGTGATGTCTGTCGTTGAGTCTATGGACATCTCATGAAGGACCTTTTCAAACGAAATTCGGTAAAGAAATTACCATCAGTGAATATTAGGAGCCTATTGATTTTGAAGTAATCAAATGTTCGGAAGAACCCCTCACCTCCAAATTTGTATTAAATTCTGATAAAGTCAGAAAACTATTGTGAAATATGTTCATTTTTCATATGAATAGTTTACGATAAATTTGTTAACATCATTCTCATGGATTTCGCTCCATTCACGAGAGAAGATAAATTGTGTAATAGTTTTGTGTTTTGAAATCTAACCATTTGACAAAAGTCATTTATATGTAAGAAATGCTCTTCTCTATGATTGTCTTTAACGTTTGGAGATACATTTGGCAAACTTTTCGTCTCATTTAGCAAAATATCGCCAGTTTAATTATATGGACTACATTGTTTATTGTGGAAGCTATCAATATTGATAATTTTCAATTTAAAGTTGCATAAAATGTAAGTTGATTGCGTACTTCAAAATAGTTTACATGTCATCTGGAAAATTTTCAAATAAAAAAACATTGTGCCGTTGGTAAAAAAGTTGTGCTGTTGATCTCATACATATTTTTTCATTGTGCAAGAAGTAAATTCATTGGATAATATAGTGAAAGTCATGTGCTGCTCAGATCGGATTTAAATTTCATTATATATTTGATTTTTATTGAAAACATTACTAAGGAGTCTCGCCGTAAAATACAATTAATCCGATATTCAAATTTTCTACATTCGGATTTATACTTATTTTCAAATTTGTGAAAGATATTCAAATAATTAATTATGTTATAATTGTAACGCATTTATACTAATTGGACGTGGGCAGTAACTCCTACACAATGCAAAGACATTTCTTCTTTCACAGCGAAATGATGGTGTTCAAGACCTACGGCACATTGTAATTATCATTGAATTAACTTCATGTAAATTGATGTGGACAGTACATGACTTTTCTTATATTAGATAGTGAATTTATATCAGTGAAATAATTATGTATAAAATCCATGCCACAATGAGTGTAATGTTGAATTGCAAATTTGGCGCTTTTTCGGAAGTCAACATATAAACCCCAAAGAACTCTAGATGAACATTTATAATTGGTACAACTTTAAATTGACAATTATCAATATTGATAGATATCACAATAGGTAACATTGCCATATATTGAATTATTTTAATAAATAATTCATCGATTTAGTGTGATTTTTAAATTTTAACGATATTTTCGATCAATCGAACGATCAATCTCAGCCGAAATACATCGCCAAGTTGGCGATATTTGGCCCGTTTTTCTGTATTATATTTTGCCGCTTTCAAGAACTTTTCTATATATAACTAACATTTGGAAACTGGATATGGGGAATTTTATATATAAATAACATTAGCAACTAGATTGAGGTGTGTGTGTGTGGTGGTGGGGGAATGGGATCCTTCCGAAAATTTAGATTACGTTTAAAATTATAAAATTAATAGTGTTCCATTATAAAATGGATATATATATTTTCCAGTGATATAATTATGTATAAAACCAATGGCACAATGACTCTAATGTTGAAAAGCGAATTTGACGCTTTTTCGTAAGTCAACATTTAAACCTTAATAGACACTGTATGCATATTTATAACTGGTGGAACTTTAAATTGACAATTATCAATATTGATAGCCTACACAATAGGTAATATAGCCATATATTGAAATATTTTAATAAATAATTTTATCAATTTAGTGTCATTTTTTAAATTTTGATATTTTCATCAGTTTTGAGCCAAATGTCGCCAAGTTGGCTATGCTTCGCCCACATTTCTGTATTATATTTTGCCTCTCTCAAGAAATTTTCTATATACAACTAACATTTGGAAACTAGATATGGATATTTTTATATATAAATTACATTAGCAACTAGATTGAATGGTTGAGGGGGGGGGGGGAGGGGAGAATCCTTCTGAAAATTTGATTACGTTTAAAATTAATAGTGTTCCCATTTTCTTATATTCGACAAAGAATGGACAGTAGTGAAAAAATTATGTGTAAAATCTATGGCACAATGACTGTAATGCTGAATTGCAAATTTGGCGCTTTTTCGGAAGTCAACATATAAACCCCAAAGGACAATATATGAACATTTATAATTGGTGCAGTTTAAAATTGACAATTATCAATATTGATAGCCTACACAAAAGGTAATATTGCCATATATTGAAATATTTTAATAAATAATTTATCAATTTAGTGTCATTTTTTGAATTTTAACGATATTTTGATCAATCTTGACGAAATCAATGCATTTTGATCAATCAATGACGAAATATATTGCCAAGTTGGCGACATTTCGCCCGCTGTTCTGTATTATATTTTGCCCCTTTCAAGAACTTTTCCATATATAACTAACATTTGGAAACTCTATATGGGGATTTTTATATATGAATAACATTAGCAACTAGATAAAGGGGGGGGGGGATCCTTCCGAAAATTAGATTACCAGTGAAAAAATTATGTATAAAATCAATGGCGCAATGTTGAATTGCAAGTTTGATGCTTTGTCGAAAGTCAACATATAAACACCAATGGACACTATATGAACATTTATAATTAGTGCAACTTTAAATTGACAATTTTCAATATTGATAGACTACGCAATAGGTAATATAGGTATATATTGAAATATTTTGATAATTTAATTTATTAATCTAGGGTTATATTTTAAATTTTGAGGATATTTTCATCAATCTTGAACGAAATATCGCCAGGTTGGCGACATTTCGCTCGCTTATCTGTATTATATTTTGCCGTTTCAAGAATTTTTTTCTATATACAACTAAAATTTGGATTGAGGGGGGGAGGGAGGATCCTTCCAAAAATTAGATTACGTATAAAATTAGTAGTGTTCCATTTTTCTTATATTAGACAATGAATTTATATATTTTTCAGTGAAAAAAATTATATATAAAATCCATGGAACAATGATTGTAATGTTGAATTTCAAATATTGCGCTTTTCAGAAGTCAACGTATAAACAGAAGTCAACGTATTCGGAAGTCAGCATATTTCTTAAGCAGAGGAATTATTTAAAAGCAAAAATTTAATTATATATTAATATTTAGTGCATTATTCTCCCCCCCCCCACATAATATAATATATATATATATACGTATATTGATCCTCTTTACTAAAACTATTGAACCCCCTTGAATGTCACTCTTGCTTCTCTTGCATTTAATTTCTAGCTACATACCTGTTTAATAGACAAGAATAAGGGCTGGACTTAAAGCCCCTTCTTTCATATGAAAAAAAAATAAAAAAAAATGTTTGTTAATGCTCAAATTTATTAATATCTAAAATACAGACATAATAAGCAATTCAAGTGTTTTCTCATTAATGTTTTACTTGGTTTAAAAATCCAATTGTAACAAATTTTACTTTGTTTAAAATATCTGTTAATAACTGAACAAATATATTTGACTATATTGTTCTGAAAAATAGTAAATATCTTATTTAAATGTATTAGGAATATTGATATCGCATATAATTTTAAGCATCTATTTTATTTCATGCAACTATTTCGTTACTGATTCTTGAAATTAATTCTGTAGTAAATTTAACATTTTAATATTTTTAATATTATATATAGTAAATATTTGCATATTTACTAATGAAGTTATAAATTAACATAATTAAAATAAAATATATAAATAGGAATAATTTTGAAAATAAACAGGTATAAATTACTATATTTATCTTATTTCAACATCGTAAAAATATTTCAATAAATTATCTTATTCTGTCAAAGAAAATCTGAAATTATCTTAAAAATGATATGCTTATTATTGTAGTTGTAAAAACTACAATAATTGTCTTTAGATTTATAATTATTTTAAAAATCTTATTTCTTAAGAAAATCCCTAGAACTCTAGATTTAGACTTGGTTTTTTAAATAAACCAGCAATATTCTCAAAACAAATCTCTCTCCCTCATTTGTTTTATTTGCCCATTCCAGTTCTTTGAATTTTTCAGACTTCTAGTTCAGGCATGCATATTGTCCTCTGGATTAAATTTATCAATGAATGAAACTGGCTATAATAAGCTAACCAGGAGGATTTCGTTCCGGAGGCAGTGATGCACAATGGTTCTTTCTCTACCACGAATGTCTTACAATAGTTTCTTATCTCGGAGAATAACACAAGAAGCTAGTGATACAGGCAGATGCACAATGGTTCTATCTCTTCCACTAGCAAAAATCCGGTTTTTGAATGGATTAGCTCGTACGAATTATGCGAGCTGTGAAATATGTTATAATAAAACCTAATTTTGCAAATAATTATGAACATTGAAGTATAAAATATTAATTTCAATATTTGAGAATCTTAATATAAAGCATCCTACGAGTATATCTCATATAAGTATGTATATCTCAAGGATATTTCGTTAAGTATGATGTATGATATACGAGTACGTCTTTTTAATCATGATGTTATATGAGTATATCTCGTATAAATTTTTGGAATTTGAATAGTAAATTAAACAAATTTGAATACAGAAGAACAATGAAATCAAAGTATCATATTTAAATAGCAAAAGTCTATTTTTATTTTCTCAGACGTAGTCCTAAGAATGTATTATTTTCAAGAAAATTTTCAATTTCGAGGTTTTTATGCCCATATATATTTGAGACCTCTTGAATACGTTTTGAATATTTTTGGAGTGATGTTGATCTGTCTGATATCTGTGATCGATTTCTTGTGTACACGCTAGCAGCCCCAAATATCAATGGATATTCAACATCATATCCGACTTTGTTATAAAAAACTGCAGAACTACATAGATATTTTTTAATTCAAGTGAAAACTTCGAAATTTTATAATTTTTTCACATGGTAGCACAGGGCAAAATGTGACATTATCAAGCATAAGGGGGTTTATTTAAGGCTCAATAATAACGGACTTTATAGTTTCAATCATTGTTTTGAAAAACAGCAGCGATACAACATTTTTGTTAATGACGTCATTGCCCCTTTTTGGGGAGCAAGTCACTTCCTGGGGGTACATTGTGATATATGATATCAATCGAAATATATTTTCAAGTCCATCAACATGAAAGGTAACACGCTATAATTGCAATTATTTGGACCCACAACACCGATTCTTCAGATTTTTTCTTGTAAAATTTAAAAAAAGAAATTCTTGTGTGAGAAAGTCAAGTTGAGCCACACGTTAGTTACTTTAGTATACAGGAGCACATAAATGTAGCTGCACTTGCTTTTATTTAGGTGTTTAAAAGTTATTAATTTGTTATTTTATTTGAACGAAGCGTATTAAGCATGTGTAGTTTGAAAATGGGCAATTCGCCAGGTCATAATTTTCGTTTTAATAATTGAATTTATTAGTTGAGTTTATTAGCAAACAGAAGTTGCAATCATATAGTTCTACACCTCAGATTACAATACTACAATAATTTATTATACTTGAAAACTTAAAAATTCATCGAAAAAAAGTGAACTTTATTCAAATGACATCATCGAAATATAAATCGCATGGCTCTCTGTGTAAAAGAAGCGAATATTTTATTCATACACTTTTTTTCATTCCTTTCATTCAGCTGTAATATCTTTAAAATTATCTAATTTGACAAATCTTATAATCATTAAAACTAAAAAATATTGCAATTACCTTGACACAAAATATAGATGTACAGAAAATATGCAAAGACAAAGCGGTTTTAGGACGGATGCAACACTAAATATAAAGTAAAAGAACTTTAAAAATCACAATTTTTACACTGGAAAAAAGATGGATGCCATATTTTATTTAGATGTGGGTCAAGTTATCTTTTCATATAATATAGGTCTAATTATTATATTAGTTTTTATTTAAAAACTACCCAACTCATTTTACTGAAATTTTTGTGTATATTATATGGGATAATTTAAATATTTCCTAAAATTTTCAAAGCAATTTGTAAATTTTTAATTCGCTTAAAATATGTTTGAAAAATTAGGTCCCATACGGTGCAATGCACTTTATTCCTTTAACCCGGGTTCAATCCAAAACTAATTCGATCCTAATTATTCATTTACATTCGTATGTCCCACAGACCGTCTCAATATAACATACTAAAATTTCATTTTGATAAAGTCATTTTTACGACAGTTATCGTGCGAACGGACAGACAGACAGATTGAATAAAATCATAAGCACTTTCAACTATGTTGTAAAGTGATCTTCTACTATGTTGTAAAGTAATCTTCTACTATGTTGTAAAGTGATCTTCTACTATGTTGTAGGCGATCAGATTAGAAGAATATTGGAAATATAAAACTGTACTGTTTGCTATATTAAGTATCCCTTATTTCGATATTACTATTATTACAGATCGCCAAAAACCGAGGAAAATTGACTCGATTTTACGAATAGGGCTGCATTTGAGAGTTATGCCGGTTCTTCCCATGATCTGTTTGTTCGAATTCTTGGTGTGATTAGTTGAATTCTTGCGACTTATGCTACGATTTTAAAATATCTATTTGACAAGCTAGAATTTCAATTCATTTCTCTCGATGTTAAAGTAAAATTAATAAAGTATTCCCAAAATTCCAAGAATTTGCTTAGTTTGGTGTGTAATGTGAGAAAAACCGATACATCTGTTTTGATACTGTGCAAATGTTAAGGATTATTGTTATAGTGAATTAACTAATTTACCCTTATTTCTTTACAGGTCGTGAAAACAAATTTTCTGAACTATTCATTTATCTAATATTCCGTTACGGGGTAGATGAACTAAAAATGGGTGGAAGTAAGATGGATATCTTTGAAAAATTGATAGACGGTTACGTAAAGGTTCCGCCCTCATTTCTAGAGCAGGCTTTTACGACGTTAGCCATCCAGTTATGTCAAAATATCGAACTCAAGAATATTATATATGAGCCGGAACCATTAAACAAATACAGTTCTTGGTTTGAATGGCAGAAGATAATTGAAGAACGATCCACTAAACTGAGCCAGAAACTCCCACTTCCTCCTGCCTTAAAGAATAGATTGATTTCTCGCATTCGGCCAATAGCTTCGCATCTAGACGACTGGAAGAGGAAACAAGACATGTTTGAACTATCTCCCCTTTTTGTACAGAGCTGTTTGAAAACCTCCGATTGGACAGTAGTAGAAATGTGTTTAGACGAAAGGAAGATTGCAAAGCGCTTAGTCCAAGACATAAGAATCCCTGTTTTCCAACGGTATAGAATGGCCTGTTTTCATTGCATAGAAGATATTATTCCCTCTCTATGGAGGCAAATTTCCCCTGAAAGACGTAGTGATTTGTTTCTTCACGAAGAACTTAAATCAGTCAAACTATGGTGGTTATATTTAGATGGGGATCTCGAGAAATTGATTCATAGTAGTGAAGAATTTTGGTTTTGTTTTCTCAGAGCCGGAGTATTGGACAGATCAATATCAAGTGTGCTTCAATGTTGGGGTAAACTGGATATAAATGTAAGAGATATAGCCCTTGAAGTTATAGCTAAGGAAACATATCAACATGATGATTTTGGTTTTATGGACCCTGAAGAAGATATTTTCCGTTTTCTGTTGACACAGATATCTAAAGAACAAAGGGCTGAATTATTCCAATATATCTATCAAAACACCCAAGTTAATATACTAGCATTCTTTCTAAATTGGCCTTACCTGGATCTTTTAGTTCCAATTATTAAAGAGCTATGGAACATTTTGCCTGAAGTAAAATACAATAACATTTTAGAAGCTCTAGCATACACCTATTCTAATGTACATAATGATGTTGGAGTAAAGGATTATATGGAAATCGAATATGGATACATAATAATAGAGCTACTAGAAGAAACTCCCGATCGTTTCAAGCGATATATATTTGGCAACAATTATCCCTGTGCAGACTCCAGAATATTATATACTCTGCTAAATGAGGGACACCTTAATTTACATTATAAAGAAGTTTTTAGACATATATGGAATCATCTTACGCTGAAAGAGAAGAGATTGTTCTTAAGATCTCATTATGGTCCAAGATTTTGTAGCAATTTGGCTACAGAAGATAATTGGGATCTACTTAACTCAATATTAAGAGAATGTTTGCCTGAAGATGAAATCCATATATTTATGAAGAAATTGCAGATATAAACTAGGAAAATATCTAAGCTGGTGATAAAGGAAGAGCGAATGAATATATGATTAAATTCCCTCTGAAGCAGAAAAAATTTTAGTTTATTTAACAATAAATTTTACACTTGAAAGTAGAAGATCATTTTTATTATCAATAATTATTTTTTGCACATTTACTCTACATAAGATTATTCGAATATCTTTGTTAGTAGAATGTTTGTCTGTGGATTATATTCCCAAGTTCTAGAAGTAAATTTTAAGATCTATAATTGGATGATATCTTCTCTGAAGAAGCTAACGGAGTTTATTCTACGATGAGAGATAATAGATAATGAAACCGTGATATATTTTAAAGATGCATCTAAAACACGTGAATTTTCCTTTCTCTAATACTAATGTTCTGCTGTGGACACAGAAATTTTTTGTTAACATAATAATGCTGGACTAAATTAATTAAAATGCCTTATGCTATTCCTTTAGAGCGTAATTATTGAAACATTTATGTATTCAATAAAATACATTTAATATTAGTCACATTATTATTTATATTACATATCCAATTCATACTAATACCTATATATTCAAGGTTTCCGACAGGATGACAATTTTAGTTGGTCTTAAAAGTCTCCTTTATCAGGTAACTGTCTTAAAAGTATTTTGTTGCTGTGAATTGATCAATTATCTAATTTTTCATTGAAGAAAAGGAATCGTTTTACAAAAAAACCCACGACGAAATTAAGCACAAAATATTACAAGAGATATGAATCATGCATAAAGCATTGATTATGAAACACATTTCAAATGAAATTCAATTTTCTTTAGACATCTCCAAAATGTGATACATTCACAGATGATATTTTTTAAACTCACTATAGTAATTTTGTTATACTTGAAAACTTAAACTTCATTGAAAAGACAATTCTAGTCAAAATGAACTTTATTCAAATGACGTCATCGAAATATAAATCGTCTGCCTCTCAATGCAAAATCAATACATATTTCATCCATATCACTTACTTGCAGTCTAACCGTTCTTATCACGGAATATACAATATACAGATATTAAGAGTTTAATTATATGCAAATTCCTCTAATATTTTAAATGTTGTTATCCTAAAATTTTAATAAAATATTTAATTTAATTATCCTGAAAGAATAGATCTTCTAACTATACAAAATTATCTTCTTATTTAGATCTGAAGAAAAAACATCCTGGTCCCATTTGTAAACAAATTTACAGAAACTATTGTTTAATTATCACAAAGTGACATTGATTATCAAAGAAATTAATTTTAAAACATATTGTATTTTCATCAATTAAGTTTCATTTTCCTTAATTTAATATCATTTCATCAATTCGGCAGCATTTTCATAAATTTGACAGCCTGTTAAAAAGTTGTCAATGGCGTATCCAGATTTGTATAGAAGTGATTGGCTGATGCCCTTTGGCCCTATTGATATACAGAACAAAACTTTTTGTTCAAATTTAGCTTTTTTCCAATATTCAATATTAAATGGAGTAGCAGACAAGACTTTGGTGAAGAATTCACCGTTACCATGGATGGTCAAACGACAGTGGGTAAAACAAAACTAGTTATCCAAAATAAATTGTCTGCTGCCGAATTTTCGAAGCAAGTGGCGACGTTTGGTTTTCGCAAGTATCATTTGGACATTCGTTCGGGATGGAATGCAAACATCGACGTTTTCCAAGCAACAGACGTTCCAACTAACACTATGTGCGCTTTAATTATATTGACTTAAATTTGTCCGTGCTGACTTTATATATTGTTATATGATAATATGGATGCATTATGCTTCGCGTAAAATGTTCGCTGTCAGAAGTTGATTATAAACCGACCTTAAGGGCGGCCGAAGACTGACGAAAATAATTGGCTCCTATTATGTGAAATTAAGAAGCCTTTTCTTCAATTTGACATATAAATTAAATTATCCACCTGCTGATAATTATTATAGTAATCCACCATGTCCAGTGGGGGAAGTAGCGTACGCAGAAAATTTGTAAGGGGGATAGCAAAGTTCTATATAATGCTACTGTTTTCTCGTTGCGACTTTTATACTAAAACAAATAATGTTTAAAAAAGACAGAGTTGTGAAGGGCTTAATTTTTGAATAATTATTGTTGTGAAAGAAATACGCTTTGCAAAAGCAAGATGATAAACGAATTGGAATAATCAAAATAAAATCTGACACTTTAGCAATTATTTAATCCTTCGTTTGCTGTCCCTTTCAGTTTTCCACCTGAGGCACGTACCTCGGTCGAATCACGGGTCCCCGACAAATAAAACCGGAGATTTCATCCCCTAAATTTTTTACTAAAACTGAATGGGAAGCAACAGAAGGATTAAATAATTAATGGAAGCTGACCTTGCAAAAATATGTCTTTTATAGTAAACTATTTGTACTTTAGCTAACTTATATGTATTGTATCTTTCTGGAGGGAATGTAAGCGCCCTAAGCTCCCTCCCTCTCTGACATATAAATTTATTATATTGCTTACCGAGCTTGCTTATGACGTCACGTAAACAAAAATTGTGTAGTGGAGATGCAGCGGCACACGCGTTAGAATATTTTAATTGCTTACATTATTCGTTTCTATAAAATATTTTTACTGCAAAACTTAGGAGGGGGGATCTGAAGAAATTTTTTAACGCCCTGCATGAGCTCGCCCGAACAACTGACTTGATTCCTGTCCGTGTGACGTAGTTTAGAAAATCGTCAGCCTTGGAGGGCTATAATCTCAGTTATCGTTCTTTGGCTTTATTTTCATTTATGGCATTATTTCAGTGACCAGTATGAAGTTACAAAATACTTATTTTACACTTTTAATTAGCCTAAGACGAATAATGTGGCATTTTTATGCACATTTGGGTTTTGTAAGATTGAGGGGATTGGCACAGATCTGATTTTACTATAGATTTCTGAAAATATTTTATTCGAAACCCCGATTATGTGCAAGAGATTAAAATAAAAGGGGTACATGCTTCTGTACAAGTCGATACAGGTCACATTAAGGCTCCTCTATATACGAGCTGACTCATCAAGCATATTGAAGCCCACCACAGATTGATGCGTAGTCCATTAACATTAACTCTATTCGTATTATCACTTTAGGAAGTATAATTGAAATAATTATAGGTGGGTGTTGGTACGAGGTGTTTCACCTCACGTTCGATTTTAACGCTAAAATACGGCCTATAATTGATCTCAAGTGGTTAAAACTGAAAATTAAGAAGTAATTAATAAGATTTGAAATGAGGACACGGATTAGATTTAAAACAACAAAATAATAAGTTTATTTACAAAATTAACATTTAAAATAAAAAGCATGAAATAGTTTAGCCCAAAACACATGAGCTTGTAAGTTACTCCCTTAAAGTATGAGAACATAGTAAAATATGAAAACACCACAAAGCCTCTTAAAATAAATTCTACTCAAAAAATATCCCAAATACATCATCAATCTTTATCGAAAAACTATTAATCCTCATAAGTCATTAATATATCAGCAATCCTCAAACAATATTTCTACTTGTAAAAAAAACATTGATATGTTGCAAAAACGTTATACCCTCCAGGTAGCAATAATTTAAAAGAGAGGAGAGAGGACATTTCAAAAAGTGTTGTACGTAGCAAGTAGGCCTCACCTTATCTCTTGGGCCAAACGGCCATACGTGCTCTTCTGTAAACGGGGACCGGAGAGCATTTTCGCTCCGTCAACTCACACCCAACTTCACTTCACCAGCTCGCAAGAGGCACTCTCGATTCCTCTTTTTGCAAAAAAACTCTCTCCAAAAACTTGTAATATCAAGTCTCCTCCCTCTCAAATATTATTTGCTGACCGGATTTAAGCCCCCTAAATATTACTGGTGGACACTTGGCTTCCACTCTCAGTGGCCAGTCCGTGACAGCAGGGCTTGGTCAGTCCCCTGAATTATTGCTGGCTGGGATCCCACGCTCCTGCGTGAACCCCCGGGCTTAACTGCGCCCCCAACGACCGCTTACCCCCCGGATGCGTCTTCCTTCATCTTGTGCTGGACCACCCACATGCAGTCCAAGCTCCACTGACCCTTCCCTTTGCGGGTGGCCAGGAGGGAACCTTATACCTATTGCGTGAAAAGCCAGGGGCCATCTTTTGTAGGTCGCCATCCTCTCCACTCTTTAGCAATGTTACATATTTTTGTAAAACACTATGTAACATTCACTCTCCTTTCCTATGTTTTCTTTTTTTTTTTTTTTGGAAAAAAAACAACTGTATCAAAAGAAAAACTGTAACTATAAAAACAACATATACCATTGAAACATCCACTTCAAAAAAAGAATACATATTAGCCATACAATAAAAAACAAAGTAATAATAATAATAATTTCTGAAATTCAGATTGCAAAATCATGTAACAGTTTTTTCCTAAATGTTTTGTTGAACGTCAAAAGTTTTATTGTGCCCAGTTCATTCTGTTAACACCAAAACTCCAGCACATGTTTTCTAGCAAGTTCATAGTTCGCGTTCCCACGTTTAAAGTCTGAGAAAATGTCATTGAACTTTACGTACACACTGTAGTTAGCAAAGTTTGTACTCCTCCAACAGGAAAAACACGTTTTTGTGACACGAATGGAGGTTCACTGCACTTCATCATATTATATAGTGTAAATGGTCCCAAATATGGCCTAACGCCACTGGATGAGCTCGGAGTACCGTGTGATGTCCAGTACATCAAGTCTGGTGTATCTGGCACGCCCCTGCTTCGGTGGGTTGCAATCGCACCTCAGGATCTGGCATAGGGTGTCGCTTCTCGTAAGTCAGCTGTAGAGATGTCACTGCTCCTCGTTGTCCGTATCTTTCCAGACGTACTGCTGGAGATAAGTTTACACACAGGCCAAAGAACATACATACAGACACTCAAAAATTGAAAAATCTCTCTCTCTCAGAAAAAATTACATTACCATTAAACGATTACAAAAATTCCTATCATGAAAAAATTTATTTACACCTCGTCATAACCTTATTCAAACATTGCTTACTTCTTTAACTATCCCCGAAATACTTTTTTTTTATATCTATATACATTCTCTACAAAATCATCCTAATCTTTATTTTCATTCAACCCAAACGTAAATTTCCTTTCCTTTCGTTTTAATATATGTATACCTTTTCTACCAATTCATCTTAATCTTTATTTTCTTACAAACCAAATGTAAAAAATTTCTATTCTTAAAATTTAATCTTCCCTCCGAGTTGCCATGCCATGTATTATCAAATATTCATTTTCTGTACCTTATTACCAAATTTGCCTTTCAAAACTCCCAATTCTGTAAATCCTCCCTACATTCCCAAATTGCGCCCCTGCACCGGTCAGATAAAGTGTTTCGAAATCCCCCCGAAAAAATAAAAGCGTATGTCACGGAAAGAAAAAAAACAAACAAAGAAGTCTCTCCTTTCTCTATCTTACCAAAAACCGGGGTGGGAAACGAGGTACAACCCCTCAAACTTGCCCGAAGCAAGATGCACTTGTTAAGATTGCCACACCCCTACAAGTTATCAGACTGGCTGTCCCCATGAACTGTGGAACCATATACCTCCCATAAAGAAAGAAAGAGACCGTACGTCAAAACTGACCCTTTCTTGACAAGCGAAAAGTGAAAGCCCCCTGTAATAAAATAAAGTGTTTTCTTTCTTTCCCTCTGTGAGTGTTGCTGCGTGGCCATAAAATTTTATGTGTTTGCCACACCCCCTTTATTGGATTCCCCTTGTTTTACGTCCCTCTTGTCACTGGCTAACTGTGATGTAGTAAAGTTATGTGTTGTGCAAGTTTTCCCCTTGTCTAAAAAAGAATTCACTGTATTATCCTTAGGCTGTCCGCTGCTTAAGTACCCAAAAGCCGGTTGATCAGGCCCACTTTTAGATTTTAAACTGGCGTGTCCCCTATAGTCAATTACACTAAATTTTATTTATTTATTTATTTATTTTAAATTTACATTAGTTTCAAAAGAGAATTAACTTTTCTGTTTAGTAATTACCCAGTTTTTCAACATGTTACCCACTCTTATCTGCTGTACGATTTAAATTGAATTTTATATTATTTTTTTAATTTTATCTTATTTCTATTTCTTAACCTTTCTATTACTAAAAATATTATCTCATTATCACCCCACTCAATCTTTTCCCCTGTATTAAATCTAAGTGTTTGTTAATGCTGTATTACCCATGTTCCCTGTTGCCTGGTTCAAATCCACGAAAATGCTTATCTAAACATTTTTTTCTTTTCTTTTCTAAAACTTTTCTCCCTTCCAACAAAAGAAATTCTCTGTGTATTTCTAACCTGACTGTTACCTACTTTATAACTTCCCTATTAATTCGATTTCTCCACTATTCTCGAAAGATTAAATTCCATATTCCTTCTGTAAAACCCTTTTTTTCTCCTTTTCCTCTTCTTTTTCGAATTTACCGATATTAAAGTCGTTCTCTAAATTTTTCTCAAATTTGCATGTCAATCTCTTCTCCCTTTAAAATTTCCTCCTCCTATTTCAACATACGCATATATTTTTAAGAAACACTTTAAATTCAAATTCAATTTCTTCTCTAAATTGTTTTTCAGATTTGCATATCCATTTATCCTCAAGTATTTTCTACACATTATAAACCCGTATTCTCGTACATTCACTAAACCTTTATCCACCAATTCTCAAATATTTTCTAAACATTATAAACCCGTATTCTCGTAGATTCATAAAATCTCTATCCATCAAATTTCAAGCATTTTTAGTTACAATTCATATTAAATATCTCAATTTTCCATTTAAACAATTTAAATATTCAATTATATTTACACTCTTTTTCTAAATTCCATTCAAATACCGATTCATATTTACACTCATTACCTAAGTTCAATCCATTTCAATTTTAAATTATATTTGCTCTCCCAAAATCTATATTCCCAGAAATAACGTTTTGCTTTTCAACAATTCAAATACCAATTTCAAATTATAATTATATTTACATTCTCCCAAAATTCATCTCTTACCATATTTTCAAATATTATATACAATCCCATATTCTACACAATCCTTTCAATTAACTACCGATTTCTTTGTAATTCAGAGCCGGATCTTTTCTATTTCTGAGCGAATACGAGTGAGATCGGGTGACAGCTCCGTGTTGAGGTTCCTTTACAAAAGTATTCGATTGCTCCTGTAATGTTGACTCCCCCATATTATTTTCGCCCTCTTGGCGTTCGCGGGATGCTGTACATTTTTCAGGAAAAGCAAAAGCTTCAGTTAGACGTTCGAGGAGGGGAGGTTGATTTTTGACACTGTTTGATGGATGTCTCTCTGGGAGGTCCGAAAGAGTAGGCGATTGCGTACCAATTTCTGTACTATTAGCTGTGGACTGAAAACTCTCGGAAGGAGTCTTATTGTGTTGATTCCCTCGTGTCGTTTGAATAGCCCTGTTTACGTTGGAAAAAATAATTTGTTCCTCTTCCTGTGAAAAAGGAAAAGACTGCCCTACCTCGTTTTGTTTTCTGTTTTCTCTGTTTACAACCGGTGTTGGAAGAAGTGGGGATGTGTATTTAATGTCTTTTTCTGTGTCGCGCGTAAATTTTAGGTGTTCTTTCCTTTCCAATAATTGTCTCAATCTATTAATATGTACCCTCTGTGTTTTTTCGAAAGGTTTCCCAACTTTTTGAATATCGTATAAGAATCTGTTTATATTCTTTACCACCCTGTACGGTCCTGAAAAGTTAGCGGTTCCAAATGCATTTTGTCCCTCTAAAAATACCTTGTTTCCCATTTCTAAATTTTGCATTTTCGATTTTGAAAACTGTTGTTCTTCTTGTCTTAGTTTTGAGCGTTCTATATTTTGGTTTGCCGCCTTGAAAGCTTTTTGCATTGTGGTTATTTTATTAGCTATGTACCCCCCATATGATGTATCCTGTTGTTGCTCATTTTGTGTTTGTGTCTCAAAAAAAATTGGAATGTCCCGTCCGTAATAAAGAAAATTGGGTGTTTCGCCTGTCGATGAGTGAACGGTTGCGTTATATGTCATGACGTGTATTTGAACTGCAGTATCCCAAAAAGGTGAATTATCAGTGAGAGTATAAAGTGTATTTTTAAGAGCATGATGACATTTTTCGATGGCCCCATTGCACCAAGGTGATCGAACAGGCGTTAATTTAGCTACTATTTGTAATTTCTCCGTCATACATTTGTAAACTTTTGAAGTAAATTGAGACCCCCTGTCACAAGTTATGGAAAATGGTAATCCGCTGGAGACAAACGACTGTAATAACTTTTCCGCCACGGTTTCTGCACGTATGTCTGGTATAGGGAAAACTGTTAAATATTTCGTAAATTGGCAAATCATAGTTAGCACGTATCTGTTGTTATTGACACTAACTCTAAAAGGGCCACATAAATCTATTGAAATGCTATGCAAAGGGCCTTCAGGAATGGAGACTCTACCCATATTTGTTATCAGCAGCTTTCCTTTCCGACTTTTACACTTTTCACAAGAAAGGACATAATTATGTGTGTCTGAATACATACCTCCCCAATAATATCTATCTTCTATTAATTTAAACGTCTTATCAACCCCTGCATGAGTGACATGAGCCATAGCTAAAATGTTTTTCTGTAAAATGCGTGGAATTACTATTGTCCTCTTAAAATTCTCCCGCCACGGTCGATCTTTCCATCTACCAATATGCATTACTAGTCCCGTCTCCTCATCTATATAAAATGTCTCATTGTTTTTACTGTGTTTGTGCTTTTCGTTTTTTAAATTTTTCTTTAGTTCTGTAATTTTTGGGTCTTTATTCTGCTCCTTCAATATTTCTTCTATCGTCGGTATTTCCGTTAACTCTTCTACATTTCTAATATAAATATTATCCACATTTACATACCCATTCGCGTCTTCCTGCTCTGCGTGAATTATACCATTCACTGAAAGCTCCCCCGTTTGTTTATTTTCATTTTGAACGTGGCCTTCTTCCTGCGATCGTTTGACAACCGGTTCCCCTGAAGCTCCCTGATTCGTTTCTTTTCTGTCTTGCTCCGTATCTGGAGCGCGCTCTTGGAAAGTATGGAGAGGGGAGGGTGTTTTGTTTACTTCTTGTTCTGAGTGGTTCGCAAACTCTTCGCGACTTAAAAAATCTGCCAGTACGTTTTGTTTTCCCGGGATGTGAATGAATTTAAATTTATATTCTGATATGTCGATTAACCAACGCTGCATTAATGTGGGTGGATTATTAATCTTTAAATTATCACCTAACGATTTGTGGTCTGAGAGCAAAAAAAATTCTCGTCCGTACAAAAAATTCCTAAAAAACTGTATTCCTTGATGTATTGCAAGTAACTCGATCTTTACTGCGGGGTATTTTTTCTCTTGTGGACTTAACTTGCGGCTAAAATATGCAATTGGCTTAAGAATGCCATCTCTCAATTGTAAAAGGCATGCCGACACAGATAATAAAGATGCATCTGTGTTAAGGTAGAATTTTTCGTCAAAATTTGGCTGAATTAGAATAGGTTTTTCAAAAAAACAATTTTGTAATGTCTGGAAAGCCTTCTCGCACTCTGGAGTCCATTTAAATTTTGCGTCCTTCTGCGTTAGGTCTGAAAGCACCGCCGTAATTTGCGCGTAAACTTTTATTGAATTCCGATAAAAATTGCATACTCCTAAAAATCTTTTAAGTTTTCTCAAGGTCTTTGGCACCGGAAAAGATGTAATTTTGTTTATATTATTGTTCATTGGACTTATTCCTTTATCGGTAATCTCGAATCCTAAATAATTTATTTTTGGTAAGAAAAAATCGCATTTGCTCGGGCTTAACGTTAAATTATTCTCTCTAAATTTGTTAAAAACTAATTGTAATTTGTATTTCATTTCCTCGTAAGAGTCTGCTGGGACAATCACATCATCAATGTACGCTAAGATGTTTTGGTCTTGTAAGTCCGCTAAAATCGTATCAATAATATTTTGGAAAATGGGCGCTGAGCTAACGTGTCCGAAAACCATCCTATTATATTTAAAATTGCCGAAGGGGGTTACAAACGAAAAAATATTCTGTGCTTCTGGGCTTAAGACCACTTGGCTGAATGCACTATTGAAATCTAATTTTGAAAAAAATTTAAACCCTGCTAATTTGGTGATAATTTCATTGATCTTCGGAATATTATATGGGAATATGGTGGAGATGTTATTTATCAGTCTTAAATCTAAACAAAGTCTGTGTTCTCCGTCCTTCTTGCGTACTAAAATCATTGGACACGCATAATTTGAGTTGGTTTTAGAAATAATTCCTGCCTGCTCCAAGTCTTTTAATTGTGCTTTCGCAGTGTTTTGTAGCGAGTACGGTATGTCATATGGTCTAGATTTGATTGCGTGGTTGTGCGCTAATTCAATTTTGGGTTGGATTAAGTCCGTAGCCCCAATGGTCGAAATGTTTTTTGAAAAAATGTCCGCGTACTGTAATACAAATTGTTCAAAATATTTCCTCCTCTCTGCGCTCATATGTTCTAGTTTAAAATCTGTCGGTTCCAAATCCTTTTTCCTCTGTTCTATCACTTCGGGTGTCGCCTGAATCAAATTTATCATTTCTTTACAAATATAGTTTTCCTCCTCCTCTGGCTTATTTTTCTCTTGTTTAATTTCAAAATTTTCTGATACCTGTCCCAAAATCATATGTTTATTTAGAGTAAATTCCGATTCTGTGTTATTTTGCACTCTTACCCAGATTCCCTTCTCTGCCATTTTATAAATCCCATAATTCATGCTTATATAGTTTTTCTGTACTGGTTCAAATAAGATATCCGTGCCTTCCTGTACTTTATTCTCGGGTATGATCAAAATCTGTTTGGTTTCATTCGGCAAAAATCTGATTTTCCTGTTAATTCTGGAAACGTTGGGTTTTTCTATTAAACTGTGTATTTGTGTATCTCGCGGTGTTTGATTTTGGTTTCTAAGTTGTATCTCTAAGTTTCCAATTTTTAAAATGTTATTTTGCGTGTCAATTACGCCTTTAACTCTTCTACTGAAATCATAACCGAAGATGCCCTGGTATGATTGTGGGAAATGTGCTCGCGTTATGAAAAAAATATGTTTGAATTTTTGGTTGTCAATTTTAAAATTTATTTCTACCGTTTTTGTGTAATTTATGTTGTGTCCCGTTAACGTGGTAATAGTCACCGATCTTGATATATATTTAACTGCAACATTCTCTTTAATATTTTGAAAAAACTCGTCTGCTAACACCGAAATTGAAGCGCCCGTATCTAATAAAATGTCTGTTTCCTTCTCGTGGAATTTTGCTCGTACCGTCGGTAATTTTGTCATGTTCTCCTCTGTGACAGAAGCTATTAATTCAGCCTTATCTCTAACTTTCTCTCTATACATTGCTATTTTTGTTTCAGGTCTTCCCCTATCCTCGTTTTCTGTAGGTCTTCGCGTACCGTTCCGTGTATTAATTTGCCTATCACACTCTTGTGTATTGTCCCTAAGATCATTTCCCGAATTGTTTTCTCTAGGATTCCTTCTTTCTCTTTCTAAATTATTTTCTCTAAAATTCCTCTCCTCCAAACTATTGTATTTTTTTTCAAAATTTTTTCTACCTCTCTGCGTGCCACATTCATCTCTAAAGTCATTCCTAAAATCTATTTTCTCTGGTTTCTTGTGTATTTCCCTAAAATCTCGTCTATTCCTCTGTGTATACATTTTATCTCTACATTCATTCCTAAAATCTCTTTTCTCAGATTCATTACAATTTCTTCCAAAATTTAAAGCATTCCTCTGTGTACTATTTTCTCTATTAAATTCATTTCTAAAGTTCCTTTCCTTCGATTTACTGTAATTTCTTCCAACATTTAACGCATTTTTCCGTGTGTTATTTTCTCTTCTCAAATTATACCTCACAGGCTTTTTTTCATATTTATATAAGGGAGACCAATCCCTGTGTCTTTGTGAATTTTGCATAAATTCTCCTTCAGTCCCCCGCACTAGTTTAAAGGCCTATAGTTTTTATTATTCTCTCTCCCTCGAACGTATCTGCGCTCCTCTCTAGTATTTGCATAATTTCTCTCGTCTACATAAGATGCAGGATTTCTGTCCCAATTTCGAAAATTCCCTTGTCCTCTCATGTTAAATTCGTTCCTGGGCCGCGCTCCGAAATTTCTATATCTGTCGTTGTTTGGATTCCACTGATTCGACCTTCCGTTGTGCACATAATTAGCTTCCCCGTTAAACGATGCAAAATTCCTATTCTCTTGCCCATATCTGACTTGCCTCTCATTAATATTTTGACGTAAATACATTCTGCATTCCCTCATAAAATGTCCGGGTCTGCCACAAAAATGACACAAAAAAATGTTTTGTTTCTTTTCTACTTCTGCGTGATCCTTGACTTTTAAGTTATTAATCTCTTTAGTGATATTATCCAATAATTGTGCATTAAATTGTTCTTGTTCCTTGCGCAGTTCCTGTATGTTATTTTTTTGTGATATATTATTTACCGCTACTACCATTGCCGCTAAATTAGCTGACTCTAAATTTTGTGCTATTTTTACCGCTTCCGTGAATGTTTTGGGATTACCTTTAATCACTTCAATTTGGAATTCTGGCCTAATAGCTTCTATAAATTTACTAAGGCTTAATTTATCAATAATGTGTTGAGTTTCATCGTTTATCTGAGCCTCTCCTATGTACTCCAACGTTAGTGTTCTAATCCTGTGTGATAATTGTTTTATAGTTTCACCTTGGTTTTGTTTAATTGATGAAAAAATTACTTGGTTGGCGGTGATATGGGGTTTGTCTGTAAAAAAATCTAAAAATCTGCGCTTGAAAGCTTCAAATGAGGTTTCACTCCTCAACTCCCGAGAACTCATATAAAATTTCCTAGCATTATCCCGTAATCGCAATTTGATTATAACCAATTTTTCTGCATCGATCCAATTTCCCAGTTCTGATATAGCGCTGAAGTGTTCGAAAAACAATTTCGTTTCTTCCATGTCTTCCCCATTTAATTCCCCTAACAAATGTGTAATACCCGGAATTTTGCTGACGTGAGCTACTGGGACTTCGTTCCGTTCTTCTGCCATGACTGAAATGTGGAAAAAAAAATTCTGCGATTTCTTAACCAAAATTCTATATCCTAAGTGCAATTATCCCCTATTACCAAAATCCTATCCCATATAATAAACACAAATTTTCATGCAACATAAATACACTCCTAACATTACAATTCTGGTACATAAAATTCTTTCACAATATAAAATACACTCCTAATATGCATACAAAAAATTTCTAATTTCCTCAAATTTTCGAATTTTGATCCCGTGTTTCCCTAAAATAATACATATATCCCCTTATACCATGGCATAACAATTTGAAGAAAAGAATTGAACAACATGAATTTTTTCTTTCTTCCTTTACAATCCTCATTTCCGGAAAAAAAAATATACTTTATTTAAAATTTTCCTAACGTACAATTTAGCCTACTCACAAAAAAAAAATTTTTCAGTAATTCTATTAATTATTTTTATTTCGAATCCTGGTCATCGGAACCATTAATGTTACGAGGTGTTTCACCTCACGTTCGATTTGAACGCTAAAATACGGCCTATAATTGATCTCAAGTGGTTAAAACTGAAAATTAAGAAGTAATTAATAAGATTTGAAATGAGGACACGGATTAGATTTAAAACAACAAAATAATAAGTTTATTTACAAAATTAACATTTAAAATAAAAAGCATGAAATAGTTTAGCCCAAAACACATGAGCTTGTAAGTTACTCCCTTAAAGTATGAGAACATAGTAAAATATGAAAACACCACAAAGCCTCTTAAAATAAATTCTACTCAAAAAATATCCCAAATACATCATCAATCTTTATCGAAAAACTATTAATCCTCATAAGTCATTAATATATCAGCAATGCTCAAACAATATTTCTACTTGTAAAAAAAACATTGATATGTTGCAAAAACGTTATACCCTCCAGGTAGCAATAATTTAAAAGAGAGGAGAGAGGACATTTCAAAAAGTGTTGTACGTAGCAAGTAGGCCTCACCTTATCTCTTGGGCCAAACGGCCATACGTGCTCTTCTGTAAACGGGGACCGGAGAGCATTTTCGCTCCGTCAACTCACACCCAACTTCACTTCACCAGCTCGCAAGAGGCACTCTCGATTCCTCTTTTTGCAAAAAAACTCTCTCCAAAAACTTGTAATATCAAGTCTCCTCCCTCTCAAATATTATTTGCTGACCGGATTTAAGCCCCCTAAATATTACTGGTGGACACTTGGCTTCCACTCTCAGTGGCCAGTCCGTGACAGCAGGGCTTGGTCAGTCCCCTGAATTATTGCTGGCTGGGATCCCACGCTCCTGCGTGAACCCCCGGGCTTAACTGCGCCCCCAACGACCGCTTACCCCCCGGATGCGTCTTCCTTCATCTTGTGCTGGACCACCCACATGCAGTCCAAGCTCCACTGACCCTTCCCTTTGCGGGTGGCCAGGAGGGAACCTTATACCTATTGCGTGAAAAGCCAGGGGCCATCTTTTGTAGGTCGCCATCCTCTCCACTCTTTAGCAATGTTACATATTTTTGTAAAACACTATGTAACAGGTGTTCTGCATCGAATTACTCTAATCATTCTAGAAAGGGTTTTAGGCTATTTCGCGTTCCTAGAAACGAAGAAAGAAGAAAACAATGGCTAATAAATAATTGGATACCCGGTACTGGAGCACACTCGTTTGAGCTAAGTTCTACAATATTCTAATTGAAACTTCTTTTTTTATATAAAATATTTATTTTAAACACTTATTTTATAATTTCTGTAACTATAGTATGGAATCCTATGGGCTTCAATATGCTTGAAAAGTCAGCCTGTAGTAGAGGAGCTCTAGGTCACATCAGACAAATTTCACTGTCTAGAACAGGAGGGGACCAACCCCCTGGGGGGTCTACCTGAAACCAATCAAACCTATACGCACTGGAACAGGTTTTCTATCCTTTCAGCGTGCTTAGTAGTACTCAAAGTTGCCTCGTGCATACAAGAAAGTTCACCGTTCTTTAAAGTGTGCGATATATATACACTAATAGAAGAACTGTAAAGAGAAAACCACCTGGAACTATAGAAGGCAATGTTGTTTCTCTGTGTTTAAAATGTGTTATTATGTGTATTATTCAGTTTCTAAGAAAAGTATTGTTTTGCGTCAAATGCTAAACGATATTTCCATTTGAGCTGAACATTGGAATGAAATAGATTTTTGCAAGACATAATTATGAAAATACTGCTATGTCTATAAACACATAAAGTTGTTATCTAAATATATTTCACTTAATGCAACTAATGCTATTTAAAAATATTGCTTGTGTAAGTTTTCCGCTCTGACACTATATATATTACAAAATAATGAAACGTAGTTACGGTGCTTTAAAACTTCCCCCTCCTTCAGATGGCATATAAAAAGTGCATATGTAACGAACTTCTACATAAATGCTGAAGATTTTGGTATTTATACATTCCTTTCTTCCCAAAGAATTGATTCAATAATAATGCTCTTGCGTTTTGGAGAATATTTCTTACTTTCCCTGTATGTATTGTATAATGAATAGTGAAAGTATTGTGATGGGGTCAAAAATTCGAATTCGAGGTTTTGATGGATCGTTTTTTGGTGATGTGTGTCCTTGTGTCTGTGGACATCTCATGAAGGACCTTTTCAAACGAAATTTGGTACAGAAATTACCATCAGTGAATATTAAGAGCCTATTGATTTTGAAGTAATCAAATGTTCGGGAGAACCCCCCACCTCCCAATTTGCATTAAATTCTGATAAAGTCAGAAAACTATTGAGAAATATGTTCATTTTTCATATGAAATAGTATACGATAAATTTGTTAACATCATTCTCGTGTATATCGCTCCATTCACGAGAGAAGATAATTTGTGTAATAGTTTTGTGTTTTGAAATCTAACCATTTAACAAAAGTCATTTATATGTAAGCAATGCTCTTCTCTATGTTTGTCTGTAACGATTAGAGATACATTTGGCAAACTTTTCGACTCATTAGCGAAATATCGCCAGTTTAATTATATGGACTACATTGTTTACTGTGGAAGCTATCAATATTGAGAATTTTTAATTTAAAGTTGCATAACATGTAAGTTGATTGGGTACTTCAATATAGTTTTACATGTTGTCATCTAGAAAATTTTCAAATAAAAAAAAAACATTGTGCAGTTGTTAAAAACATTGTGCTGTTGATCTTATACATATTTTTTCATTGTGATGGAATTAAATGCATTGCATTATATAGTGAAAGTCATGTGCTGCACAGATCAGATTTTAATTTCATTATATATGTGATTTTTATTGAAAACATTACTAAGGAGTCTTGCATTAAAATGTAATTAATCCGATATTCAAATTTTCTACATTCTGATTTATACTTATTTTCAAATTTGTGAAAGATATTCAAATAATTAATTATGTTATAATTGTAAAGCATTGATACTGATTGGACGTGAGCAGTAACTCCTACACGATGCAAAGACATTTCTTCTTTCACAGCGAAATAGTGGTGTTCAAGACCTACGGCACATTGTATTTAAGATTGAATTAACTTCATGTAAATTGATGTGGGCCGTGCATGACTTTTCTTATATTAGACAATGAATTTACATATTTTCCAGTGAAATAATTATGTATAAAATCCATGTCACAATAACTGTAATGTTGAATTACGCATTTTGCGCTTTTTCGGATGTCAACATATAAACCTCAAAGGACGCTAGTTGAACATTTATAATTGGTACAACTTTAAATTGGCAATTATCAATATTGATAGCCTACACAATCGGTAATGTTGCCATATATTGAAATATTATAATAAATAATTCATCAATTTAGTGTAATTTTTTTAATTTTAACGATATATTGATCAATCTCAGTCGTAATATATCGTCCAAGTTGGCGATATTTCGCCCGCTTTTCTGCATTATATTTTGCCGCTTTCAAGAACTTTTCTATAGATGACTAACAATTGGAAACTGGATATGGGGATTTTTATATATAAATGATATTAGCAACTAGATTGAGGTATGTGTGTGTGCGTGTGGGGAGGGATCCTTCCAAAAATTTAGATTACGTTTAAAATTAATAGTGTTCCATTATACAATGGATTTATATATTTCCCAGTAAAATAACTGTGTATAAAATCCATGGCACAATGACTGTAATGCTGAATTGCGACTTTGACGCTTTTTCGTAAGTCAACATTTAAACCCTAATGGACACTATATGAATATTTATCATTGGTGGAACTTTAAATTGACAATTATCAATATTGATAGCCTACACAATACGTAATATAGCCATTTATTGAAATATTTTAATAATTAATTTATCCATATAGTGTCATTTTTTAAATTTTGAAGATATTTTCATCAGTCTTGGGCGAAATGTCGCCAAGTTGGCTATGTATCGCCCACTTTTCTGTATTATTTTGCTTCTTTCACGAAATTTTCCATGTACAACTAACATTTGGAAACTAGATATGAGGATTTATATATATAAATAACATTAACAACTTGATTGAGTGGTTGGGGGGGGGGAGGGGAGAATCCTCCCGAAAATTAGATTACGTTTAAATTAGTAGTGTTCCGTTTTTATTATATTAGACAATGAATTTATATATTTTTCAGTGAAAAAAATTATATATAAAATCCATGGAACAATGATTGTAATGTTGAATTTCAAATTTGGCGCTCTTCAGAAGTCAACGTATAAACGGAAGTCAACGTATTCGGAAGTCAGCATATTTCTTAAGCAGATGAATTATTTAAAAACAAAAATTTAATTATATATTATTATTTTAGTGCATTTTTCTCTACCCCCCCCCCCATAAAAATATATATGTATATACGAGTGTATTGATCCTCTTTACTATCAACCAATTAACTTTCGATCAAACAACACAAAATACCTAGGAGTAAAATTTGCAGAATTAAAAACATATTATAAAATATTAATGAAGTTTTGGAATTTATATGTGTAAACTATATCAATTAATTTCAAATACATACGATTAACACATTGTAATTTTTTTTTCCTTTTTTGTAAATTGTGCAAGAAAAAAATTTGAAACATCCGTGTTTTGAGTACCCCTCATTTTAAAGGGTTTGAAAATATATCTTGATTGATACTAAGTTTGACAATGTGCACATACAGAGGATAACTCCCCCCTTCCGAGGTTGCTTATGACGTCACGTAAACTAAAATTGTGATGTGGAGACACACGAGTTAAAATATTTTAATTGCTTAAATTATTCGTTTCTACAAAATATTTTTACTGCAAAACTTAGGAGGGGGATCAAAAGAAATTTTTGAAACGCTCTGCATGAACTCGCCCGAACAACTGGCTTGATTCCAGTCCGTGTGACGTAGTTTAGAAAATCGCCAGACTTGGAGGGCTATAATCTCCATTATCGTTCTTTGTCTCTATTTTCATTTATTGCATTATTTCAGTGACCAATGTGAAGTTACAAAATATTTATTTTACACTTTTAATTAGCCTAAGACAATTAATGTGGCATTTTTTTGCACATTTGGGTTTTGTAAGTTTGAGGGCATTGGCACAGATCAGATTTTACTTTAGATTACTGAAAATATTTTATTCGAAGCCCCGATTATGTGCAAGAGATTAAAATAAAAGGGGTACATGCTTCTGTATATGTCGTTACAGGTTACATGAAACAAATTTCACTGTCTAGAACAGGTGGGGACAAACCCCCTAGGGGTCTACCTGAAACCGGTCTAACCTAGATGCACTGGAACAGGTTTCCTATTCTTTCAGTCTGCTCAAATTTGCCTCGTACTCAAATTTGTAGTTCTCAAATTTGCCTCGTGCGTACAAGAAGGTTCACCGTTCTTTTAAGTGTGCTATATATATACATTAATAGAAGAATTGTAAAGAGAAAACCACCTGGAACTATAGAAGGTAATATTGTGTCTCCGTATTTAAAATGTGTTATTATGTGTGTTATTCAGTTTCTAATAAAAGTATTGTTTTGCGTCAAATGCTAAACGATATTTCCATTTGAGCTGAACATTGGAATGAAATAGATTTTTGGAAGACATAATTATGAAAATACTGCTATGTCTATAAACACATAAATTTGTTATCTAAATACATTTCACTTAATGTAACTAATGCTTTTAAAAAATATTGCCTCTGTAAGTTTTCCACTTTGACACTATATATATTACAAAATAATGACCAAACGTGGTTTCGGTGTGTTTTAAAATTTCCCCCTTCTTCAGATCGCAAATAAAAATTGCATATGTAACGAACTTCTACATAAATGCTGAAGCTTTTGGTATTTATACATTCCTTTCTTTCCAAAGATTTGATTCAATAATAATGCTCTTGCGTTTTGGAGAACATTTATTACTTTTCCTGTATGTATTGTATAATGAATAGTGAAAGTATTGTGATGGAGTCAAAAATTCGAATTCGAGATTTGGAAGGATCGTTTTTTGGTGATGTGTGTCGTTGAGTCTATGGACATCTCATGAAGGACCTTTTCAAACGAAATTTGGTAAAGAAATTACCATCAGTGAATATTAGGAGCCTATTGATTTTGAAGTAATAAAATGTTCGGAAGAACCCCCCACCTCTAAATTTGTATTAAATTCTGATAAACTCTGAAAACTATTGTGAAATATGTTCATTTTTCATATGAAATAGTTTACGATAAATTTGTTAACATCATTCTCATGGATTTCGCTCCATTCACGATAGAAGATAAATTGTGTAATAGTTTTGTGTTTTGAAATCTAACCATTTGACAAAAGTCATTTATATGTAAGAAATGCTCTTCTCTATGTTTGTCTTTAACGTTTGGAGATACGTTTGGCAAACTTTTCGCCTCATTTAGCAAAATATCGCTAGTTTAATTATATGGACTACACTGTTTATTGTGGAAGCTATCAATATTGAGAATTTTCAATTTAAAGTTGCATAAAATGTAAGTTGATTGCGTACTTCAAAACAGTTTTACATGTCATCTGGAAAATTTTCAAGTAAAAAAACTTTGTGCCGTTGTTAAAAAAGTTTTGCGGTTGATCTCATACATATTTTTTCATTGTGAAAGAAGTAAATTCATTGCATCATATAGTGAAAGTCATCTGCTGCACAGATCGGATTTTAATTTCATTATATATTTGATTTTTATGGAAAACATTACTAAGGAGTCTTGCATTAAAATGTAATTAATCCGATATTCAAATTTTCTACATTCTGATTTATACTTATTTTCAAATTTGTGAAAGATATTCGAATAATTAATTATGTTATAATTGTAACGCATTGATACTCATTGGACGTGTGCAGTAACTCCTACACAATGCAAAGACATTTCTTCTTTCACAGCGAAATGATGGTGTCCAAGACCTACGACATATTGTAATTAGCATTGAATTAATTTCACGTGTAAATCGATGTAGACACTACATGACTTTTCTTATATTAGACTATGAATTTATATATTTTCCAATGAAAAAATTATGTATAAAGTGCATGGCACAATGACTGTAATGTTGAATTGCAAATTTGGTGCTTTTTCGGAAGTCAACATATAAACCCCAATAGACACTATTTGTACATTTATAACTGGTGCAACTTTAAATTGACATTTATCAATATTGATAGCCTACACAATAGGTAATATAGCCATATATTGAAATATTTATCAATTTAGTCTCATTTTTTAAATTTTAGCGATATTTTGATCAAACTTAGGCGAAATATATCGCCAAGTTGGCGATATTTCGCCCTTTTTTCTGCATTATATATTTTGCCGCTTTCAAGAACCTTTCTATATATGACTAACATTTGGAAACTAGCTATGGGGTTTTTTATATATAAATAACATTAGAAACAAGATTGAGGAGGGGGGATTCCTGCAGAAAATTAGCTAACGCTTAAATTTAGATAAAATGAATAGTGTTCCATTTTTCTTGTATTAGACATTGGATTTATATATTTTCCAGTGAAGAAAATGATATATAAAATCAAGGGCACAATGACTGTAATGTTGACTTGCAAATTTGGCGCATTTTCGGAAGTCAACATAGAAACGCCAAAGGGTACTTTATGAACATTTATAATTGCTGCAACTTTAAATTTGACAATTATCAATATTGATAGCCCACACAATAGGTAATATAGCATATATTGAAATATTTTAATAATTAATTTATCAATTAATGTCATATTTTGAATTTTGACGGTATTTTCATAAATCTTGGGCGAAATATCGCCAAGCTGGCGATATTTCGTCGCTTATCTGTATTATATTTTGAAAGTTTCAAAAAATATTCTATATATAACTAAAATTTGGAAACTAGATATGGGGATTTTTATATATGAATAACATTTGCAACGAGACTGAGGGGGGGGGGAATCCTTCCGAAAATTAGATTACGTATAAAATTAGTAGTGTTCCATTTTTCTTATATTAGACAATGAATTTATATATATTTCAGTGAAAAAAATTATATATAAAATCCATGGAATAATGTTTGTAATGTTGAATTTCAAATTGGGCGCTTTTCAGAAGTCAACGTATAAACGGAAATCAACATATTCGTAAGTCAGCATATTTCTTAAGCAGATGAATTATTTAGAAACAAAAATTTAATTATATATTATTATTTTAGTGCATTTTTCTCTACCTCCCCCCCATAAAAATATATATGTATATACGAGAGTATTGATCCTCATTACTATCAACCAATTAACTTTCGATCAAACAACACAAAATACCTAAGAGTAAAATTTGCAGAATTAAAAACATATTACAAAATATTAATGAAGTTTTGGAATTTCTATGTGTAAACTATATCAATTAATTTCAAATACATACGATTGACACATTGTAATTTTTTTTTCCTTTTTTGTAAATTGTGCAAGAAAAAAATTTGAAACATCCGTGTTTTGAGTACCCTTCATTTTAAAGGGTTTGAAAATATATCTTTATTGATACTAAGTTTGACAATGTGCACATACAGAGGATAAATCCCCCCTTCCGAGGTTGCTTATGACGTCACGTAAACTAAAATTGTGATGTGGAGACACACGAGTTAAAATATTTTAATTGCTTAAATTATTCGTTTCTACAAAATATCTTTACTGCAAAACTTAGGAGGGAGATCTAAAGAAATTTTTTGAACGCTCTGCCCGAACAACTGACTTGATTCCAGTCCGTGTGACGTAGTTTAGAAAATCGCCAGAAGTGGAGGGCTGTAATCTCCATTATCGTTCTTTGGCTTTATTTTCATTTATGGCATTATTTCAGTGACCAATGTGAAGTTACAAAATATTTATTTTACACTTTTAATTAGCCTAAGACAAATAATGTGGCATTTTTTTGCACATTTGTGTTTTGTAAGTTTGAGGGCATTGGCACAGATCAGATTTTACTTTAGATTACTGAAAATATTTTATTCGAAGCCCCGATTATGTGCAAGAGATTAAAATAAAAGGGGTACATGCTTCTGTACATGTCGTTACAGGTCATATGAAACAAATTTCACTGCCTAGAACAGGTGGGGACAAACCCCCTAGGGGTCTACCTGAAACCGGTCTAACCTAGATGCACTGGAACAGGTTTCCTATTCTTTCAGTCTGCTCAAATTTGCCTCGTACTCAAATTTGTAGTACTCAAATTTGCCTCGTGCGCACAAGAAGGTTCACCGTTCTTTTAAGTGTGTTATATATATACATTAATAGAAGAATTGTAAAGAGAAAACCACCTGGAACTATAGAAGGTAATATTGTTTCTCCGTGTTTAAAATGTGTTATTATGTGTATTATTCAGTTTCTAAGAAAAGTATTGTTTTGCGTCAAATACTGAACGATATTTCCTTTTGAGCTGAACATTGGAATGAAATAGATTTTTGCAAGACATTATTATGAAAATACTGCTATGTCTATAAACACATAAAGTTGTTATCTAAATATATTTCACTTAATGTAACTAATGCTTTTAAAAATATTGCTTGAGTAAGTTTTCCACTTTGACACTATATATATTACAAAATAATGACCAAACGTGGTTTCGGTGTGTTTTAAAATTTCCCCCTTATTCAGATCGCAAATAAAAATTGCATATGTAACGAACTTCTGCATAAATGCTGAAGCTTTTGGTATTTATACATTCCTTTCTTTCCAAAGAATTGATTCAATAATAATGCTCTTGCGTTTTGGAGAATATTTATTACTTTCCCTGTATGTATTGTATAATGAATAGTGAAAGTATTGTGATGGGGTCAAAAATTCGAATTCGAGATTTTGAAGGATCGTTTTTTGGTGATGTGTGTCGTTGAGTCTGTGGACATCTCATGAAGGACCTTATCAAATCAAAAATTTATGTTAATCGTTTTCTAATGAAAAATTACATAAGAAATGTCTAACTTTATTAGATGCATTGATTTTTCGATGATTTTTTTCAAAATTTCACTCGAAAATTTAGAAGGGTTCTGAATACTCGATTCCGTATAAAAACAATAATCTTTCAGTATTCACGGATTACAATTTTTGTACCAAATTTCGCTCGAATCGGTCCATTCGTTCCTCAGTTATCGTCTCCGCAGACTCACTGATACACACATACTTTCACACACACAGACATCACCTCAGAAATGTTCGATTCTTGATCAGGGATGCTTGAAACGGTGGTCCCGTAGAGAATTCGAATTCGAATTTTCGACTCCGTCACAATACTTTCCTTATGCATTATTGTATACAAGGAAAGTGAAAACATTGTGCCCTCCATCTTATAATGTAAAAGAAGTAAATGCATTGCATTTTAAAGTGAAAGGCATGTACTGCCCAGATCAGATTTTAATTTTATAATATATATGAATTTTAATAAAAATTTCACTGAGAATTCTGGCTTCAAAGTGTGATTAATCCGATATTCCAATTATCTACTTTCTGTTTTTATACATTTTTTTCTAATTTGTAAAATATATTGAAATAAAAAAATATGTATAACTGTAACGCAATAATACTGATATGATGTGGGCAGTACTCCTACACAACGCAAAGACTTTTCTTCTGTCTCAGCGCAATAATGGTTGTCAAGACTTACGGCACGTTGCATTTGGCATTGAATTAATTTCACTTAAATTGATGTAGGCAGAACATGACTTTTCTTATATAATACAATGCATATATTTCCCAGTGAAAAAATTATGTATAAAAGCCATGGCACTTTGACTGTAATGTGAAATTGCACATTTGGCGCTTTTTGAAAGTGAACATGTAAAACTATTTCGAATTACCCAAATAACTTATAATGAGCGCAAATTTAAATTGGCATATTCATTTATTGATAATAGATAATGTGATATTTATACTAAATGTTTATCGAAATGCTGCATTCGTTCGTGAAAATTCGTATCAACAGTCTCATGGATACACACAAACATCGGCTCACGAAACGTTCAATTCAAGTTCAGGAATGCTTGAATCGTGCTTTTTCGTCGAGAATTCAAGTCCTTGACGTCGCCCCAATACATTTTCTATACATTATACTATGTGTATAGAGAAAGAAATAATAACTCTTAGATTGTACAGATGTAAATGAGTAATAGGCGTTGTAGTGCATAAAATTCGGCCGAATAGCACATAATGATAGTTGTCCCTAATTACAGTATTTATTATAATTAATAAAACTATTTCCTTGAAGACCCCAAAAATGGCTCACCCAAGGTTTTAGAGTAAAATGTACTGTCGAAAAAACAAATATTTCTTAAACAGACGAATTTATTTAAAAACAAAAATTTAAAATTATAGTGCATTCTTCTCCGCCCCTACCCTAATATCCCCTTTTATGCATGGTAATATAAAATTTTGTAGGATGCTGCCATGTTAAGAAAATGCACAATTTCGAAGTTTACCTAAATCTAAAAATAAAAAATTCAATCTTGTTCTAAATTTTTCTTTAACAAAAAAAATATAAATTTTCGTGAAAATCCGTTAATATTTGTGGTGGTTAAGTTATCGTCTGCACAAAAAATTGACTACCGACAGACAGGCATAATTTCGAAAACACTCGAAATGTGTTCAAGGTGTCCTGAAACATGTATTGACATCAAAATATCGAAACCGAAAATTTTCGTTAAAATAATACTATCTCAATACTATGTATGAGAAAATAAAAATAACGGGTGAAACGTAATTACCGAAATTTCACTATTACTTGGATACCAATGAATAGAATATTTAAATTATTATTTGAATGCAGAACATCTGATGTAAGCAATATGGACTTGAAATTGTATAATGAGATGAGTTTTCAAATATGTGTATTTAATGTATGATGCAGAAAAATTAATGCATCCCTAGAAAAAATTTTCACATAGGTAATGTATATTAATTTAGAATATAAGAACAAAATATTTGTATGTAGAATACAATATACATATATTTCTGTTGGTTTGATCAATTGAAATGCGACATTTAATCCAGAGAAACGACGTGTAAATTTTCTCGTTAGACATAATGTGAAAATAAATGGTGTTTCATTGTAACAGCCTTAAAATAATTATCGCAACAATGAATTTATTTTAAATTTTTACAGCCATCCTTGTAATATAAATCCGTCGCCAATCAATTTGGTCGGAGAGCAAAACCTCGTTGGCTCTTACACAAAATTTTACGCGGCCTATTACTGTTCACCCGCATTTCATGCTGCCTGGGAACAAAAATAAATTCAAAGTTTGATTTCGATTTTATGTTTTATTATTATGTTATATTGCTGTGTGCGCTTTCATTTTTTAGCTGTTATAATGTGCAATAGAGAATTGTTGTCCCTGTTTAATTTGTTAGATTATATGGCTATACTATAATATATCTAGGTAGTCTGACAAATTATGCATGAATAATTATACATATTGCCCGCAGTTCATGCTTTATATCCATGTACCCGGGAGTAGTAATTTCTGAAAGCGGAAAATTCCGGTAGAATGGGGAGGTGAGGGGCAGTAGTGTTGAATTTGGATTTCGTGCATGGACCGTATAAGGAACTAATGCAATTTTGACATCAATGGAAGTTTTGACCCCCTGCAGTAGCCTCAACCTACTGCCGTCCTGGGACTAACAAGGGAAGGCTCTGCAATAGTTCTCTCGGATTGCAATCTTTCATGTCCTACCTTGTAAAGGACCATGAATAATGTTAAAACTCCACGGCTTTCATCTACTAGGTGATAGGGGGCGCCACAATAGCAAATTGTATTTGTCATGCAAACGTGCTCTATTGACGTGTATTATTAACATTTTAGAGTGAAAATATTATCCTTTTCAATTATTATTATTATTTTGATATAAAATGGACAATAATGGTAAGTAGTAAACAATAAATTTATTACTAATATAATTTATGTCTTATTAATTAGTTAAACAACTGCCAAGACATGGTCGAAAACCCAGACCATTCGTCTCGTCCGAGGACTTAGAGAAGCTATTCGAATGGCCGGTATGGCCAAGACATGGTCGTAAAGGTTGATCAAACACAACAAAGACAAAGGCTGAAAGTTTTGGAAACTAAAACTGAACTAATCAACAAAACTATTGACTGTATTACAATGAAAATCAAAGCAAATGAAAATATTGTAAAATAATGAATGATTTAAATTCTTTGTAAGTTTGAAATTATGAATGGGAATGATTAAATGTATGATCAATACAAATGAAAACGTTACAATGAGCACATTTAACAAATGCATAATCATTGCAATTTACAATGAAACAAGTTGCTGAACCAATATTAAATACAGTTGCCATTACTTTGTTAAATTTTGTAATGTGTTTTTCAACAAAATATCCAGCTTTATTCCAAGAATATATTACAATATCTTGAAATATATCACCGCCAAGTTAATTGTACACAAATGAATGCATTTTAAAAATAAATAATCTGTTATTTAACTTTCTGTTGGCCTCTTCATCGATGTTGGTTCAAAATTCATTGATGTCTTCAATATGGACCTCTTCAATGCATGCAGCTCGAATTTTTATGCAGTCTTCGATACGTTTTACAAATGCCTTATAAGGATTGAAGCAGTAACAGTCTAACGGCTGTGCATATTTTGTTGTTTTTTCAGGTATTATTTAATAATAATAATAACTGAAAAGGATAATATTTTCGCACTAAAATGTAAATTGTTAATATTTTCCCACTAAAATGTAAACAGTTGAGCACGTTTGCACGACAACTTCAGATTGTATTGTGGCGCCCCCTATCATTTAGTAGAAGAAAGCCGCGGTGTTTTATCATTATTCATGGTCCTTTACAAGATAGGACAAGAAAGATTACAATCCGAGAGAACTATTGCAAAGCCTTCCCTTGTAAGTGTGGCTAGTGCACAAATGTTACCAATCCCAATATAGAGTAATTGCGATTATTACTTTCCTTATAAACAATAATGTATAAGGAAAGTATTGGGACGGGGTCGAAAATTCGAATTCGAGTTTTCTATGGGAGAGCACGTTTCAAGCATCCCTGATCACGAATCGAACATTTTTTAAATGATGTCTGTGTGTGTGTGAAAGTATGTGTGTGTCAATGAGCCTGTGGAGACGATAACTGACGAATGAATAGACCGATTCGAGCAAAATTTGGTACAAAAATCACAATCTATGAGTACTGGAAGCCAATTGTTTTTATACGCAATCGAATGTTCTGAGCCCTCTTAAATTTTCGAGTGAAAATTTGAAAAAATCATTAAAAAATCAAAACCTTTAATAAAGTTACGCAAATAGACATTTCTTATGCAATTTTTCCTTAGAAAACGATTGACATAAATTTTAGAACCCTAGCATGAACCGTTCTTGAGATTAAAAAAAAAATTATAAAAAAAATCATGTAAAATAAAAAAAAAAGTATTACCTATTGAGAAACATGTTCACTTTTCATATGTAATATCATGCGATAAATTGGGTGACATCATTCTCGTGGATCTAGATCGTTCCATTCATGAAAAAGATATACATTGAGTAATACTTTTGTATTTGAACGCCAATAGTCATTTATCTGTTGTAAGAATAACGTATTTCTCCGTCCATAACGCTTGGCGAGATTTTGGCGGCGAATTTGGTGGAATGTCGCCAACTTGGCGACTTGTTTAAATGTTGCTAAATTAACGATAAACTCGCCAAATCGATAAATATAAGGCTAAATCAATGAAAATGACGACTAATTGACGAAAATTCAATATCTTGGAAGGAATATATCTACTATTAGAGTAACCTATTGTTTTTACTGTTAAAGTAGTAAATTCATTGCATTATTTAAGGAAAGTCATGTATTGCCCACATCATATTTTTTTTATGTATCTTTTAGATGACATACGTTTTATCGCAACAAGGGATGCCTACCCTGCTTTTGCTAAAACTTTCGGGCACTAGGCAGTAATTTGGGGCCTGTTAGTTGCGTGTGTGTGTGTGTGTTTTCGGTGTGGGGGGGAGGGAGGACGAGGGGCATGCCTGGTTAAATTCTCAGCAGAGCGGAAACCTCTCATAGATCTAGTCTGGTTTATTGATTTATACCGACACGGTACATTTTCTCATACACCACAGTCAAATAGCCACCTTTTTACTAATGTAGAGTTTGATCTAGTGGTTCATAAATAAATGAATATTAGTTCTGCTAGAGACGATATTCTTTTAAGAAATCAATGTGATTAGTACTCTTCCTTTATACCTTTCTCATAGCTGAGGGGGGGGGGGGGGGGTTGGATGACTACGCATCGATCTCCTTTGAAAAATTTTTAACTTTTTTTTCTAGCTATCATATTCAGATATGATGTATTCAACAGTAAGAAAATGATATTATGCATATATCTGTATATCTTTAGTAATCATAGTGAAATAAATTCGTTCTTATCATCCACATTAATATAGAAATTTGTTAAAACCAGAATCATAATAACTTTTAAACGATATATTTAAACTATAAAATATAAAAAATTGCAAATGAAGCCTTAACATATAATTATGGTAAAATAACATCCTAAATTATATTTCATATACTTCAAATATTATATAAAACATGTAATATTGAATCTCTAATAAATTCAGATGAAATTGAAATATATTGAATAAAACCGCCTTAAAAATTTTAATATAAACGCACTTTATTTAATCTTACTATTAAAATGTTAAAATCCATGAATGTATGTATATCCCCTTTATTCCAAAACCACTAACTACCGTTTTTGTGTTTTTGTAAATGAAGCGTTAGAACTAAGGAGTTGCGAGAAACTTTCGATAAATTCAATAGATTTTTATAATATCTTCGAAAAACCACAAAAAGGGAAAATCGACTCCGTTCTGCAGAAGATATCACCTACCTGAATTTTTTTCATCTGCGATCTCGAAGTTTACGTATTTCAAAGTGAGTTGAGCAGATACGCCAATAGCTTCTTTTTCCACAGATTTTTTGCCCTAAAATTTTGAAAATGGCGTGTGTTCTTTTTATAAGAAATTTCAAAACAATTTCTATACAATTTCATATTTTTCCCAATTTACCTTCAAAATGTAACATATAAACGATGTTGGCATTTCAAAATAAATAAATATATTTAAAGAATTAAATTTAAACTATTAAAAGAAAATTGTTTATTCCGAGTTCTAATCATGGAGTTAGAAAGAAGGAGGTGATATTCCTATTGATGAAACGCTGGAAAAGATCATAATGCTTTGAGAATTATTAAAGTGTCGCTAGTGTTAGTAAAGTAGTTGTTATTGTTAGTTGATACAACGGAAAGATGTAGTATTGAGTACGTGTATTTTTGATTATTTTTAAATTAAGGATTTCTTAATTATAAGTATAATTAACCAGATTTTTTTATAGTTGTAAGATAGGGTATAGAATATATGGAGATAAAAATCAATTGAAAGGAAACATAATTTTGAATGCATAGGTATATTACTTTCCATATATACATAATGTATAAGGAAAGTATTGTGACAGGGTCGAAAATTCGAATTCGAGTTTTCGACGGGAGAGCTCGTTTCAAGCATTCGCGATCACGAATCAAACATATTTGAAGTGATGTCTGTGTGTGTGTGTGTGTGAAAGTATGTGTGTGTATATGTGTGTGTGTGTCAGTAAGTCTGTGGAGACGATAACTGACGAACAAATGGACCGATTCGAACGAAATTTGGTACAAAAATTACACTCCGTAAACACTGGAAGCCTATTGTTTTTAAATGTAATCGAATGTTCGGAATCCCCCTAAACTTTCGAGTGAAATTTTGAAAAAATCGTCAAAAAATCAAAACCGCTAATAAAGTTACGCAAATAGACATTTCTTATGTAATTTTTCATTAGAAAACGATTGTCATTAATTTTAAAATGCTAACATGAACCGTTCCCGAGATATTGCACATTTTTCAAAAAAATTATCAAAAAGTCATATAAAATAAAAAAATATATATTTCCTATTGAGTAACATGTTCACTTTTCATATGTAATAAATTGCGATAAATTGGGTGACATCATTCTCGTGGATCTAGCTCGTTCCATTCATGAATAAAGATTCTTTGAATAATACTTTTGTATTTGAACGCCAATGGTCATTTATCTGCTGTAAGAATAACTTATTTCTCCGTCCCTAACGCTTGGCGAGATTTTAGCGACGAATTTAGCGGAATATCGCCAACTTGGTGACATTTTTAATTGTTGCCAAAGTAACAAAAATCTCGCCAAATGGATAAAAATGACGCTAAATCAATGAAAATTACGACTAAACTGAAGAAAATTCAATATCTTGGAAAAAATATAAGTATCTACTATAAGAATAAATTTTTATTTTAACTGTAAAAGTAGTAAATCCATTGCATTATATAAGGGAAGTCATGTGTCGCCCACATCAGATTTTTTTTATTACTTCAGTTATATTACTTTCCTTATATACATAATGTATAAGGAAAGTATTGTGATGGGATCGAAAATTCGAATTCGAGTTTTCGACGGGAGAGCACGTTTCAAGCATCCCTGATCACGAATTGAACATTTTTGATGTGATGTCTGTGTGTGTGTGTGTGTGTGTGAAATAATGTGTGTGTGTGTGTGTGTCAGTGAGACTGTGGAGACGATTTCTCACGAACTAATGAAGCAATTCGAATGAAATTTGGTACAAAGATCACAATTGATGAATACTGGAAGCCTATTGTTTTAAAACCTAATCGAATAATCAGAACCCCCTAACCATTCGATGAAATTTTGAAAATAATCATCAAAAAAACCTTTACTAATGTTACGCAAATAGACATTACTTATGTAATTTTGCCTTAGAAACCTATTGGCATAAACTTCAGAACGTTCTCGAGATATTGCACATTTTTCGAATGAATTTATCAAAAAAATCCCATAAATTAATTTATTTTCCAATAAATTTATTTTTACAAAGTGGACAGTTTAAATAAATACTTTATACCTTCCTCCATAGAAATGAATGCAAGCAAGACTACTTATCTTATCCCAGCGCCATCTGAATTATTGTCTCGAACGATATTGCCGTTTTTTTCATATGACATTTTAACTCCTTTCTTTTATCTTCATGGATTTAATACTGAAGCTTTCGTTGCGACTTTCGTTATTGTTGGCGCGTTAAGTCATGAGAAACATTGGATCAAGTCCAATAAATTTGTGTATTATATTTTGCCATCGCTTCAGAAGAATGTTGGAAATATAAAACTATACTGCTTGTTACATTGGTTTTCCCTTATTTCTATATTACTATTATTTTAGATTGTCAAAAACCGATGAGAAATGGATTGATATTACGAATATGGCTACATTTGAGAGTTGCTTTGTATGTTGATTCTTCACATATTCTGTTTGGTCGAATTCTTGGCCAGATTAGTTGCCAGATTACTAAAAATAAAACTGTGATGATATAAAAATATCTAGACTAAATTACACGGGAACTCTAATTCATTTCTGTCAATGTTAAAGTGAAATTAATAAAGTATTTTCCAAGTTGCAAGTGGCTTGGTTCGGTGCGTATCTCTCTCTTATAATGTGAGAAAAACCGCTGCATCTGTTTTGATTCTGTGCAAATGTTAAGGATAATTACTAGAGCTAAATTAACTAATTTAATCTTATTTCTGTTACAGTTCGTGAATTCCAAGAAAATCCTATTCGATTTTATGAAGAATTAAAGCATCTAATATTTTGCTACAAGGTAGATGAAATAAAAATGAGTGTAAGCAAGACGGATATTTTTGAGAAATTGATAGAAGGTTACGTAAAGGCTCCACCCTCATTTCAAGAGCAGATTTTTACGACTTTAGCCGTCCAGTTATGCCAAAATGTCGAACGAAAAGATATTAAATATGAGAGGGGACCATTACAATACAAATACATTTCTTGGTTTAAATGGGAGAATATAATTGAAGAACGATCGGCTAACATGTGCCAGAAACTCCCACTTCCTTCTGAATTAAAGAGTAAATTGATTTCTCGTCTTCGAATAATAGCTCTGCAACTATCCAACTGGAACAGGAAACAAGACAAGTTTAATATTTCTCCCCTTTATTTGATCACCTGTTTGAACCCCTCCGATTGGACAGTAGTAGAAATGAGATTGGACGAAATGAAGATTGCAAAGCGTTTAGTTCTAGACGAAAGAATCCCTGTTTGCCAACGTTATAGAATGGCCTGTTTCCATTGCATAGAAGATATTATACCATCTTTATGGAGTCAAATTTCCCCTGAAAGATGTACTGATTTGATTTATCGCGAAGAACTTAAAGTAGTCCAACTATGGAGTTTTCGCTTAAGTGGGCTTTTCCAGAAATTGTGTTTGAGAGATGATCCACTATGTTATGATTTATTAAGAGCCGGAGTATGGGACGGATCAATGTCAACTCTGTGTCAATATTGGGGTAAATTGGATATAAATGTAAGAGAGGAAATACTCATAGATACTGTTATGACAGGATTGCTTGGATTTAATTTCAGAGAAAGATCACGGGAATCTGACGCTGATATCTTCTGTTTCCTGTTGATGCGGATATCTAATGAACAAAGGGCTAAATTATTCCAAGAAATCTTTCAAAATTCCGAAATCAATGTACTTACATTCTTTCTTCGATGGCCTTACCTGGATCTTTTAATTCCAACTATCAAAGAGTTATGGAAAATTTTGCCAGAAGAAAAGTACGGAGAACTTTTATCCACTCTCGCAAAACACTATTGTGGTGACAATTCTTATTTTGTTGGAAGAAAGGATTATTTGGATTACGAATATGGATTCTTAATAATAGAGCTATTAGAAGAAACTCCCGATAATTTCAAGCGATATGTATTTGGCAATAATTATAGGGAAGACAAAAATATCTTTCTAGAAGACGAATTATTATATATTATACTGAATAAGGGACACCATAAGATTCATTATAGATACTTCTTTAAACATGTTTTGAAGCATGTTACACTTGAAGAGAAGAGATTGTTTTTAAAAACACATTATGGTAAAAAATTTTGTTGTAATTTGGCTACACAAGATAATGGGGAACTGCTTAACTCAATATTAAGAGAATGCTGGCCTGAATGTGAAATCTCCACATTTAGAAATGCAGTTTTAGATATGATCAAGTAAAATGTTTGCGCTGTTGATAAATGAAGAGATAATGAATTTATGTTTAAATGTCCTTTAATTACTGAAATATTTATGTACTCAATATATTTAATATTATTCACATTGATTTTTCTTGTTATATATTCAATTTACTACTAATACATATATCTTCATGGTTTCCATCAGGACTGTATTATTTTGTTTTCCAGGCTCTAAAAGTTTCCCTTATCAGGTAATTGTCTTAAAAGTTCTTTGTATCTGTGAATTGAACAATTTTCTTATTTTTTATCAAAGAGATAGACACATGAAGAAATTAAGCACAAATTAAAATATCTGATGTGGGTAACATATGACTTTCCCTTCAGACCCATATTCAGGCTTAAAACTTGTAGATCTGCCGAAAACTCGAACACTAATACGGTACTTCCCTTATATATTTCCTTGTATTGTAAGGAAAGTAAAAATCCAATGTAGGCAGAACAAGATTTTCACTGAAGATTTATATTCACATTCTCTTTATTTCTTCAATAATGGAATACGTTGAGCTTAATTGCATAATACAACTGTCACATTTATTTTAAATTACACTGAATTTGCACTTTTCGTTTTCATTTGGTAACTGGACTTATTTTCAAAGGTGGCGCAGCGAAAATAAATAAAGTATCTAGAGTATGGCTATTCCTAGATTAACGGTGTCAATCTTATTCTTTTTGTCTTTAAAAATTACGTATTAAATAAGCATTTAATTGATATATTTGAGCATACAAAATATTTTATTTAATGATTTTTGTGGCCATTTTGAAAACAAAGGAAGGTTCTTTTATTCGAATCGTACCAAAATCTAATCGGCACCACGTTAACCTACAAGGGATTTACATAATGAATTTTGTGAAATTTAGACGATTAGTATTTCAGCTAGATTGGAAACATTTAATTTTTGTCTGCCATTTCGCAAAGAAAAGAGAAATTTCTTTTAGTCCGAATCGAACCAAAATCTAATCAGCACCAGGGTCAATCACAAGAGATTTACCTACCAAATTTTATGAGATTCGCTTAATTAGTTTTTCAGTTAGAGTGGACACGAAATATGCACAGACAACATACACTGACGTCATGCTAAAAATTTTTCGTGTTCTAGTGATTCCAAAACGTGTAAATCCGTCGAATTCTCTAGTTGAGGTTTTCGTCACGTTTCCAATACTTCCCATACATTCATGTACGATTCCAATACATTCCCTACATTCATGTATTGCTGGGAAAGTAAAAAAATAATAATAAACAGCTATTTCAAAAATACGTCATTGGATGTCATTCACCAGTGCTAATTCATCAAAACGAAATGTGCTGAAACATATCCTCAAAACAGTTGTTTGCATTATTTTATTAATATGTTGTTGGTTGCATTTGCATTTCGTTATCTTTAGCACAATTTTTTTTTTTAAATATTAATGCAAGAGAAATTCAAAACCTGATCATTCAATACTGTCATTCAATACCTGATCTCTCTATCCATTCGTAAAGCTTGACGACGAATTTGGAAGGAAATCGTCAACATGGCGATTTTTTTAAATATTGACAAATTGATAAGAATATCGCCAATCTTATAAAACTGACGTCTGATTGATGAAAATTCAGTATCTTGGAAATAATATAAGAATAACCCATTCCTCTATCAGTACGTCTGTAACATTTTATGACAAATTTAACGAAATATCGATAATTTGGCGACTTTTCCTCGGATGCTTTTAATTTAAAGAAAATGTAACCAAATTGATAAAAATGAAATTTACCGTATGATTAGGGAATAATATATCATGTTTGATTCGATAGATAGTCGTATAGGAAATAATAATATTGATTGTGATAGGTGCATAGAGCTCGCACATGTCTGTGGATAGTTATTGACAAAAATATCGTTAACATTGCAAAAATGACATTAAATTAAAAAAAATGACGCCTAATTGATGAATTATGTATTAAAATATTTTAATATATGGTTTAATATATCTCTTATTGAGCATGTTATATATATATTGATAATTGTTTATTTAGACCTGCGCGAAATATAAGTTTATTGGGTATTTTGAAATAGTTTTACATGTTGTCATCTGGAAAATAGACAAATGTGCAATTCGAAGATGAAAACACGGTGCCGTGGATCTTATATATTATTACTTTCTTTATATACATAGTATCATGTATAAGTATTGTGACGGGATCGAAAATTCGAATTCGAGTTTTCGACGAGAGAGCATATTTCAAGCGCATCCCTAAATATGAATCGAACATTTTTGAAGTAATGTCTGTGTATGTGTGAAAGTATGTGTGTGTGTTAATAAGTCTGCGGATACGATATCTCACGAACGAATGAAACGATTCAAACGTAATTTTGTACAATAATTACAATCCGTGAATACTGGAAATCTACTGCTGTTACACGCATTCGAATGTCCAGAACCATCGTAAATTTTCGAGTGAAATACTGAAAAAATCATCAATATATCAAAACCTTTATTAAATTTAGGCAAATAGTCATCTTTTATGTGTTTTATCATTAGAAAACGATTGACATAAACTTTAGAACGCTAGCATGAACCGTTCTCGAGATATTTTCCATTTTTTAAGCAAATTTATCAAAAAGTCTCGTAAAATAAAAAATATATATATTAACTATTGTGAAATATGTTAACTTTCATGAGTAATATCATATGATAAATTCAGTGACATCATCTCTTTCCATTCATGAGAAAAGATTCTTATGTAATAATTTTGTATTTTGACGAAAATAGTCATTTATCTTCTAGAAGAATAACTTATTTTTCCTTTCAGAAGGCTTGGAAAGATTTTGGAAACGATGAATAACAGCTTGGCGACTTTTTAAATATTGCCAAAATAAAGAAATTGTCATCAAACTGATAAAATTGTCTCTAAATCAATGAACATGATGACTAATTACGAAAATTTAATATCTTGGAAAGAATATAAGAATATCCTTAAGGCAGAATAACTGGAGACGTTAAAGGGAAAGAAGGAAGTTCAGGAATTTTCTTTTAAAAATACAATTTTCTCCGCCCTCGTGAGCAGTGCTGCAGAGAGAATTTTCGGTCTCCTATTTAGCAAATGCACTAGCTCCATACATTCTCTATTTTATAAGTTAATGGTACTTTTTTATTAATTTTTAATGCAGCCCGGATCCCGAAGCGATACATTATTTTGCCCCCCCCCCCCCCCCCATTTCCCACTCGGCTGCTCTGCCCGTGGGAGAAATAGAATATTATGGTTCTTTAGATTCTATCCCGTGGTCGATACTTCATTTTTGCAAAGATTCAACCTTCTAGGTTATCAAGGAGGGGTTTCTGGAATATGAGGAAATACTTATTCAAACCCATTTTCTCCGCCCCATGGTCAGTGTCGTCAACAGAATTTTCAGACCCCTATACTAAAAATGAACGGGCCTCATACTACCAATAATTTTATAAGTTAATTACCGTTTCTAATAAAAAATATTACGTGGAGCTAGCCCCTGGGCGATACATGCATTTGCCCCCCCCCCCCCCCCATTCGGAGGCTTTGCCAGTGGAAGAAATTGCATACAGTGGAAGAAATTGCCACATATACACATTCGACAGCTCTGTCCGTAGGAGGAATCGAAAATTTTGCCCATTAGATTCTGTCCCGTGGTCGATACTTCAATTTTTGCAAAGATTCAGCCTTCTAGGTCATCGAGGAATGACTTCAACAGAATAAAGAAATACTTTTTCAAACCCCGGGGGATAGGAATCGAAAATGTATTTCCCGGGATCCATACTGTAAGTATACAAAGGTAAGTAAAGCATAAAATTCTCATTTTTGTTCTCTACCTTATGGTGTTATTACACGGGCAATTTTTATTGCCGAACTTCGGCAATTTCGCCCGTCAATCATACTTTAGGCTTCTCCTCTTTAGCAGGTCCCTTCTCTCTAATCTCGCCGATTTCATTTCAGAAAGCAGTCTTTGGTGTGTTTTTCGTATAATTTGAATTTTTTATATCCTAAAGGTGTCTGTAATTTGTTAAAAGTTCAATTATTGTTTTTGCATCTCCAGACTTTAGAAATTCCTCCCGGCAATGATACTTTAGGCCCCGCCTTTCTAATACCGCAGAGTTCATTCCAAGAAGCCCTATTTAGTGGGGTTTTTTTTTTTGTATAATTTGGTAAAAGTTCTATTGTTATTTTTACATCTCCAGACTTTAGCAATTCCGTCCAGCAATGATACTGTAAGCCCCTCCCTGTTTAGTGCCGCCGATTTCAGGAAGCATTCTTTTGTTGTTGTTGAAACCCAGACCGTCCGACCTACCAGAAATGTGTGAAAGCCCCAGGCCGTCCAGAGGACTTAGAGCATTAAGATGGACGACCGGTACCAGAAATGTGTAAGGTAACTGTTTGGACGGTCGGAAAGTGCCACCCAATTTAGACCGGACTCAGTGGGGGAGGCATCCACAGGGACCGTACCCTCCTTCCCCTACCACCAACCTCTCGGAAGGACTTTCGGACCCCCATGTTTAACGTGATCGTACTCTGCATGAACACGGAAGCATTCTTTTGTGTATTTTTTCGAATAATTTGGATATTTTATATCCCACAGGTGTCTATAACTTGCTAGAAGTTCTACTATTTTTTCCATCTCCAGATTCTAACGTAATTGAGCTGCTTCAACGTGTTTGTATTTCAGTTGCCATCGCCATCTTGAATGCAAATGAGAAGAAGAAAGGCGGTGCGTAGTGACGTCCAATTTTATCGTCCTCTGATTGGTTCGCCGCTCAGAAATTAAGCAATTTTTATTGCCGAGTACAAACGAATTGCGGCAATTCCGCGGCAAGATTTCTTCCCATTGAAATGTATGGTGTTGCTGGAAAATTGCTGGAAGGAATTGCTCCCTGTAATAGCACCATTAGGGACAGAAGTGTGTGGCTTAGACATTTTTGGCACTTTGTGTCTAAGATACCTTTCCAAAATACTAGGAAAAACACCTCTTTTAGTTTTAATACCCTGTACATTATCGATCATCTGACTTGAAATGCTTACTGCATACAACGGATGACTGCAGAGAAATAATTATTCTTATAGCAGATAAATGACAATTGGCGCCCAAATATAAAATAACCATTGAACCATTTTGATAAGAGAAAGGATTATGAGGACGTGGTAGGGAATATGACCTGTGTCAGCCCAAGATAGGCGACTACCCCGATAACAGGTGTTGAACCCTGCCTGAGGACCCTAAACCGTCAGCCTATCGGGGGTGGCGGTATAGGCGTGAAATTAATCAGTGTCGCCATGTCAGTCAATGGTTTCGGATTAACGGACAGGTGATAAAACAGGTTTTTTCTTATTTGTTCTAAGATTTGGTATTTCTGACATCAGCTTGCATAGTAGGACAAATAGATTGTTTTAAAGAGTCCGGGTGACGTAATTTAGCGAATCGCCAGTGCCTATAATCTCCATTATCGGTCTCTGAGTACATGTTCATATATGACATTATTTCAGTGATAAGATTACAAAATATTTATTTTGCACTTTTATTCAGCCTAAGACGAATAATGTGGCATTTTTATACACATTTCGGTTTTGTAAGTTTAGGGGATTAGCACAGATCTGATTTTACTTTAGATTGCATAAAATGTTTTATTCGAGGCCCCGATTATGTGCAAGAGATTAAAATAAAAGGGGTGCATGCTTCTGTACGTGTCGTTACAGGTCAAGGTACTTTAAGCAAGCCCAAAAAGCTTGATTACTCCTCGAAGGTCACAGCAGACAAATTTCATTGTTAAGACAGGTGGGGACCACACCCTCTACTAGGGGGTCTGTCTGGAACAAGTCTACCAGCAGGGGGGGGGGGGGTGCCACTTCTCTGCCACGAACACTATCTGTGACGTCAGTTGGAGTTGGAGTTTACTTGCAGCGTGCGGCACAAGATGGCGCGAGGTTTATTTTTTATTTTTTGTTTCAAACAAATGCATTTTTAAAGTGTTTATTGGTTTCGATTCTTACAAGTTTAACTAGAATTTTAATCAAAGATTTGCATCTTAAATTCCAGGCAATGTTAGCTTTTTTTATGTGAATAATTAAGTGTTCCTCTCGTAATATAATATATATTTTAGAGTCGTGTTTCCCAACCTCAGATACATGCAAAAATTTCAGTATTGAAGAATAGGACTCATTTAAATTCGTTTATTAAACCAAAGATATTTTTTATTAAGAAATTAATGACTAAAAGTACATTTATATTTTCAAAATTTATTTATATTCCTTTTTTCAAGGTTGAATAATGCAAATTTTAATCAAAAATTTTCTTTTAAAGTAGTCAACATTGTAAAATTTATATTAAATTGGGAAAATGCACTTCTTTCTTGAAACATTAGTTTAGTTCATGAAGTTCCATTATGTAGGATTTTTAAATCTTAAAAGACGAAAGTACAGTATACTTTTTATTCATTTCATTTTACAGCAAGTTATTTGTATCTTTATATATTTTCTAATGATGTTCTTGTAATTTTTGAAAAATCTCGCACATTTTATATTAATTAAATTTTATTCCATTACATTTTATTGGTTAAATTTTATTACATTATATTTTATTAATTGAATTTTATTACATTCAAAAAATGGGGGAGGGGGGAGTACGATTTAAGAAAATATACAGGCGCGGGTTTTCAAGGGGATAAAGGTTGGGAACCGTTGTTTTAAATCAGATTGCAAGTTGTGTACATGTATGTGCATGCAAATTGTGTACAAAATGTGAACAAAATTCATATAAATTATAGAAGCATCACTTAAATCGTTTACTAGTTAGGCATAAGTACATCCCCCCTAAAAAGACATAAAACTCTTAGTGTTAGCGTTTTAATTATTGTTTTGATTTAATCTCGCACATTTTATATTAATTAAATTTTATTACATTACATTTTATTAATTAAATTTTATTACATTCAAAAAATGGAGAGGGGGGGGGGGGTACGATTAAAGAAAATAAACAGCTTGCCCGTATATTTTTCATTATGAATCAATATACTATAATACATTTAATTTATTATTCTGAAAGAATATAATAGTGTGTGTGTTAAACGATTATGTTTTATATTTTTATATGTTTACATTGAATTTCGATTTGATATAAATTATCTTTCTGATCTAAAAACAAGAAAGATCAATCATGCTTAAAGCATTGATTATGAAACACTTTCCAACTTCAATGCAATTTTATTTAAAAAAGTCGAAAATGCAATACATTCCTCGGTAATATTTTAAAACTTATCACGATACTACATTCATTTATTATATTTGAAAACTTAAATCTTCATTGAAAAAAATGAACTTCATTCAAAAGACGGCATTGAAATATAAATTGCGTGGTTTAAATATCTCTAAAATGCAATACATTCCACGGTAATATTTTTAAATCTATCATAATACTACGATAATTTATTATATTTGAAAACTTCATCGAAAACAACTGAAATTAATTTAAATGACGTCATAGAAAAAATAACACGCCTGGATCTCTCTATAAAAGCAGGATTTCATTCATAACTTTCTCCATTTCATTCATCACAATACTATAATAATTTATTTTATTTAAAAATTAAGACCATGGAGTTACAATTCATAAACTTTATGCTTAAAACTTCATCGAAAAATATCGTCCTTCTGTTTATAAAATCAATTAATATTTTATTCATATCAGCCATGCAGACTCCATGGACTGAATTATTTTGTGTTAAAGAAATACAGTAATTCTAATACAACTCATTCTACATATTTTGCTGTTTACATTTTACATAGGTGAAAAATAGGCTTAATTGTAGAAATAATCAAATTTGAATGATAATTTAAACTCAAATATATTGTCATTGTGTTGTTTTAGTATGTAGATGCACAGAATTTAAGCAGAAATAAAGTAGTTTTAGGATGGATACAACACTCAATATGAATTAAAAAGAACTTTAAAAAATCACGAATTTGAAACAAGATGGATGCCATATCTCATTTTGAAGTGGGTCATGTGATCGTTTCATATCATGGTCACGTGATCGTTTCATATAAGATGTGTAATTATTATTTTAATTTTTATTTAAAAAACTACTGAATATATTTAGCTGAATTTTTTTTTTATATATTTTATGGAACAATTTGACTATTCCCTAAAATTTTCGAAGCAATTTGTGAATTTTAAATCCGCTTAAAAAATGTTAGAAAAATTAGGTCCCATAGGGCTCAATGTATTTCATTTTTTCAACCCGGGTTCAATCCAAAACTAATTGTGTGATATTATTCATTTATATTCCCATAGGTCCTACAGACAGTCTGAACAACATACTAAAATTTCATTTTGATTAAGTCATTTTTACGGCAGTTATCGTGTTAACGGACAGACAGACAGACAGACAGAATGAACAAAGTCATAAACACTTTTCAACTTTGTTGTAAAGTGTTAAAAAGTAATAAAATCAAGTGTTTAGCAATAAGTTCTTTGCTATAAAAGCATCACTTAAATCGTTTACTTGTTAGGCATAAGTACACCCCCCCCCCCCCTAAAAAGACATAAAATTCTTAGTGTTAGCGTTTTAATTATTGTTTTGATTTTCAATTATTAGAGATAACATAATCGAAAATAACTTTATTTATATGCATTTGGAACGAAATTACGCGATGTTTATTTGTGTATAATGAAAATTTTAGAATGATTGCTTGTTTAGAAAACTTTCCGAACATATTTCTGTAAATTCGTGTATTTAAAACAAAATTCATTAAAAATAACATCGCCTCCTGTAATAACATTGACTGGTTTCAAAAAGCGAAACGAAACTTTCAGATGATTTATATTTTTCAGAAAGGGAAATACAGTTTTATTATATATGCACCCTTCCTAAAAACTCCTGTACTGCATATTTAAGTTATGTTCAAGTAAAATTAATGCTATTTGAGTATTTATTTCATATTTTAAATTTAAAAAAATGATTAAATTAATTTTGTTAGCATCCTTTAACATTGGAGTCTACCGGACCGTTCCTGACATTTAACTCCAAGTGACGTTGCGTCTTTACGTGCTCTCATTGGCTAGAGCTGAAGTGGAGCAACATTATAGATATAGTAACCTTGGTCTACCAGTCTGGAACCAATCTACCACAGAATACTATATTAGTCTGTGCTAGGTATATTTTATTTTAACTACTTGTCAACCACTGATAAAACTGGTTTTCTCTCATTTGTTCTGAGATTTAATTTTCTGATATAAGCGTGCTTAGCAGTACTACGCTCTGAATACTATATAGTCTGCGGTACTACTAGTTAAGATACTACTACTACTACTAATAGTCTACTCTATAAGACTACTTTAAGAGCTGCTTTGTGCATACAAGTGTGCTATATAGATATAGACAAGTAGAAGAATTGTAAAGAGAAAACCACCTGGAACTACAGAAGGTAATGTTGTTTCTCTGTGTTTAAAATGTGATATGTATTATTCAGTTGTTTTGCGTCAAATACTAAGCGATGTTTCTATTTGAGCTAAACATTGGAGAGAGATTTTTTTGCAAGACTTAATTATGAAAATACTGCTATTTCTATAAATACATAAATTTGTTATTTAAATATATTTCACTGAAAGTAACTAATGCTTTTAAAACAAGAAAGATCAATCATGCCTGAAGCATTGATTATGAAACACTTTCCAACTTCAATGCAATTTTATTTAAACATGTCTAAAATGCAATACATTCCTCGGTACTATTTTAAAACTTATCACAATACATTCTATTTATTATATTTGAAAACTTAAACCTACATCGAAAAAATTAACTTCATTCAAAGGACGGCATTGAAATATAAATTGCCTGGTTTAAACATTTTAAAAATGTGATACATTCCTCGGTAATAATTTTAGAATTATCATAATACTATGATAATTTATTATATTTGAACATTTCTTCGAAAACAACTGAAATTCATTTAAATGACGTCATAGAAGAAATAACACGCCTGGCTCTCTCTATAAAAGCAGCATTTCATTCATAAAATAATTTCCCATTCATGTCATTCATCACATTACTATAATAATTTATTTTATTTAAAAATTAAGAGCATGGAGCTTCAAGTAATTAAACTCTATGCTTAAAACTTCATCGAAAAATAACATTAGGAGTCTCAGTAACTCCCACACAATGCAAAGACGTTTCTTCTTTCACAGCGAAATAATGGTGTTCAAGACCTACGACATATTGTGTTTAGCATTGAATTAATTTCACGTAAATTGATGTGGACACTACATGACTTTTCTTATATTAGACTATGAATTTATATATTTTCCAGTGAAAAAATTATGTATAAAGTCCATGGCACAATGACTGTAATGTTGAATTGCCAATTTGACGCTTTTTCGGAAGTCAACATATAAACCTCAATGGACACTATTTGTACATTTATAATTGTTGCAACTTTAAATTGACAATTATCAATATTGATAGCCTACACAATAGGTAATATAGTCATATATTGAAATATTTTAATAAATAATTTATCAATTTAGTCTCATTTTTTAAATTTTAACGATATTTTGATCAAACTTAGGCGAAATATATCGCCAAGTTGGCGATATTTCGCCCGTTTTTCTGCATTATATATTTTGCCGCTTTCAAGAACCTTTCTATATATGACTAACATTTGTAAACTAGCTATGGGGTTTTTTATATATAAATAACATTAGCAACTAGATTGAGGGGGGGGGGGATTCCTGCCGAAAATTAGCTTACGCTTAAATTTAGATAAAATGAATAGTGTTCCATTTTTCTTGTATTAGACATTGGATTTATATATTTTCCAGTGAAAAAAATGATGTATAAAATCAATGGCACAATGACTGTAATGTTGACTTGCAAATTTGGCGCATTTTCGGAAGTCAACATCGAAACGCCAATGGGTACTATATGAACATTGATAATTGGTGTAACTTTAAATTGACAATTAGCAACATTGATAGCACACACAATAGGTAATATAGCATATATTGAAATATTTTTAATAATTAATCTATCAATTAATGTCATATTTTGAATTCTGACGGTATTTTCATAAATTTTGTGCGAAATATCGCCAAGCTGGCGATATTTCGCCGCTTATCTGTATTATATTTTGACGGTTTCAAAAAATTTTCGATATATAACTAGCATTTGGAAACTTGATATGAGGATTTTTTATATATAAATAATATTAGCAACGAGATTGAGGGGGGGGGGGGGGATCCTTCTGAAAATTAGATTACTTATAAAATTAATATTGTTCTATTTTTTTTTATTAGACAATGAATTTATATATTTTTCAGTGAAAAAAATTATATATAAAATCCATAGCATAATGATTGTAATGTTGAATTTCAAATTTGGCGTTTTTCGGAAGTCAATGTATAAACGGAAGTCAACGTATTCGGAAGTCAGCATATTTCTTAAGCAGAGGAATTATTTAAAAACGAAAATTTATTTATATATTAATATTTTAGTGCATTTTTCTCTACCCCCCCTCCCCCCACAAAAAAAAAATATATATATATACGAGTGTATTGATCCTCTTTACCATCAACCAATTAACTTTCGATCAAACAACATAAAATAAAGAGTAAAATTTGCAGAATTAAAAACATATTACAATATTTTAATGAAGTAAATAGTTTTGGAATTTATGTGTGTAAACTAACTATATCAATTAATTTCGAATAGATACGATTAACACATTGTAAATTTTTTTTCCTTTTTTGTAAATTGTGCAAGAAAAAAATTTGAAACATCCGTGTTTTGTGTACCCTTCATTTTAAAGGGTTTGAAAAAATATCTTGATTGATACTAAGTGCACCTTCAGAAGGTTATGATGTGCAATGATGATGAGATTGACAATGTGCACCTTCAGAGGGTAACTCCCCCCCCCCCTCCGAGGTTGGTTATGACGTCATGTAAACTAAAATTGTGATGTGGAGATGTGGAGACACACGCGTTAAAATATTTTAATTGCTTAAATTATTCGTTTCTACAAAATATTTTTACTGCAAAACTTAGGAGGGGGGATCTAAAGAAATTTTTTAAACGCTCTGCATGAACTCGCCCGAACAACTGACTTGAATCCAGTCCGTGTGACGTAGTTTCGAAAATCGCCAGAAGTGGAGGGCTGTAATCTCCATTATCGTTCTTTGGCTTTATTTTCATTTATGGCATTATTTCAGTGACCAATGTGAAGTTACAAAATATTTATTTTACACTTTTTATAAGCCTAAGACAAATAATGTGGCATTTTTATGCACATTTGGGTCTTGTAAGTTTGAGGGCATTGGCACAGATCAGATTTTACTTTAGATTACTGAAAATATTTTATTCGAAGCCCCGATTATGTGCAAGAGATTAAAATAAAAAGGGTACATGCTTCTGTACATGTCGTTACAGGTCACATCAGAAAAATTTTAATGTCTAGAACAGGTGGGGACAAACCCCCTAGGGGGTCTACCTGAAACCGGTCTAACCTAGATGCACTGGAACAGGCTTTCTATTCTTTCAGTGTGCTTAGTAGTACTCAAATTTGCCTCGTGCGTACAAGAAGTTTCACTGTTCTTTTAAGTGTGCTATATATATACATTAATAGAAGAATTATAAAGAGAAAACCACCTGGAACTATAGAAGGTAATATTGTTTCTCCGTGTTTAAAATGTGTTATTATGTGTATTATTCAGTTTCTAAGAAAAGTATTGATTTGCGTCAAATACTAAACGATATTTCCATTTGAGCTGAACATTGGAATGAAATAGATTTTTGCAAGACATAATTATGAAAATACTGCTATGTCTATAAACACATAAAGTTGTTATCTAAATATATTTTACTTAATGTAACTAATGCTATTAAAAAATATTGCTTGTGCAAGTTTTCCGTTTTGACACTGTATATATTACAAAATAATGACGAAACGTGGTTTTCGGAGCTTTAAAAATTCCCCCTTCTTCAGATCGCAAATAAAAAGTGCATATGTAACGAACTACTACATAAATGCTGAAATTTTTGGTATTTCTTCATTCCTTTCTTTACAAAGAATTGATTCAATAATAATGCTCTTGCGTTTTGGAGAATATTTATTACTGTCCCTGTATGTATTGTATAATGAATAGTGAAAGTATTACAATGGGGTCAAAAAATCGAATTCGAGGTTTAGATGGATCGTTTTTTGGTGATGTGTGTCCTTGAGTCTGTGGACATCTCATGAAGGACCTTTTCAAACGAAATTTGGAACAGAAATTACCATCAGTGAATATTAGGAGCCTATTGATTTTGAAGTAATCAAATGTTCGGGAGAACCCCCCACCTCCAAATTTGTATTAAATTCTGATAAAGTCAGAAAACTGTTGTGAAATATGTTCATTTTTCATATGAAATAGTATACGATAAATTTGTTAACATCATTCCCGTGGATATCGCTTCATTGACGAGAGAAGATAATTTGTGTAATAGTTTTGTGTTTTGAAATCTAACCATTTAACAAATGTCATTTATATGTAAGAAAGGCTCTTCTCTGTTTGTCTGTAACATTTGGAGATACATTTGGCAAACTTTTTGTCTCATTTAGCGAAATATCGCCAGTTTAGTTCTATGGACTAGGTGATATGGACTAGGTTCATGATTTGTTGAAAAAAACATTGTGCCGTTGTTAAAAACATTGTGCTGTTGATCTTATACATATTTTTTCACTGTGAAAGAAGTAAATTCATTGCATTATATAGTGAAAGTCATGTGCTGCACTGATTTGATTTTAATTTCATTATATATGTGACTTTTATTGAAAACATTACTAAGGAGTCTTGCATTAAAATGTAATTAATCCAATATTCAAATTTTCTACTTTCTGATTTATACTTATTTTCAAATTTGTGAAAGATATTCAAATAATTAATTATTTTATAATTGTAACGCATTGATACTGATTGGACGTGGGTACTAACTCCAACACAATGCAAAGACATTTCTTCTTTCACAGCGAAATGATGGTGTTCAAGACCAACGGCACATTGTATTTAAGATTGAAATAACTTCATGTAAATTGATGTGGGCAGTACATGACTTTTCTTATATTAGACAATGAATTTATATATTTTCCAGTGAAATAATTTAGTGCGAATTTTAAATTTTAAATATATTTTGATCAATCTCATGCGAAATATATCGCCAAGTTGGCGATATTTCGTCCTCTTTTCTGCATTATATTCTGCATTATATTTCTGCATTATATTTTTATATATAAATAACTTTAGCAACTAGATTGAGGTGTGTGTGTAGGGGGGGGGATGGGATCCTTTCGAAGATTTAGATTATGTTTAAAATTAATAGTGTTCCATTATACAATGGGTTTATATATTTTCCAGTGAAATAATTGTGTATTAAATCCATGGCACAATGACTGTAATTTTGAATTGCGAATTTGACTTACTAAGAGCAATTGCCCGCCGTAGCTCAGGATTTACCATACAAAACTATAATAAAAATTACACCGGAACATATAGGGCCGATTGTGATACATTACCGCTGAATGTATCGCATTTTAGAGATGTTTAAATAAAATTAAGGTTGGAAACTGTTTAATAATCAATGCTTTATACGTGATTAATCTTTCTTGTGATTTCTTAACACTTTTCGTTTTTGAATATGCCTGTGAGAAATAAACCATTATGATAGTTTCCATTTAAATTCTTATCTCAAACCTGCGATTCTCAAAAGTGTCTAATACGTTCAATAAACTCCCACAAAACTCAGAAATTTAATTGACTTTCACGTTTTAAACCAACAATGTCCAACCTTTTTCGTTGTGAATCATGGAAGAGAATAGAACTCCTAGGAAAAAGTGTCGTTTTTCACTAATATCTCGAGAACCACAGGACGTAGAAACTCGAAACTTGACCTATGTTTTAAGTGGGATGATTTCAAGACTACTAAGACAAATTTCATGAAATTCGATTCAGACGTTCTCCAGTTTTGGTGGATCATACATACATACTTTTCATCTTTATATATATAGATTCTTGCCTTTTCGCATTACTGTCATTTATTTCTTACGAATGGCAACAGTAGAGAATTTCTTTTTCCTTTGCGAATGGCAACATTGGTCCCTTCATTCCGGGTTCGACAGGTCGGTGCATTTGCAGTGTTAGTTTCCAGGTATTTTTGTTTCCTTTTATTTTTTCTTCTTTATGCATGTTGTCCAAGTAGAGATAGTTTATAGATATAATCTATCTATTTCTCCTGAATTTCTTCATTCATACATTTCTTGTGTTTGCTTCGACAAAATACTTGGACCCGAGGAAGAGTTTTGGAGAAGTGAACAAATCCATCATTTGGGCCTAGCTCTTGTCCACGTGTATAGCATTAATGCTTGGATTTCATTTGTTTTCCTTTTATCGATTCCATACCATTGATTTTTGATGATTTTCTTTTAACTTGATGATTCGAAATTTGTATTTTTTGTTTCTATTTGAATGAAGATTTGTAGATTTACACTTTTATTTTGTAGGCCTGTTAGAAAGTTAGGTTTTTCGTGTTACATCTTCTCACTTTTCTTTCATTGGACTTTCAAACTATTATTATATTGATTTGCATATATATCGTTTTAAATAAATATTATATGTACATAAAAATATAAAATTGTAAATCCAATGGTAGAATGTAAGTAGTAACTCATAATACACTATCGTAAAATTTGCCTACAAAATACAATGAAATAAAGGAAATTCAACCATAAAAGAAATTCAATCATATTGTATGCATATATATGTATATATATACTTAAAATTACATATCAGTATTAACCATTACGAAATACGTTCATTTATCATATGTGAGTATATTAAAAATTTTGATAATTTTAAATATTCTCACAACTTTTTGACAAAATTTAGAATTGTGCTAATCGTACTTTTTGGATGCTGTCAAACATTTATCAGATAACCTAAAAAATGCAAACTTCGATGCATTTAAAAAAATAAATATGAAAAAATACCTTACGAATTCAGATCAAACATCGTTGGGAAAAATATTTTTCGATTTTTCTGTAGTGTCAAGATAGAAACTCGGTTATGTTATTTTTAGTCGTTATGGAATCGATTTGTGTGAAATTCGTACAAAATCGTGCTAAAATCTAAACTCATTCAAACACTCATTCAAATTTTGAAAAAAAATCTTGTAAAGGTGCATTGTCTTGCGTCTTGAAGTATCTGCGTACCAAATTTTATGGCCGTACAACACATAGATTTCCCGCTACAAACCACACACACCCAAACATCTTAATTTAATAAGTTAGATAATAAAATCGAGAATTTCTGTTTTCAAATATTTGTTAGTTTATGAGATGTTGCAAGCAAAAATTTTCGAATTTTCTAGTCCATTTCAGATGGCACACACAGGATTTGAAATAGGATGCTCGAATCGCGCATAAAATTCAAAAATCCCGCACATAAAAAATTGCGGCGCGGGAAATCGGGCTCTTACTATCCTCCTAAAATTTTGAAAACGAACGTGAGGAATGCGCCGGAGAGCGAATGAGTCACGGATCCGAGCGTGTTTTTACCGGGAAGTTCCGCATCTCAACAAAGCTACCCCAGAAATTCCTCTTTTCCGGGAAATTTCAAAGTCGCACCGTTTCTCACGAAAATTTGTAAGGGGTTGCATACGGAACTGGCGCAACGCTTCATTCCATTGTCCACTAGATATGGATAAATCGCGGCTAGGTTCTTTTTAACGATGTTTCATTTTTCCTGAGTGTATAAAGCCGAGCACACTAGGTACAAACGTTCCGATTTTCCCGAATTGGTTACGTTTTTTTTTCTGGGCATTATTCCGGGACTTTGATTTTCGGTAAAAGATATTCCAACTTTTTCGCTAAAAATATTACGATATCTCCAAAGAAATATCAAATGCTTTGGTCACGTCCTTCAAGCGCGATGTGCCGCACAGGATTCACACTATTGTGCGCAATTAATAAACATTTATAGGAAAAAATGGAAAAAAAAATCGCATTTGCGAGATGAAAATATGATAATCTTAAATTTTGTTACCAAATATAGAAAGTACGTTTTTTAACGATTTCCAAAATCAATGCGAGCTAACTTTTGCCGAAATGGGAAGAAAATTATTACAACTTATATAACGTCATTTTAGGCCTTTTGATTGACCTCTTTAAATATTACTTAACTTAGCAATAAACTTGTCATTTTCTCGCAAAACCCAATTTTTTCATCTCCCGGAGAATATACGAATTTTTTAAAGATCTTTGGTGGGATTCCAGCATCAAAGACATTTCTCAATGAAATCCTCCTTGGGATGAGAATGACTATTTCAGACCAAAAATTGGTCCCAGCGAAAATATCCATTGCAGCATATTCATGGATTTTCATGTTTCATTTATTAGATAGTAATTTATTAGACAGTTCAGCAACATCGCGGGTATTTTTTAATTTAAACACGATCACCGGCATATTTCGTTTTATTTTTAAATCTCTTTGCATTCACTGATATTTTTACATTTATTGCTCTTTTGATGCTGGAATATTACCTTTTAAACATATTGTAAATGAAATTGAGATACAGGGTCTTTCAAAAGTCCGTATCAATTTTAAAAATTCATAAAAAATCGAAAAATCATCGCTTTGAGGTACGGTTTGTACCATAAGTATTGCTAGGACGGGGGGGGGGGGGGTGACGTGAAAAAATTTTGTAGATCAAAAAATTACCTATAGATGGCGCTGAGCGCATTGGAAAGACAATTAAAATAACTTACTATACGTGTCAAATCGTGTCACAAGCCTAAGTAACTCTGAACAGGTGATAAGACATTTTCCTCTCTTTAGATTTTTCCTAAATCAGAATTTTCGCAAAGCATCTGATGCTGATTCTCCGCTCACGTAATACAGCTTCACTAACAAGGCTTTTCGATCAAAGTTAACATTCCCGCAAAAACTTCTTCTTTGCACCGTTTACTAATGAATCAAATGAAGAATCTACAGAGCACTGAAACTCTTTTATAACAGCCTCATTTGCATACTTCTGGAAGAAGGTAAGTTCTGTATTCGGGTAAGCGTCACCTATAGGTGATTTTTTAAACTACAAAATTTTTTTACGTCACAAAAAAAAAACCCAACCTGGCAATACTTATGGTACAAACCGTACCTCAATGCGATGATTTTTCGATTTTTAATGAATTTTTAAAGTTTACGCGGACTTTTGAAAGACCCTGTATATGTTTAGGATAATGAAATTAAAACATATTTATTTATTTAGGCATTTAGAATTATGAGGCTCATTAGAAATATATTTGAAGAGCATAAATTAGAATTTGATATATTTGCACCTTAATGCAGTTGAATATCTAATTTCAATTAAAAATAAACATCCTTCTCATCTTAATTTTTCTAAAAGCACTTAAAAATATATTTTTAGTACAAAATATTTTGAATAAAATTTGTTTGGTGAGGGGCAAATATAGACTATTCAAAATGTGCTTTATCCTAAAATTATGCTATTTATAAAATAACGGCATATATTTTCCTCTTTGCATTCCATTTTTAATCATATAAAGGGGTTTTCAAATTATTTAAAAAATAAAGTTGATAATTTTCAAATCAAGGTTGAAAATACTACATGTCAATTTTGAAAGTCTCTTGTAATATAAAAATATCCTCCTTTTACTAATAAAAATTCTTGATTTTTAAATTTCCCCCGAAGTTTTTGAAAATCCCCCCCCCCCCCCCCCCAATTTTTTGTTAAAGGGAAAATATCCCCCCTAAATTTTAAGCCCTATTTCAAACCTTGGCGTATAGTTAGCTCATACGATAACATCCACATGGATTATGTCTGTTTTACAATATTTATTATTTTACAGGCAAAAGTGCTCGAATTGTCAGTGTAACAGGAATATGTAAGTCTATCCATCTAGGGACTGGGAATTACGTACAACGGTGTAATTAATATGATGTAATCAACATGTATAATTGCCATTTTCAAATATTTATTATCTTATTGGGTGTGTCATAGGTAAAATTTTTCGGATTGTCAAATGAACATTACGTGGAACCCCAGGTTTATAAAGCTATTGGATTACAATGGTAGATGTTAAGATACCATCAACATGGATAATTGCTGTTTCCAAATATTTGTTAGTTTTTGGAGATATTGCGAATATACGAATTGAAATATACGAATTTTCGAGTTAATACGAAACACCATGAAATTTGTACAAAATGAAATCATATGATGAAATTCCAATGGATAATAGCTGTTTTGAAATATTTATTATTTTAGGGAGGTGTCATGGGAAAAAATGTCTAATATTCGTGATGTCAATGTTCGTATTGTCAAATATTCGTGAAATTCCAAGTTTGTTAATGTCATGACCATTAATGTCTCTACAGCTGATTATGGGCTTTGGCCGCCCTTAGAAGATTCTGATTTATTGAGGTAGGGACTTTGTATTCGGTTCATTAGCAGATCAGATGATAATCAACATGAATCTCGGACATTTCAGAAGGTATACGAAGAATTTTTCTAATTTTCGAGGAAAATTTCGATAATTAAAGATTAAAACTATTTATTATTTTAGGGGTATCGTAGACAAAATTTTTTGAATTGTTGAGTGAACAAGTATATATATATATAAGGATATAATATGAAAATCCAATGATAGAATAGAGAGAAATTGTAACTCATTAACTCTAACTTAGAAAATACCAATATTCTATAATGCTTTGAGAATTATATCTAGGTGTCGCTAGTGTTAGTAAAGTAGCAGTTATTGTTAGTAAACACAGCAGAAATGTGTATAATTGAGTATATGTATTTTTGAATTTTTTTAAATTAATGATTCCATAATTATGATCATAATTAACCAGTATTTTTTCATAGTTGTAGGGTAGAGTATAGAATTTATGGAGATAAAATAAATTGAAAAGAAAAATTTTTGAATGCGCAAGTATATTCTTTATTGTTTTAGTTCCATTTTGCAATGCGCTAATAATTTATTTTTACAAAATGGACAGTTTGAATAAATATTTTAGGCATTCGCCACAGAAATGCATGCAATGCAAGACTATTTATGTAATCCCAGCGCCATCTGAATTATTGTCTCAAACGATAATGCCGTTTTCTTAATATGAAGTTTTAGCTCCTTAATTTTACCTCCATGGTTCTAATACAAAATATTTCCTTGATATTTTCGTTATTGTTTTCGCTTGACGTTATGAGAAACACTGGAATAGGTCTAAAAAAGATCAATCATGCACAAAGCATTGACAATGAAACACTTTCCAACTGCAATGCAATTTTATTTAAACATTTCTAAAATGCGATACATTCAGCGGCGATATGCAGTCAAACCTGTCTATCTCGAATCTCGCGGGAATGAAACGAAAATTCAAGATAAAGATGCTTTGAGACAGAGAGGTTTCGAAAAATAGAAAGTGGAAATAACACAATTATTTCATACCTTAATAAAAAATAATCACGCAATAATTTCTGATGCCTAATTTTCTTTGACTCAACAATTTTTTTAAGGTTAGCAATGGCTGCGAATCCGTTCTAACTGATATCCTCCTGGGATTCAAGGAAAATTCTCAACTTTTCAATAGGCTTCTCCGCTTCTTTTATGGTAACTTTAGATGAACCTGTATCCACTATTTCATGACCGTTGTCACTCCTGTCACGTTGTCTATGATCTCCGTATCTGACAACATTCCGCATGTTGTCAGGGAATCGTCCACGTCTCAAAAGATTTCGAATAAGATATCTAGATTAAGTCTATACTTGATGATCATCCATTCTTCCGAATTCACTTCATTGACTTCTACTCATACATCGTGTCAACGCTCGTTTGCTCTTGTTCTTGCTCTTCCTCGTTGTTCCTTTGTTTAAATCCGGCTTTTAGGAAACAATTCCTGATCGTTTTCTGCGTAACATTTCTCCAAGCATAGTGTCATCCTCATTGCATCCAAAACATTGATGTTGGGAAGGGAATTGCCTTCGTTGATGGCGTCGAAAAGTTTTCGAACCAGTTCTCGTCTGTATTCCACTTTGAAACTTCGAATGATTCTTTGATCGAGGGGATGCAGCCTGGATGTAGTGTTAGGAGGCAAAAACTTTATAGTGACGTTTCTTAGAGTTAGGGAGTTGGAATGAGCATTGCAGTTATCGATGAACAGATGATTTTTTCTTTTTTTTAAACCTATAGATTTGTTGATTTATTTCAATCAGTCACGAAAGATTTCGCTGGTCATCCAGACTTTCTTATTTGCTTTGTATGAAAAAGGACACGATTTCACTTTCAAGAAACATCTGGGCTTTGCAGAACGACCAAACGTCAGTGGTGAAAGTTTTTCACTTCTATCTTGATTAGCTGCTAAAAGTACAGTTACACGTACGTTTCTTTGTTTACTACCTCGGCACTCTTTTCCTTTGAACGTCGTTATTTTGCTGGGTAAACATTGAAAAAATAGCCCTGTTTCATCGGCGTTGAAGACATTCATTGGTTCATAGCTTTCTAGCACGGAAGGGAGCTCCTTGATCCACTCTTCGCAAACACTTTGAGATACAGGCGCACTTTCACCGCATAGTTTTCTGAAAACGATGTCGAGTCTCTTTTTGAAGCTCTCGAGCCACCCGTCGCTGGCTTTAAATTCGCTGCTATGGACAAGTTCTTTTGCTAAATCTTCAGCTTTCCTCTGCAGCATCATTCTCTCATAGGAAATTCCCTTGGTCATGACATTATACAAACCATTTTCTCACACACTTGTCAACATCAGGGAAAGTACATTTTCGATTTTTTTTTCACTTTCTTATTGTTTTCAAATTTTCTCTCCACCAAATCTCTGTTCTTTATTATCATCGAAAGCGTACTCGGTGGCATGCCAAACTTCATTGCAAGTTCATTCTTTTTAAGTAGAGGATTTCCGTCCAAAAATTTTAAAATTTTTATTTTTCTTCCATCGAAAGCAGATTTGACTTCCTTTTCACTCCCACCATTTGCTTCACTTAACGTTGCAATCACAAACTGCGTTACTAACTCTACAAACAGAAGAGCAAAACTGACCAGTTGTTTATCAGCTTATTAGTCCCCCCCCAACTCCCATTGTTCAAAGTTCCCAATCCCTACTGAAAGGGCCAACGGGAGTTCTGATCCCTTCGAGGATTCCCGAGAAATTTTTTACTTACACCCGTTTTCATTCTACCTTCCTACCGTCTGTACATGACGTCGTGACTATTGTTATGCAAGGAATATTTCTTAATGGTAACTTCCGCTGGCGAAATATGGCAGCTGAACTTCGAATTTGTATAATTAACTCTTCATGCTGTAATTCGAGATATGGAGGTTTTGGGAGAACAGTTTTCGAGATAAACATGGAAAATACATTGAATTTTGGCTGAAAAGGCAGGGAAATAAGTAAATTTCGAGATTTAGAGGATTTCGAGATAGACAGGTTTGACTGTATTTAAAATATTCACAGTGCTACAATAATTTATTACACTTGAAAATTTAAAACTTCATCGAAAAAAAAAAGAACTTTATTCAAATGACATCATCGAAATATAAATCGCCTGGCTTTCTGTTGTTGTTGAGACCCAGACCGTCCGACCTACCAGAAAGGTGTAAGGTACCTGTCTGGACGGCCGGGAATAGCCTGACTCTCTATGTAAAAGCAGCTAATATTTCGCTCATACACATTTTTTCATTCCTTTCATTCAGCGGTAATATTTTTAAAATTATCACAATACTACAATAATTTATTTTACTTAAACTTAAAACCATGCAGTTAAAAGTACTTTTTAATACCATGTTTAAAATTTCATCGAAAAAAGCAATGATATAAAATCGTCTGCTTCTCTATGTAAAATCAATGAATATTTCTTTTATATCTGCAACATTCCACACTCCAGAGCTAAATAATTTTGCTTTAAAAGAAATCAGCAATTCTTATACACTCATCTTTCACCGGCCATCCAAATGGTTTCTCTAAGTCCTCGGACGAGACGGATGGTCTGGACTTTCGACACTCATCTTTCAGCTTGATGTGTTTACATTCTACGTACGCTAAAATAAGGCTTCGTTGTAGAAATAATCAAAGTTTGATGATCATTTAAAATAAAAAATATTGTAATTGTGGTGGCGCAGAGTATAGATGCACAGAAAGTTTGCAAATGTTAAGTGGTTTTAGAACGGATGCAGCACTAAATATAAAGTAAAAGAACTCTAAAAGTCACAATTTTTACACTGGAAAAAAAGATGGATGCCATATTTTATTTAGAAGTGGGTCAAGTTGTCTTTTCATATAATATGGCTGTAATTATTACATTAAATTTTACTTAAAAACTACCCAACTCATTTGGCTGAAATTTTTTTTATATTTTTTATGGGATTATTTGAATATTTCCTAAAACTTTTGAAGCAACTAGTAAATTTTAAATTCTCTTAAAATATGTTTGAAAAATTAGGTCCCATACGGTGCAATATAATTCATTCCTTTAACCCGGGTTCAATCCAAAACTAATTCGGTTCTAATTATTCATTTACATTCCCATGTCCCACAAACCGTCTCAAATAACATACTAAAATTTAATTTGGATAAAGTCATTTTTACGGCAGTTATCGTGCGAACGGATAGGCAGACAGAATGAATAAAATCGTAAGCACTTTTCAACTATGGTGTAAAGTGAAAATATGAGTATTATATTCTGCGATCAGTTGAGAAGAATATTGGAAATATAAAACTGTTCTGTGTGCTATAATAATTTTCCCTTATTTCGATATTACTATTATTACAGATCGTCAAAAACCGAGGAAATTTGGCTCGATTTTACGAATATGGCTACAGTTGAGAGTTGTTTTGTATGCTGGTTCTTCCCATGTTCTATGTGGTAGAATTCTTGGCATGATTAGCTCAATTCTTGCGACTTCTGTGACGATATTGAAAAATCTATTTGACAAACTTGAAATTTTAATTCATTTCTGTCAATGTTAAAGTGAAATTAATGAAGTTTTCCCCAAATTCCAAGAAATTGCTCGGTTTGGTGTGCAATGTGAGAAAAACCGATACATCTGTTTTGATTCGGTGCAAATGCTAAGGATTATTGTTATAGCGGAATTAACTAATTTACCCTTATTTCTTTTACAGGTCGTGAAAACAGATTTTGTGAACTATTCATTTATCTAATATTCTGCTACGAGGTAGATGAACTAAAAATGAGTGTAAGTAAGATGGATATCTTTGTAAAATTGATAGAAGGTTACGTAAAGGTTCCGCCCTCATTTGAAGAGCAGGCTATTACGGCTTTAGCCGTCCAGTTATGTCAAAATGTCGAACTCAAGAACATTATATATGAGCCGGAACCATTAAACAAATACAGTTCTTGGTTTGAATGGCAGAAGATAATTGAAGAACGAACCACTAACATGTGCCAGAAACTCCCACTTCCTCCTGCATTAAAGAATAAACTGATTTCTCGCATTCGTCCAATAGTTTCGCATCTAGACGACTGGAAGAGGAAACAAGTCACGTTTGAAATATCTCCCCTTTTTGTAAACAGCTGCTTGAAACCCTCCGATTGGACAGTAGTAGAAATGAGATTGGACGAAAAGAAAATTGCAAAGCGATTAGTTCAAGATGCAAGAATCCCTGTTTTCCAACGGTATAGAATGGCCTGTTTTCATTGCATAGAAGATATTATCCCCTCTTCATGGAGTCAAATTTCCCCTGAAAGACGTAGTGGTTTGCTTCTTCACAATGAACTTGCATCAGTCAAACTATGGCATTTACACTTGGATGGGGATTTCAATGAACTGGTTCCTCGTAACAAAGAATTTTGGTTTGCTCTTTTGAGAGCTGGAGTATGGGACGGATCAATATCATGTGTGCTTCAATGTTGGGATAAATTGGGTATAAATGTAAGAGATGAAGTCCTTCAAGTTATAGCTACGGAAACAATGTCACATGTTAATTTTGGTTTTAGGGGCACTGAAGCCGATATTATCTGTTTTTTGTTGACTCAGATGTCTAAAGATCAAAGGGGTGAATTATTCCAAGAAATGTTTCAGCTTCAAAACAGCAAAATTAATATATTTGCATTCTTTCTACAATGGCCTTACCTGGATCTTATAGTTCCAATTATTAAAGAGCTATGGAACATTTTGCCTGAAGTAAAATACAAAAAAATTTTAGAAGCTCTAGCATACACCTATTCATTACATTATGATGTTGGATTAAATGATTATATGGAATACGAATATGGATACTTACTAATAGAGCTACTGGAAGAAACTCCCGATCGTTTCAAGCGATATGTATTTGGCAACATTTATCCTTCTGCAGACGAAAGAATATTATATACTATGCTAAATGATGGACATCTTAAGTTACACTATAAAGAAGTTTTTAAGCATATTTGGAAGCATGTTACTCTTGAAGAGAAGAGATTGTTCTTAAGATCTCCTTATGGTGTAAGATTTTGTAGCAATTTAACTAAAGAAGATAATTGGAATCTGCTTGACTCAATATTAAGAGAATGTTTGCCTGAAGATGAAATCCACATATTTAAAAATAAATTCTAAATATGAACTACGAAACTATCTGCGCTAGTGATAAAGGAAGACCGAATGAATATATGATGTTTAAATTCCCTCTAAAGAAGAAAAATTATTAGTTTATTTAACAATAACTTTCACACTTGAAAATAGAAGATCATTTTTATTATCAATAATTGTTTTATTGCACCTTTACTCTACATCAGATGGTTCGAATATCGTTGTTACGAGAATGTTTGTCTGCAGATAATATACCCAAGTTCCAGAAGCAAATTTTAAGATCTATATTTGGATGATATCTTTATTGTAGAGGCTACAGGAATTCAATGTGCGATGAGAGGTAATAGATAATGAAATCTTAAGATATTTTAAAGATGCAACTAAAACACATGAATTTTTCTTTCCCTGCAGTGGATACAGAAATTATTTGTTAACTTAATGATGTTGGATTCAATTAATTAAAATGCCTTATGCTTTTCCTTTAGAGTGTAATTATTGAAACATTTATGCATTCAATAAAGTACATTTGATGTTATTTATATTATTATTTTTATTATATTATAGGCGTTCGCTATCAGAAGTGGATTATGAACAGACCTTAAGGGCGGCCGAAGACTGACGAAAATAATTGGCTCCTCTTACGTGAAATTAAGAAGGCTTTTTTTAATTTGACGTATCAATTAAATTATCCGCCTACTGATAATTATTATTGTAATCCACTATGTCTAGTGGGGGAAAGTAGCGTACGCAGAAAATTTGTAAGGGAGATTACAATGTTCTATGTATTGTTACTGTTTTTTCGTTGGGACGTTTGTACTAAAACAAATAATGTTAAAAAAAGAAAAATTTATGAAGGACTTAATTTTTTAGTAATTATTTTTGTGAAAGAAAAATGCTTTGCAGAAGCAAGATGATAAACGAACTGGAATAATCAAAATAAAACCTGATACTTTAGGAATTATTAAATCTTTCTTTTGCTGCCCTTTTCAGTTTCCCACCTGAGGCACGTACCTCTGTTGAATCACTGATCCCCGACAAATAAATCCGGAGAATTCATCCCCTAAATTTTTTACTAAAACTGAAAGGGAAGCAAAAGAAGGATTAAATAGTTAATGGGAGCTGATCTTGTAAAAATATGTCTTTTATAGTAAACTATTTGTACTTCAGTTATCTTATATTTAATATTTATCTTTCTGGATGGGATGTAAGCGCCCTAAGCTCCCTCCCTCAGATATAAAAATGTCCACCCTCTACTCATACGTAAGCAGTCGCGTAGCAAGTGGAGATGTCAAGGGGGCAGTTGCGCCTCTGAAAATATTGTGGGGAGATGGAGGACAAAATTCATCTTTTTCCCTTTCGGAATTCAAACTTAATAGCATACCTGTCAAATCTCCTGATTTTTCCGTGAGTCTCACGAATTTTGAGGCAATCTCCCGAACTCCCGAAAAATTCCTACATCTCCCGAATTTTTGCAATAATTAGAAAAAATCCCTACAAAAGGGATTTTCCTAAAAAAATCCCTATGCAGACGTGCCAACTCTCCGGATTTTGGCCGGAGACTCCAGATTTTTCATTACTTTTCCGGCCTCCGGATTACTAACGAAATTCTCCGGCTTTTTTTGTTGGAAATGTATCAATTAACCAGACATCGCATAATTCCTCGAAAACACCAATTTTCCGCATTTTTAGCACTGATTTTTATCATTCCCGGGATTGTAGCAAATCCATAATACAATGCAGGGTAATGCCAATCAAATTAAAGGAGATTTACGGCCGCGTGTAATGTAAATTAAGATCTCGATCGCTTATTTTATAAAAGTAATAAACATACTTCTTCAAAGGTTATTGAGCATAAATCGCTCAAATGTTATTTTGTTCATTATTTTCGCATAAACACTGCGATTGTGCAATTCAGTTTGTTCTCGTGAATCGCCGAGAATACAAGAGTATCTTTTTCCATCCATCTCAATCTTCTAAATATTGCATTTTTAATTGACTAAACTAGCTTATTTTCATATTCTGATGAATTATTATGGTTAATTTCTTAATTATTTTTGCATAAATAATGCGATTGCGCAATTCAGTTGCTTCGCGTGAATTGCCGAGAGTACGTTAGTATCTTTTTCCATCCGTCTCCCTCATTTAAATATTGCGTATTAGACCAACAAAACTAGCTTATTTTCATATTCTGATTAATTATTGTGGTTAATTTCTTAATTATTTTCGCATAAATAGTGCGATTGCGCAATTCAGTTACTTCGCGTGAATTGCCGAGGGTACGTTAGTATCTTTTTCCATCCATCTCCATCATTTAAATGTTGCATATTAGATTGACTAAACTAGCTTATTTTCATATTATGGCTAATTATTAGGGCTAATTTTTTTATTATATTTGCATAACACAAATTTTTCTATTTTGAAAAATCGGTATGAACTCTGTGAAGGGATATTTTCCAAAAAGTGGTATTAAAGCAATTATTCAGGCAAATAAAAAGGAAACCATTTTGGCAGGAATATAATTCAGTGTTATGTATATATATATATATATATGTATATATATATATATATATACATATATATATATATATATATATATATATATATATATTAAAAATGATTAAAAATTATTTAATATAGGGAAAACAAATTCAATTAAATTCTGACTTTTAGGATATCCTCCAGAAAGAAAAAAGAGATATTTTATATAATAAATATCTTTCCAAGAGTTTAATCATTTTGTATATGAGAGAGGCTTCACAATTTAAAATAAATTTGGTAGATAACAATTTTTCAAATTTTTTTTAATTTTATATAACTCATCATGTTATACTTATTTGATGGCATTTTTAATGTACTTTCCTACGTCCTAGAGAGTTAAAATTTGGTACACAGCTTAAATTTGTTGAACATTTTATTCTACAAAAATTTGGTGGATTTTTAAATATAGATCATACATTTTTTTCCAAATGGCTTGCAAATAATCTCCGTTCACTTCTATAAATCATTGTTGTAATATTGTTAAAAATTCTGATGTGGGCAGCACATGTCTTTCCCTGCAGACTCATATTCACGTTCTCTTTATTTCTTCAATAATGATTTGAGTTTATCTGCACAAAATAACAGCCATAAATATTTTAGATGACATTGAATTTGCACGTTAAACTTTGATCTCATTTCGTTAAATTTGGTTCTCATTTGATAGCTGGACTTATTGTCAAACGTGGCATAGCGAAAACGCGAAAAAACTAGAATATCTCAAGAACGGCTAGTCTTAGAGTAATGCGGTTAGTTTTATTACTTTTGTTGTCAAAAATCACGTATAAAATAGGAATTTAATTGATATAATTGAGCACACGTAGTCTTTTATTTTTATATTTAATGGTTTTTGCGGGCCATTTCGCAAAAATAGCCCGTTCCTTTTCCGTGAATCGTACTAGAATAACCTACAAATGATTTATGTACCAAATTTTGTTAAATTTGGTATATAAATCAATTGTTGGTCATTGAAATATTATACACCAAATTTTGTTAAATTTGTTCCATTAGTTTTTAGCTATAGTGTATAAAGGCAATTTCTGCCGGCCATTTCGCAAAGAAGGCAGATTCTTTTATTATGAATCGTACTATAATCTAATGACCATCAGGGTTTCCCACAAAAAACATACATACCAAATTTTATGAAATTCGGTTCATTAGTTTTTCAATTAGAGTGGATGTAATATTCTCACAGACACACAGAAACATACACAGATATACTTTTACACACACAGACGTCTTTCTAAAAATAGTGTTTTCGTGTTCTAGGAGTCCCAAAACGTGTAGATCCTTCGAAAATTCGAGTTCCGATCTTCGGCACGATTCCAATACTTTGAATACATACACACACACATATATTATCTGCGTATTTGTGTATTGTCTGTGTATCTAAATTCCGTGCCTATGCAATTACAATAGTTGTGATTTTAAATGATCCCTAAACTTTTATTATTTCTTCAACGAAGCCTAATTTTAACTTACGCAGAATAAAATATCTGAAGCGATTGTAAGGTGAGTTACATAAGAATTGCTGATTTTTTTTTCACACAAAATTATTTAGCTCTGGAGTCTGGGATACAAGTTATATGAATGAAATATTCATTGATTTTGCATAGAGAATCAGATGATTTATATTTCGATACAGTTTCAAATATTTAAGTATAATAAATTACTGTAGTACTGTGATATTGTAAAATATATCACCATTGAATATGTATCACATTTTAAAAATTTTTAAATGAAATTGCATTTCAGTTGGAAAGTGTTTCATAATTAATGCTTATGCATGATTGATCTTTCTTGTTTACTTCAACGAGAATAAAATAAATCCCCTGATCCCACTAAAATTAAGATAAGCAATATTTTTCATTATTCTGCAGCATGATTTTTATCTTCAGTAGCAATATTATTCTTAAAGCTTTAGTGCTAAATAGACCTTACTACGTACTATACTCATTGACTTCCTATATCATCAATGTAATTTTATAAAAATGGGCAGTAATAACAAAATACTGAATATGAACGTCTGAAATTTACTTTGCTTGTAAAATACGCTTTTCTGAATTTTCTAATACAATTAGAACACTCTTTATAGTTTGTAAATATATCAAATATAGTTTTAAAAAAAGTCATCTTTCCTAATTTTGGATTATTGTGTGGTGGTGCCATCTTGAGATAAAATGAGTTACTATGTTTTATAAATCGCCAATCGTTTAACTAAGGTATGGCAACCCACTAGACCCCCAAAGCAGTAATACACCGACGAGTTCATTCCACCCTAAGGTAATGGGTATGGTAGGAAGCACAGAGGTGGAAGTTTGACCTAGGAAGAGTCGAGTCATTTTTGCTTTGTTCCATTCCTCCCGCAAAACGCAGTTCTTCAGCATCAGAAAACTTGTGTTTCTGCTTTCTGCGGTACCGGGGGGGGGGGGGGGCTATATTCTTGCTCTAGCCTACGGTACTGGGAATTGGATCAACATATTCCTTTGGTATATTTTTAACGATAATAACATAGTAGATTTCTTCCCATAGCAAACTTTCTATACATAAAAGAATATATTTCTACCAATTAAAGAAGTATTTCTGTAGTCTGAAACTGAAATTAATTCGTCAGTTACAGCATAAATAGTTGATTAAATATATCAATCGTTTCAGAAGCAAAAAATACCCTCCTTCTTCAGGCAAGAAGTTCTTTGCTGGTGTGGTTGCTCAGAAACTGATTGATATAATCAACCAAATGGTTATGCTGTAACTAATAACGAAATATTTTTAATTTCAGATTATTTCAGACAGCAGGTTTAGCGAATATATTTTGTGTTGCTATATAGTGCTATTTTATCAGTTTTAGCAGTCAATCTATAAATTTCAACAGTATCAAATAAAATAATATTCAGCATTAAATGTCTTATGATCATTTAATAAGTCAAACTAAACAGTTAGTAATTGAAATATTAAATACAATTTTAAAATATATTACTTTCCTTATAAACATAGTTTAATGTATATGAAAAGTATTGTGACCGGGTCGAAAATTCGACTTCGAGTTTTCGATGGGAGCACGTTTCAAGCATCCCTGAATACGAATCAAACGTTTTTGAGGTGATGTCTGTGTGTGTGTGTCAATTAGTCTGTGGAGACGATATCTGACGAACGAATGGAGCGATTCGAATGAAATTTAGTATAAAAATTACAATCCGTGAATAATGGAAGCCTATTGTTTTTAAACGCAGTCTAATGTTCAGAACTCCCCTAACTTTTCGAGTGAAATTTTGAAAAAATCAAAACCTTTAATAAAGTGTTAAGCAAATAGTTATTTCTTATGTAGTTTTTCATTACAAAACAATTAACACAAAATTATTAAATATTGTGAAATATGTTCACTTTTCATATATAATATCAAGTGATAAATTGGGTGATATAATTCTCGTTTATCTAGCTCGTTCCATTCATGAGAAAAGATGCTTTGGGTAATACTTTTTTATTTGAAAGCCAATAGTCATTTATTTGCTATAAGAATAACTTATTTTTCCATCCGTAATGCTTAGCGAGGTTTTGGTAACGAAGTTAGTGGAATATCTCAAACTTGTCGACTTTTCTATATATTAACAAGTTAACGAAAATGTCGCCAAATTGAATAAAATGACGCTAAATCAATGAAAATGACGACTAATTGACGAATATTCAATATCCTTGAAAGAATATAAGAATCTACTATAAGAAAAACCTAATTTTCCGTCCGTAGCGTTTGACAAAATTTTGGTAAAGTATTTATTGGAATATCTCCAAATTGCTGACTTTTTAAATGTTGCCAAATTGACGAAAATATAGCCAAAATTGCAAAAATGACGCTAAATTAATGAAAATGACTCCTAATTGATGCATTAATTAATAAAATATCTCAATTAATGTACTCTATCGCTTATGGAGAATGATATCCATATTGATAATTGTTTTTACGTATAGAGTTGCGTGAAATTTTGGTATAGTATTTTGGGTATTTTGAAATAGTCTTGCATGTTGTCCTTTCGTAAAATCTTCAAATGTACAATTCAACGTTAAAAACACAGTACCGTGGAACTTATACATTGTTTTTTTTTACTGTATAAAGAGTAAATTCATTGAATTATATAAGGAAAGTCATGTGCTGCTGACATCAGATTTTTTTACTTTAATTTTGCATGAGGATACCTGATTTGAATTAAAAGTAATTTTAATTTTATATTATATGATATCGGCAATTTTTTCTAAAATTGTCTTCTACTTTTTTGGTGGATCTACTACATTGATGATCTATTACATTGATACTACACTTTTGATATAATTTCAGAACTAAGAAAAAATCATTTCATGAATTATACTCTAGATTGTGGGATAAACATTTTGACTATGATTCAAGGATTACCATTCCTAGTTGGCAACATGTAAATATAATCATTCTATTTGGAATAACATATTATATAAAAATAGATATTCCTTTCATATATTTTCCATACAACACATGATATATGTAAAGGGAATAAAAAAAAAAAAAGACCATTCAATATTGATGGATCTGTGCGTTAGTGCATCCAGAAATCAACCACTTTTCCCACTTTTCCAATGATGTCCGTGTATATTGTCTGTCTGTTCGTCTGTAGTCATGATATCTCTCGAACAAATTGAAAGAAACTTGATACGATTATTTCCACTGAAAGTCATCAGAGGCTTTTTTATTTTCTGATTGATCATGCCATCAATTTGACGTCATTACTATATCACCTAGACGTTTTACTCAGTGGTGAATTTACTGTGCAAGAATGAAGATTAAGTTTCTGACCCCGGTTAAATAGATACCCCTCCCCCCTCCGCCCCTAATCCTTCGTTTTCAAATGTTTATGCAAATTACTTCTATATAAAATTTTAAGAAGTTAAAAAAGATGGTTGAAAAAATGTAATACATAAGATTTGGCAAACGCTTCCCCCCTCCCCCCAATTTTCTTCCTGTCTACGCTACTGAACAATTGCTACACTCAACATGCTCAATAGTTTTTGTGCTATGCTACATATCGTGTACACAGATTTTTGTACACTGTTACTTATCCTCCAATCAAAATTTGGGTATAAGGTATGGTTTTTCATAGAAATGTCCTATTCGAAATTTTGATGATAAAACACGTTATAACAACTCTTGAACATACAACACAGATGGGCTCTAAATGTCTTCGAAATGTGTTCAGGAGGTATAGAAATATACGTATTAGTCTGTCAAGATCTAAGATATAGTTTCGAGATATTTCGTATTTGAGATCTTATTGAAAAAACACGTTATGCGAACTCCTGAACACATTTTAGCTGCAGTCTTATGAAAAGTGATTGCGGGCCCTAAGGATATGGCTCCTCCCCCTAATCAGACCGGATTTCAGCCTCTTCTCGTCTGTCCCATTTGTCTGACCTCATAAGTAACCATTGTTCGTAGATAATAAATAGACATCTGTCTTAAAGTCTTTAAAATGTGTTCAGGAGTTATGAAAATATACTTAATCTAAGTATATAGGTTTTACTAGAGATATTTATTAAAATACACGTTATACTAACTCCTGAACACATTTCATCTGCAATCCCATGGAAAGTGACTGCAGACCCTGGTCCCCTCCCTGTGAGCAGAGCCAAAGAGCTGGAATGGACACCATTGGAACTGTCTACTGGCTAGTGGAAGGATAAATAATAAAAACAAAGTGAATTATAAATATATATATATATGTGTGTGTGTGTGTGGCTCAGAATGTAGCTGTATCATGGGTTACAATTTAGTGAATTGTAAACTAGCTACAGCTAAAATGTTCAATTTTGTTGGGCTTTATTCTAAGAGGTTAGGGGAAGGAGGGTACGGTCTTTAGTTGCCATCCCCATTTAATTTCGGTCTAAACTGTGTGACACAGTTCTGGTTGCCCGAACAATTTTACCTTATACATTCTGGTAGATCGGATGGTTTGGGTATGAATAAAAGAAATTTGTAGCATTAGAAATTTGACAGAAAACGTCCTTATTCGTCAAAGCCTTTATAAACGTATAAAGTATTTATCCAATAATTTTTGAATTCAAAAAATTAATGTAAAGAAACGTTATAAGGACATCTGACCACTATAGAAGAACATTCTTACATTAGATTCAATATTTTAATATTCTGTTTAAAGGGGGGGGGGCATTAATAAATTTATTTTTTTCGCAGGATGAATTATTTAATTTTTTCCAATGTTTGGGGGAGGAGGCTGTTTTACATAATTTTTCAGAATTTCTAAGAGGGAGAGGGTAGAGTGAAGGAGTAACATTCGATTTTACAAAAAAGGTTGTTCACATTTATGTATATAAATGGCCCAAAGTGTATCTGCGTCATGTGGTACGTGAATAAAAATTTCAAAAACATCAAACTGGCTATGGCTGAAATGTTCAATTTTTCTGGTCCTCAATCCAAGAGGTTAGGGGAAGGATGGTATGGTCTCAATAGCTGCATCCCCCATCTGATTCCTCAGGTTGCCGAAACTATTGCAAGAAGTTCGTACCGTACAAATGGGTTCAGGAGTTCAAAAATCATGCTTTTTCCTCAATCAAGACCGTTGTGAGACCGTTGATTTTCAATGGGTATTCGGCTAGTATAGCACTAAATGCAGAAAATAAATCCGATATCTCTAGGAGGGCTTTTGATAATTTCTAAATAATTGTGTCCATTCATTTGAGGTTAAAAGTATGTATATGTATTACAAGTATGTAAAAGTATGGTATAGAGCCTGTGGTTGCCACACCCATTAGGTTCCAGTCTAAATTGGGTGGCACTGTTCAGATAGCCCAAACAGTCTCTTTACAATTTCTGATTTCTCGGATGGTCTGAGTAGGAAAAAAACAGTTAATGATCGTAGACATGAATTCAGGAGTTGCACTTATTCGTCAATCAAAATCTAGGTATAAGGTGTTCATCTGACAATTTTTGTATTCGCACATTATAGGGACTCCTGAACACATTTTAAACACTTCCCTATGTTTGACAAATCATGAAATTTAAATTGGAGTTCTGCAGAGCACTTGCCATTTGATAAAACGCTTGTTAATTTTGATTGGGACCATTTCACTTTCAAAACATAGGACCAACATAAATGGAAAGAATACGTTATAAGTACTCCTGAACACTTCCCTATCAGTCAAAATCGAAGTATAAGGTAATGTTTTCCGAGTTATTTTGTATTTGAGATTTCGGTGAAAAGTATACGTACTCCTGAATACATTTCACATACAAGCTCGTGGAAAGCGATTGAGGTCGCCTTGGGGCTAAGGCCTCTTCATAAATTAACCTGGCTTCCATTTTTTCTCGACCGCCCTGTTTGTATGTTTGACCCCATATGATACCGTTCGTAGAATCATCATTGTTTTCCATAGAATATAACGCTTTAATCGAATTCTTTAAAATTTGTATTATTTATTTGCAAATTAATATTTAATTAAAATAATATTTTTATTTATTTATGGAAGGAATATTAAAATATATAGAATTGCATATTTCACGTTTTTATTATTTTAATATACACGTATTACTATATTCTTTAGTAACCAACATCACTCGAAATAACGAGTTCGTACCATAAGCATCAGAACTCAATCCCAAAGCTTTCACCACTCATGATCTCAAGTTATTTATTCACAAGGGCATCTTCCCTGACCCCCCCCCCCCCCAGGCACAGCGGTGGGGTTGGTAAACTTGTTTCTGAGAATTCCCAGAAAATACGTCACCTCCTCCATACAGGGAATGGGACTAATCTTTTAGCACGCTTTGAATGTCATTCAGGAGCTCAGACTCCGAGCTACGAGGTTGTGATTTTGTGAAGCTGCTGCCTTTTGATTGTGGTGACTTTCTTTGCTTAAGTTTGGCGTGTTATATCTAGTTACGATAGAACACGTCGGGCTAAGCAATTACAGCTTTGTTGTGTACGGATTTCTCGCCATTTTGGATTCGTGCTTTTTCAACTTTGGAGTGCCACGTGTGTTTTTCCCACGTGGTAGTGCTATTGCTTTGATCGTTTCTACGCTGACGACATGGATTTGGATGCATTCGATAAGGAAGCTACTCGCGGACTTGCTGGTGAGCTAGACGAAGATGGACTGCGGCCTCTCAGGGATGCCATGATTGAATATTGTGATACTCTGCCCAAGGATGGATTGATGCCCGCTTGGAAGAAAAAGTGAAAAACGCTGTGAACTTTTGTGCACTGGCAATCTACACTCTGACGCTACACATCAGGGAGCTACTGACGGATGGACTACTCGGACGGGACGAGGACCAAGTCTCCAAGATTCTGGGTTCGTTTCTTTCTGTAAATTCTTTTTTGTTGGTCCAGAATTTAGATAGGTTTTATGCTAGTAATTTAAATGAGATTTATAACTGTGAAGGAAGTAATTCTAGTGATGTAATTAAATGTAAAATGATAGAACTAGGCTTAATTAAAGAAATTAAAGATGAAGATAAACTTAAACCTGTTGAAAATCCAAATAAAAAGAGGAGGATAGAGGGGCAATCTACTATGGATGCTCCTACTAAAAACCAGAATGGAGAATTAAACTTAAAATCTAATGACAAGGATAACATGGATTGTAGTGAAAAAATTGATAAAGATGTAAATGATAATGTTAAAACTAAGAGTTATGCTGAAATTGTCGCGCAACCTATAGTGTTCAAAAGTGCACCAAAACCAAAAACGGTTCAAAATAGTGACAGGCAAAATAGTGTAGTGGTTGAGAAAAAAGACCCAAAAGCGGAATGTTTTTTCATCAAGTTTAATGACAATTACCAGGCTCTCCTTAAAAAATTAAATGAAATCTCAGGTAATAAAGTATCTGGCAAGCTCACAGGAGACATGCTAAAATTGATTCCAAATGACGCTGACGCCTATAGGGTTGTACAACGCCATTTATCTAGTGAGAAAATCCCCTTCCACAGCTTAAACTTAAAGACGGAAAGGCCCAAAAAGGTAGTTTTGAAGGGGCTACCAACAAACTATAACATTGAGGAAATAAAAATCACTCTAACATCCGAAGGATTAGATGTAGTCCGGGTTTCTCAACTGAGAAACACAAAAACGAGATTGCCCCTGCCGATCTTCTTAGTCAGCATTAGGCCTACGGAAGACTGGCAGAGGGTATACCGACTGACAAGATTAGGATACTTGGCTGTGAAGGTAGAGGCCTTCAGAGCACGGGGCTTCAAAATCTGCTACCGGTGCCAGCAATTCAATCATTCCTCTGAGAATTGCAGCATGCCACCAAAGTGCCTTAAGTGTGCTGAAGAACACTTCACACGTGACTGCCAAAGACCAAGGACAGAGAAGGCAACGTGTGCTAACTGCAATGGAGATCACCCGGCGAACTTCCGGCAATGCCCGAAGAACCCCTGGAACAGAGGAAAGGCACCGGGGTATGCCCCCCCTCCCCCCAAAAATCAGATACCCCCTTGGAGGCAAAAGGCCCTCGGTCTAAACCCTCAGACACCCCATCAGGACTCCTCGCACTCTGTGCCACAGGTTAAAAGAACTCAAACTTCAGCACCTACCAGATCGGTGCAAGAGCAGGCCCCTAAACCGTCGACCTCCAGAGAAATGACTGTGGAGGAAGTGAGAATAGCTCATGAAGACATAAATCAGAGGATAGCAATTGATAAAGCCGCCAAAGAGGCAAGAGAAGCAAAACAAAGATTAGAAAAAAAGGTTCAGGAATGGCAGAAAACTAAACGCGCCCGAGAAGAGATCGCGCAAACACAGCAGTTAGACAAATCGGCTGAAAAAAAACAAAAGACTACCGAGGTCCAAAAGGATACTCACAAAACAGATCAAACCGCGGTTGAGGCTGAGGAAATTGTAGCTGAGACTGAGGAAATGGAAGATGAGACTGAAATTGCTGATAAATCCAATGATGAAAAGATGGATGAAATCCTCAACCTCGTCAGAGGATTTATCAGTATGTTCAACCTAGACGATATAAAACATCTGTTGATGCAGCTCGCTGAGTTAATTCAAAAAAAGAGCGATCCAATGCAAATGGTCTTTGAGGCTTTTAAATTAATCGCGGAATTTAATAAAAACAGTGAGAAACAAACCCGCCATGAATAGGTCCCAAAAAGAAAGTTTTAAAATAATATTTTGGAATGCGAACGGCATATCTCCAAGAATAAATGAACTTAGGAGCTACGTAAATGAAAATGATGTAGATGCCCTGCTAATCCAGGAAACTAAAGTTAGAGAAAACAAAAAACTAAATATAGCAAACTATAATAGCTATCATACCCTTAGCTCAAATATAACTGCTAGAAATCCCCATGGAGGAACAGCAATATATATTAAAAGTAATATTCCCCACGAGGAAATAAACAACATAAATCTTCAAGGTATAGAAAATACTAGTATAAAAATTAAAATAAATAATGTAAACCCATTTATCCTAACTTCAATATATGTCAAAAACATGAGTGGTATAAATGTAGCTGCGCAGCTGGAACTGCTTTTCTCGCGATATACAAACACAATACTCGCGGGCGACTTCAATGCACACCACCGAGCGTGGGGCAGCAGGAGAGCCAACACACGCGGTACACAGATACATAGATTGCTAAACACAACAAACACTGACATCATTGCACCGTCGAGACCAACCTGCTTCTCAGGTGCCAATGGCTCATTCATAGACTTTGTCCTAACGAGAAACATAGAATACGCTCACACAATTGATACCCTGGATGAATTCGACTCGGATCATCTACCGGTACTGGTGACATTCGATTTGAACACTCCCCTTCCAGCCTCTCTGGGACAAGAGAGGGTGAACTGGAACGTATTCAAAAGAGCACTTTTCGAGCCGCATTTAGCAGTACCCAACATTATGAGCACGGCGGATATTGACTCTGCCACGCACACACTCACAACAGAAATCAGGAGAGCTATTGCATCTGCCACAACACATCGTGAGTCACCAAAAATGCCCACACTTTCCCACCATGTCAAACAATTAGTTAGGCAAAGGAACAGAATGCGTAAGACATGGCAGGCTAATAGAGACCCTACCCTCAAAAGGGAGCTTAACAGACTCACGTGGAAAGTCAGGGATAAAATTGTCGCAGAAAAGCAGCAACAGTATAAAGAGTTAATTGAATCCCTTAGCTCGGAAGACGTATCGCTCTGGCAATTCGCTAAAAGACTCAGAAAACCTCAAATTAAACTGCCGCCACTAATAGATGGCGCTAATATTGCGTACTCAGACGAAGAAAAGGCAGAGGCGCTTGCTAGGCATTACGAAAAGCAATTTGAACCAAACTACGATCTAATGTGTCAGGACACCCTAAGAATGGTTAGGCAAATTCTAAACAATTTCAGGAACTCCCCGGTCACGGCTGAGATTAACCCAGCCACCCCGCAAGAAATAGTAGAGATTATCAAAAACCTTAAAATCCGTAAAAGCCCAGGGCACGACAAAATCAGGAATATCGCGGTAAAAAACCTACCCTTAAATATAATATTTTACTTGACCATCTTAATAAATAAAATACTAGAACTAAATTATTTCCCCAAAGAATGGAAGGAAGCAATAATTATAGCGATCCATAAACCTGGTGAGGATGCCTCAATTCCAGCCAACTACAGACCAATCAGTTTGTTGCCGACACTTAGTAAAATTACTGAGAAAATAATTCTTAAGAGACTGAACACGCACCTTAGTGAGAATGACATTATCATTCCGGAGCAATTTGGATTTCGGCCAAAACACTCCACCACTCATCAATTGCTGAGAGTGGTAGAGTACATTTCTTCTGGTTTTAATAATAAGACACCCACAGCTGCGATTTTTCTTGACATCCAAAAAGCCTTTGATAAAGTGTGGCACCGTGGATTAGCTTACAAATTGATCACTCTAAAAGTCCCTGACGCACTTGTCAAACTTTTAATTTCATACCTAAATAACAGACACTTTCAAGTCAGAGTAAAAAATAACTTATCTACACCCAAGCTCATTAAAAGTAGTGTACCGCAAGGATCCATCCTGGGCCCGACACTCTTTAACATATATCTAAATGACATTCCCAGGACCCCAGACACGGAGCTGGCACTCTATGCAGACGACAGCGCGATACTTGCAAAACACCCTTACGTCTCAGTAATGCACAGACAGCTACAACAACACTTAGACATACTCCAAACATGGCTGGAAAAATGGCGAATAAAATTAAATCCCATTAAATGTCATTGGATTTATTTCTCAAGAAAACGTAAACCTCCGCCTCCTCTGTACATAAACAACCATGCCCTAAAAGCGGAAAAATCTACTAAATACCTAGGTGTAACGATAGACTCCCACCTAACTTGGAAACTGCACGTAACGAACATAATCAAAAAAGCGTATATAACCATAGGAGCCTTATACCCAATGATAGGAAACGGAAATCTAAGTTATCAAAATAAACTCCTAATTTATAAATCGGTCATCTGCCCGGGAATGCTGTATGCAGCACCCGTATGGGGATATGCCTGTAAAACTACCATAGACTTATTAGAGACAAGACAAAACAAAACCCTAAGGATTATAAGGAAAGCCCCTAGATACTTAAGAAACTCGGTAATTAGGAAAGACTTCAAAATAAAAACTGTTAGAGCCCAAATCAAAAAGCTAGCGCTTAAATTCTACAAAAATCTGCCATCTGTCCCAAATGAACTATTATTTAATCTGCATGACTATGATCATCGCAAGGCTAAATCTCGTAAGAGACCCCGCTCGGTACTTAACTTTGATATTCGGTACTAGGAACGTCCCACCTTAATCAGTTGATATTAACGGAAACTCGCGATCTTTGGTTTTCTACAAAATGTTTAAAATCCTAAACTGCTAAAATGCTAGGTTACCCTCAGATCTGCATCAACCCCCCAAACTGCTTAAACTCTTAATGTGCATCAAACTGCCACACTAGGAGCTAGGACAAATAATAAAAACAGTAAATCAAAAACCTCGAACCTCCAACTATGGACCAATGAAATAATGTCACAGTATGAAGATAAGAACCACACCTAGAGATTGGAGATTAAAGGCGCTTCGCGCCTGGTGCTCTGTTCTGGACGAAACTCTATGAAGCTTTGAATGTCGCCAAGAGGCAGAGGTAGATAGAATTGACGAGTTATCGCTCTTCTGGAATTTTGAACGGATTCATGTCCAAATACTTTGCGCCATCTGGTGATAGCGAATCAATGCTTGAAACACTGAGGAATCCTCTTAAGAGTTGCCTTGTGCATTCAAGTGTGCTATATAGATATAGACAAGTAGAAGAAATGTAGAGAGAAAACCACCTGGAACTACAGAAGGTAATGTTGTTTCTCTGAGTTTAAAATGTGATATGTATTATTCAGTTTTTTAGAAAAGTATTGGTTTGCGTCAAATACTAAGCGATATTTCTATTTGAGCTAAACATTGGTGTGAGATTTTTTTGCAAGACTTAATAGTAGTTATAAAAGGCCGGTTCTGCGGCGGATCGGGGAGGCGGTGCCGTGCGGTGCCAGAGGAGGCCCTCTTTGGGAGGAGGGTCCCTCTTTGGGAGGATCCTCTTTGGGAGGATGCCTCTTTGGAGTGTCTTCCCTCTTTTGAGAGGAAGCTCCTCTCAGAGGGTCTTGAGACCCCCAGGAGGGAGGATGCCTCTCTTGAGAGGATCCTCTTTAGAATGCCCCCCTCCCCTCTTTTGGAAGTTTGGTGAGGCGGTGCAGCACCGGATGCCTCTTTCGGAAGAGGGCAATTGCGAAGTCTTTCAGAGAGGCATGATGACTCATACGGAGTGAGTTTCACTCTTGAGAGGGAATGTCACAATCGCTGACCTGAGGAAGTGGTTTCAACGGATGTCGCAATCGATGACCGACCCTTGACCTGAGGAAGAAGTTTCAAGGGATGTCGCAATCGATGACTGAGCATCACACAATCTGGAAATGACGTGTCGCGATTGATAACCTTAGAAGTGACCTTTGACAAGAACACACGTCCTCCCTCTCTGCTGGTCAGCGACAGACTGAAAGATCTTATCAGCAGGATGTAATTAAAGCGCCCTCTGGCGAATTTTGATGAAGTGCTGCCATCTATCGGCATTTTTTTTTTCCAAAAGAAATTAATGTTTCACTTGTCAGGAGCTGGATTCGATCTTGGGTCCAACTGATTAGAAGTCGCGCGTCTTACCATCGTGCCAAAGCACCCGTGCTTTATAGGCAGTTAACTTCGAAGTGTACCTTATCAGTGGAAGTTAGATTATTTTTCAAAGTTCATTCGAATAGCGATGCAAGGGTGCGTTTTAAAACAGAATGCTACGGACTGAATATAAATATGTATATTATAACACAATGATTTTTTTTTTAAAACAAATGTATACACAAACTTTAAAAACACGAATGTAATAATTAGCTAAAATTGTATTCAGTGGATTTTTTTTTTTTTTTTTTTAAATAAATCAATACGATTTTTATAATAATAACGAAATGATTTCGAATGTTTAAAAACAAATTGATTACGGATTTCCAATGAACACACAATTTGTGTTCAGTGGACACAAAAATTGTGTTCAGTGGACACACAAATTGTGTTCCGTGGACACAAAAATGGTGTTACATGAATACGATTCAACCCTTTATGTGTTGTGTATCTAAAAACAAGTGTATACACAAACTTTAAAAACATGAATGTAATACATAGCTAAAATTGTGTTCAATGAACACACAAATTATGTTTTGTGAACAGGATTTGACCATTCTAAGTGTGATTTTTGAAAAATAAATCTAACAGTATAGAAAAATAATATTAATGAAAATTAGAACTCACAGAACGACCTCTTCACTACTCGCTGGTCAAACTCCAAATGAGTGAGACACTCTCATTACGCTATTAAAAATTAGATCTTATCATCACCAGTATGAGGTGTTGCCACCTATTTTTTCTAATAATATATTTTTAATAGTTGGATACTTCAAGGGTTTGATACAAAATAATGACGTCAGCAGTATGAGGTGTTGCCAACTATTTTTATAATAATATATTTCTACTAACTGGATACTTCAAGGGTCTGATACAAAATAAACAAGTTTGAATGAGATTGATATATAATTTCAGATGTATATTCGATTTTTTTTTTTTTTTTTTTTTTTTTTTTAAATAAATCTAACTATCAATATAATTTTTTTTAAATAAATCTAACTATCAATATAATTTTTTTTTAAAAATGATTTGAATACACCCAAGTATAGTTACGCATTTTCAAAATAGTGTTAAGTGAATAGCATTCGACCATTCTGAGCGTTGTGTATTTAAAAACATGAATGTAATACATAGCTAAAATTGTGTTCAATGAACACACAAATTATGTTTTGTGAACAGGATTTGACCATTCTAAGTGTGATTTTTGAAAAATAAATCTAACAGTATAGAAAAATAATATTAATGAAAATTAGAACTCACAGAACGACCTCTTCACTACCCGCTGGTCAAACTCCAAATGAGTGAGACACTCTCATTACGCTATTAAAAATTAGATCTTATCATCACCAGTATGAGGTGTTGCCACCTATTTTTTCTAATAATATATTTTTAATAGTTGGATACTTCAAGGGTTTGATACAAAATAATGACGTCAGCAGTATGAGGTGTTGCCAACTATTTTTATAATAATATATTTCTACTAACTGGATACTTCAAGGGTCTGATACAAAATAAACAAGTTTGAATGAGATTGATATATAATTTCAGATGTATATTCGATTTTTTTTTTCATGTGTTGTAAAATTTAGTTTTCGTGTTGGGGTTCGAACCCGGAACTAAAAGCATCCATGGACCAGTTGGTGAACGCTCTGCCAACTACTCCATAGACGCTTAATAACAGTTTGCTATTTAACCTTCTCTACCATATTTAAACCACTCAGATGACTAGCGGCACCCTCTACTGGCAGAGAACTTTATTATTTATTCAATAATTTTTTTTTTTAATTTAGCGAGATGAAGTGTGTCACTTTTTCGGATTACGTACACATTGTGTACATACCCCACGATGAAGATCGGAAAGGATTCTGGGAGATTGATGCATATCGATTTAAAGATAGAATATTAAGATTTGAAAAATTATTTTCATGTGTTTATAAGAAGAATAAAACAGAGGAACGTCTCATTTCGAAAGATGGCTTCGCGTGAAGAGGTTATCGTTACATGTGTATATTTTTTCTTACTGTTTGTGGTATACATTGTGTCGGAAGTCTTATTAGGAGTGACACTACCAAGAAATATTTTATTACATTTGAATGATACTGTCAATATTTCCCTCGCAAGCTGATGGATTTAACATATCAAGACCCGCGACACCCTGCCAGCTTTGGTGGAGTAGATTCTTTATATCGCGCTCTTCATGGAAAAGTCAGCAAGAAGAATATAAGGGCATGGTTGGAGAGTGTAGACGCCTACACACTGCACAAGCCAGTTCAACGAAAATTTTTAACGAATCGTGTAATTGTACACGGCATAGACCATCAATGGCAAGCGGATTTAGCCGACATGTCTTCATTGAAAAATCATAATGATGGTTTCCGGTATATTTTGACCTGTATTGACATTCTATCCAAATACGCATGGGCAATACCACTAAAGCAAAAGCGTGGAGTAGATATTTTAGAGGCTTTTCAAACCATATTCGCAGAACGTATTCCCAAATCATTACAGACAGACCAAGGTACTGAATTTAAAAATAAACAATTTCAGAGGTATTTGAAAGAGAATAAAGTGAAGTTTTTTACAACTTTTAACACCACAAAAGCCTCGGTTATTGAGCGCTTTAATCGGACCTTGAAATCGAAAATGTGGAAATACTTTACCAGTCAAAATACATATCGTTATTTGGATGTGTTGGATTCGCTCATACACAGTTATAATCACACTTTCCACTCTAGCATTAAGAAAGCCCCTGTTGAAGTGAATAAGAATAATGAAGCACAAGTGTGGAATACCCTTTATAGAAATTTTCCCACACGTGCCTCAAAATGTATTTTAAGCGAGGGAGATGTTGTGCGAGTATCCAAAGCAAAAATGACCTTTGAAAAGGGATACGAAACAAACTGGTCTGAAGAACTTTTTAAAGTTACAGAATGTGTTAAAAGAGAGCCAGCTGTTTACAGAATTAAAGATTTACTAGGAGAAGTGATTCAAGGAACTTTTTACTTGCAAGAATTGCAGAAAGTGAGAATGAAAGAGGAATATCCGATCGAACATGTTTTAAAGAAACGATATCGAAAAAAACATTTGGAATATTTTGTGAAATATCGTGGATACCCTGCCAAGTTTAACCAGTGGATTCCTGCATCTCATTTATCCACATTATAAAAGAGGGGAACTCTACATTTAAAAAATCATTCGCCAAGATGAGTTTCTACGTGACACTACCGAGCGACAGCTCGATGAGTTTTTTCCCGGAGAATAAAATTTCACATTTTATTACAAGATTGCCCGTCCCCATAGAGTTAAAGGGCGCATGGGAGATAGGACTCACAGAATTTTTATACCCACATACCTGGATGAATATCACTGCTCAGAACAATTTTATCGGATTTGATCTAGGTGATGGGAAAATGATTGGACGGAGAATCCCACCTGGATTTTACGAAACCATTCCCGATGTTTTAAAGGCTATATTCATTAAAGAACACCAAAACAAGATATTCTTCAATTATAGTCCTATCACGAAACGAGTTCGCATTAAAGTGAAGAACAAGGCAAGAGTGATTTTACAAGATGGCTTAGCCCAAGTGTTGGGTTTCGAGCCCATGGTGATTTCTTCAGAATCTGATCATGAAGTGATGAGCGAAGGAATCTACGTAGCAGATGTAAACGCACATTATCGTGTACTGTTTGTATATTCAGACATTGTAGAACCGCAAATTGTCGGCGACGTAGTGGCGCCTCTTTTACGTATCGTTAAAGTCACTGGAAATGACGGGGAGTTGGTTTCCATGAAATTCGATCGACCTCACTACCTACCCGTGAGTAGAAAAATGATCGACACTCTGGAAATCGTTATAAGAACGCACACAGGAGCATTGACGCCATTCGAACGCGGACGCTCATACGTGAAACTACACTTTCGCCAAAAGTACCTCTCATAATGTATGTTCCTTATGAATGCTGTAAAAAATCCTTCGAAGACTATTATGTTAACCAAACAGGTCAAGGCCTTGATTACTACCAAGGAAGCACTTTTCAGAAAGGCTATGGCTTTGGAAGCCTTTTTCGGTCCTTTTTCAGAGCGGCTGTTCCACTTTTAAAGTCGGGGGCGAAAGCCGTCGGAAGACAAATGTGGCATAGCGGAGTGAATGTGTTGAATGACGTAACTAGAGGAGAGAATTTCAAAGCGGCTGCCCAACGCCATTTGAAGGAGGCAGGACGTAATCTGACAGACAAGGCTGCGAGTAAAATGAAAACGATGATTGGTTCAGGACATAAAAAAAAATTCCATAAAAAGAGGAGACTCTCCAAAAATCGAATCATTTCTCCAGCTGCTAAGAAGGTGAAAGCACGCGATATTTTCTCCTCAGAATGACGACCTTGATTCATAAAGATTCCACTCCCTGTACCAAGTCTGAACTGGATTTATTTGTGACCCCACCGACCCAAACGGCCATAGAAAAAGGCCACTTTATAGAATTTCACCCTCTGTCTAACATACGAGATGGAGGTCCCATAGAGTTTAACATATCGGGAAGTGGAGACGAATATATGGATTTGGGTTCTTCATTCTTGTATGTTAAAGCGAAAATTGTGAAATCGGACGGAACCCCTTTACCTGATAAAGAATCGGTAGCTCCCGTGAACTTGTTTTTGCATTCGTTATTCTCACAAGTAGACGTCAGTTTAAACGAGCGAGTGATTTCTTCAGCCACCAACACCTATCCCTACAGAGCCTACATAGAAACACTTTTAAATTATGGAGCAGATGCCAAGAAAAGTTTACTCACCTGTGAATGTTTCTTTAAAGATACGAATCTGAGTGATATAGACCCTCTATCAGAGAACTCCAACGAAGGATTGAAAAAAAGATATGAAATGAGTAAATTAAGTAGAACTGTGGACATGATCGGACAGATTCATTCCGATATATTTCAACAAAATCGCCTCATGTTGAATTTGGTGGATTTGAAAATAAAAATGACACGAAGCAAATCTGATTTTTGTTTAGTGTCCAACGCCCCCAAACCCGACTACAAAGTTTTGTTAGAGCACGCTTCCATGTTTGTTCGAAAAGTTAAAGTAAGCCCCGGAGTATTATTAGGACACGTTCAAGCCTTGGAAAAGAATTTAGCAAAGTATCCTATAGATTGTGTATTATGCAAAACATATTCAGTGTCGAAAGGAAGTTGGTCTTTTATGCAAGATAATGTCTTTTTGGGTGTTATGCCAAAAAGAGTGGTTATTGCATGCCTTAATAATGCTGCTATGAATGGACAATATGCATTAAATCCATTTTTTCTAGACCATCAACACGTAAACTTTTTAAGTGTTTACGTAGACGGCAATCCAGTTCCAAGCAAGCCTTTAGAATTAAACTTTGAAGACAACAACTACATTCGTGCGTATCACACTCTGTTCCCCGGATTTAACCAAGACAAGGGAATTCACCTGACCCGAGACGAATTTGCAGCAGGATATACTTTGTATGCTTTTGATTTGTCGCCCGACATGTGTGATGGTCCCCATATGAATTTACAGCAACAAGGTAATTTACGGGTAGAAGTGAAATTTTCTAAAGCTCTTCGAGAAACCATTTCCATCTTGGTGTATGCGGAATTTGAAAACGTGATTGAAATTAACAAGTCTCGTCACATTCTGTGTGATTTTGCCAATTAAAAAAAAAAAAAAAAAAAAAAATGGATACCAAGCAGTTGAACAAAGCACTATCCAAGAACATTTTTACGAGCGATTCCTTTTTAGGTGTTTTTGCAAGTGACAATCTACCTGAAAAGTTTGAACGATATCCCACCTGTTTCGTGGCTAATGTGGACTCATCGACAGAACCTGGCAGCCACTGGTTAGCCTTTTACTTACCTTTTCGAGATTGTGTAGAATTTTTCGATTCTTATGGACACTCACCCGACACTTTTGACGGAGATATATCAGACTACGTATCATCTTTTCAATGCATGGACTATAATTGTATGCCTCTGCAAAGCAATGTCACGGCCGTCTGTGGTCACTATTGTATTTATTATTTATATTCTAGATGTCGCGGAACTTCTCTGAAAGATTTTATGTTATCTTTTGTACCCAACGAACTATCTAATGACATAAAAATTTATAATTTTGTAACCAAGCATTTTAAGATTGCTACACCTTTTTATCAATAAATATGGATGTGAACAAACCTGTGTCCTCATTTACCATGGAGTTTCCGACTATGCAACATCCTTTCACAATGGTCATTTCAGGTCCCACGGGTTGCGGAAAAAGTTTCTTTGTTCGCGATTTGTTAAAACACAAGCGGGAGATGTTTTCACCACCCATCGATAAAATTGTATGGTTTTATGGAATCCACCAACCACTTTACGATGAAATTCCCGATGTTACATTTGTGGAAGGGCTACCCGGGAATTATCGAGAGTATTTGGAATCCAATACGCTTTTTATTATAGACGATCTAATGTCCGAGTGTGGCAGCGATAAACGCTTAACGCATTTATTTACAAAGGGAAGCCACCACATGAATCTGAGTGTCGTGTTTATCACACAAAATTTTTTTCACAAAGGAAAAGAAATGCGTGAAATTACATTAAACGCCCACTACCTCCTTCTCTGTAAAAATCGAAGAGATTTGAGTCAAATCACGCACTTGGGAAAACAGTTGTATCCCAGGCAGACTCGATATTTTCAAGAAGTGTATGAAGACGCCACTAAAAAACCCTATTCATATCTGTTTATAGATTTGCGGAGTGAAACACCGGAAGAAATGCGATTGCGGACTAATATTTTACCGGGACAGACGCAATATGTCTACCAAGCGAGACACATTTTTGCATAAAAACATAATGTGCCGGTGTCTTTTCTTCACTTGTAAAAATGACGCTCACCCAAGAACAACTAAGTCAGTTGCAGCTGCTGCAAATTTGCCCCTCGAAATTACGAAAAAATCTACTGAAAAAAATTCCATCTTCTTGTATAAAGGCTCTCTGCGAGTGTAGTCTCAACACATTAAAAGGAAATATTCCTCTCACGAAGCATCAAAATGTCAAGCTCCGTAAACACAAGACTACGTTGCGAGAATTGGCACAGAGACGTAAACCTCTGTACCAGAAACGAAAACTCCTCATTCAAAAAGGTGGATTTTTAAACTTATTGATTCCAGCAGCATTGAGTGTGATTTCAACACTTTTTAATGGAGCACGCTAAAAAATATGCATTGATTCCCGAAGAGTCTCTCTCCAAACATGTACTCAGCGAGAAGCATATGACCACTTTCGACAAGGAAATGGCTCGCATTTTAAACAGTTCTCTCGGCGAAGACGATAAAGTGAAACTATATTACGAACTTTTGCAAAAGAAACTAAAGATGAATTCCTTCAACACACCCATTCAAGCCTCGATCCAAGAGGAGCAGGATATCCCTGAAGAAAAAATATTAATTAAAAAGGAAAAATCTGAAAAGATTACCAAAGACTCTGTAAACAGCTATGATGCTGTTCTATTAAACAGTGTGCCTGCAAAATTAAAAAGATATGCCAATGAAATGATTTCACTCATCAAAAGACATCCAGATATATTGGATTGGAATGACAGAGGGCAAATTCTACATCATCGAGACATTGTTCCCAAATCCAACATTGTAGACCTTTTTAATCTTATATTCACCAACAGGAAGAGCGAGGTTGTGGCCAAAGAAGCATTTCTAGCAGCATTAGATGAAATGAACATTCCACGACACTATGTAAAGAACAAGCATGTATATGCCCATCCCTACAAAAGTACACCCACAAGAACTAGAAAAAATGTAAAGTGGTTGAACTTTAAATAAAAGTATATGTAAATGAAATATGATGTGTCTTTATTTCTAACACACTTATAAATTATAAAAATGTATACATACCAACATAAGCGACCTACTCTGTCGAGCGTTCAACTCCGAATGACTCATTGGGTGGACATTATCAGTAAAAGCTTATCACAAACCATGTGTCGATAAGCGGGAGAAGGGTGCATTCCATGACCTTATATGGTAGGGAGGGATATATTTACAAGGTGTCATCATCATGTGATATGCGATAAGCGTTGTCACGTGATCTGGCATAATCATATAATGATAGATAAGTGTTCTCACATGATCTGACATCACCCTATGACCACGTGATCAGCCAGCACCCTGTGATATACGATAAGTCTTCTCACGTGATCTGTCATCACATGATTGCAGATAAGTGATCGTGTGATGATAGTCAGGGTATATAACGCCTCGGCACAAAAGTTCTTTCCACACTTTTCCAAGTTTTGAGCTTCTGGTGTTAGAAATTTTTTTTCAATTTGAATATGTCACAGAGTTTGTTGGAGAACGGTGACTGGCTTGAGGCTGCATACGCTGGGCCAGATTCGCCACCTTACATCGCAATCACCAACACTACTGCTTTTGGAATGGCTGCCACCACCGCCGATGATGATGATGAGCCTATGATTTTGAAAGTTGTTCCTGCTCCTGCTGTTACCATGCCTGGTACCAACATACTTGTCAACAACATGCCTGCTACCATGCCTGGTACCTCCATGCCTGCCACCATGTCTGTTAATGCCACTGAAATCTCTTCCGTAGTGAATACTTTGATGCCCTTTTACAGTTATAACTTGGACTGTAATTGTTTTCTTCAAATTTTTGTCCACAACAATGATGTTCTACTATGCATATCCAAATACCAAGATGTATGCGGAGAACTAATCCCCACGAGAGAGAGCATTACAATGACGGCTCCAACATGGAGCGAGTTTTCCTCAAAAATTTTCAGTTTTAACTGCACATATGCAAAAAGTGGGTTTATCGCCAACAATCAGCTAATTGTGATGGTGACAGATGGTCAATGTCATATGCAGCAACTGTATAAGCGTGGTGATGGTCCTTTCCACTTAAAATCCACGTCAATACTTCTCTTTTGGGAGCAAGTAAATGCAATAAAAGACCTCACGAGTAAAATTTCTGATGCTATTCTAGAAGGACTGTACACTGTGGCACTTCCAGCCAAGATTTTAAATATAAAGCATACAGCACCAACCGCGGTAAAACCACGAAATTGTACACAAGTGCTTGAAAGACACATTATTGACTGTGTGCAAGATGAAATAAAGCGTGTTTGTATGGGAATCTTCCACTGTGAGGGGTGCGTTGTCAATCACTGCTCACAGAGACGTCACGATTGCTTCAATACTCCTATTGAGGACAAAATAAGGTCTGTAGGTTGTGAGGCACTGTTCTACATAAATTTGGACAAAATTTCAGAAGCAGCATGTGTACATACATTCAGTTTCTACATAAATGAAAAGTGTTTCGAAAATTTACATGTGGATACGTATAAACGAGGAATACTGTAAGTATCCATTTACTTAATTTTTATTCTCTAGCAGTTTTAATTAAATTTTCATTTCAATTCTTAAATTTTAATTTTTTGCATTTCTTTTAAATAATTTAATTTCTTTTAAACAGCTTAATTTTAAAATATTTTATAATAAACATTAATTTTTTTTTTTTTTTTTTTTAATGACGGCTAGAGTGATAAAAATCAAGTAATTGGGTATCTGTGCTGCATTTAATGTAAATATTTTAATTGTAAAATTGCTGTATATAACTATTTTTATGATTATTAAAATGTGTGTTTTATTTTTTAAAAATATTGTGTTTTTAGTGAATCAAACATAAACACTTTAAAGGATTTTTACAGCCTCGTTTGGTATACGTGGAAAAATTTATTTTTCAGGTTTTAAATATGCCACTTGGTTTTTAGACATACTCAAAACCACATGCTGTTGAAAAACTTTATTTTTCAGATTGGATTACAATGGTAAGGTTTTATCTATTCTAACATAGACTTCATATTTGGAACTCGTGAGTCTTATCATTTCTTATCAAATGTTTGAGAAAGAGAGTGCTGATATTGACCATAGCAATCGCTATCTGGGTGTTTGGACGATTATTGTAAATGCTCGCTTGGACGATTCTCGTTCATTGGAATATATATTGTGAGAACCAAACTTGCAATAGATTTTAAAAGTGTTTGTGTCAGGGAAAAATAATGTACACTCACTTCTAAGTTCTATCATGGTAGTAAAATTACGATGTTAAAATGGTGATATCATATTCATTGGGTTTTATTTAAACTGAATGCTAAAATTTATGGGGGTGAAAATTCGTTAGTTTGTTAAATTCTAAACTTCGATATTTCAATTACATCCACCATTTTAAAAATGGCCGAATCATATTCGATGCACAATATCATTAAAGTGATGTGTTTTAGATTGCATGTAGCAAATCAGACCGTTGAAGTATCCAACTATTAAAAATATATTATTAGAAAAAATAGGTGGCAACACCTCATACTGGTGATGATAAGATCTAATTTTTAATAGCGTAATGAGAGTGTCTCACTCATTTGGAGTTTGACCAGCGGGTAGTGAAGAGGTCGTTCTGTGAGTTCTAATTTTCATTAATATTATTTTTCTATACTGTTAGATTTATTTTTCAAAAATCACACTTAGAATGGTCAAATCCTGTTCACAAAACATAATTTGTGTGTTCATTGAACACAATTTTAGCTATGTATTACATTCATGTTTTTAAATACACAACGCTCAGAATGGTCGAATGCTATTCACTTAACACTATTTTGAAAATGCGTAACTATACTTGGGTGTATTCAAATCATTTTTAAAAAAAAATTATATTGATAGTTAGATTTATTTAAAAAAAATTATATTGATAGTTAGATTTATTTAAAAAAAAAAAAAAAAAAAAAAAAAAAAAAAAAATCGAATATACATCTGAAATTATATATCAATCTCATTCAAACTTGTTTATTTTGTATCAGACCCTTGAAGTATCCAGTTAGTAGAAATATATTATTATAAAAATAGTTGGCAACACCTCATACTGCTGACGTCATTATTTTGTATCAAACCCTTGAAGTATCCAACTATTAAAAATATATTATTAGAAAAAATAGGTGGCAACACCTCATACTGGTGATGATAAGATCTAATTTTTAATAGCGTAATGAGAGTGTCTCACTCATTTGGAGTTTGACCAGCGAGTAGTGAAGAGGTCGTTCTGTGAGTTCTAATTTTCATTATTATTTTTCTATACTGTTAGATTTATTTTTCAAAAATCACACTTAGAATGGTCAAATCGTGTTCACAAAACATAATTTGTGTGTTCATTGAACACAATTTTAGCTATGTATTACATTCGTGTTTTTAAAGTTTGTGTATACACTTGTTTTTAGATACACAACACATAAAAGGGTTGAATCCTATTCATGTAACACCATTTTTGTGTCCACGGAACACAATTTATGTGTCCACTGAACACAATTTTTGTGTCCACTGAACACAATTTGTGTGTTCATTGGAAATCCGTAATCAATTTGTTTTTAAACATTCGAAATCATTTCGTTATTATTATAAAAATCGTATTGATTTATTTTTAAAAAAAAAATCCACTGAATACAATTTTAGCTAATTATTACATTCGTGTTTTTAAAGTTTGTGTATACATTTGTTTTAAAAAAAAATCATATTGTTATAATATACATATTTATATTCACTCCGTAACATTCTGTTTTAAAACGCACCCTTGCATCGCTATTCGAATGAACTTTGAAAAATAATCTAACTTCCACTGATAAGGTACACTTCGAAGTTAACTGCCTATAAAGCACGGGTGCTTTGGCACGATGGTAAGACGCGCGACTTCTAATCAGTTGGACCCAAGATCGAATCCAGCTCCTGACAAGTGAAACATTAATTTCTTTTGGAAAAAAAATGCAGATAGATGGCAGCACTTCATCAAAATTCGCCAGAGGGCGCTTTAACTACTTCACGCTGATAAGATCTTTCACTCTATCGCTGACCAGCAGAGAGGGAGGACGTGTGTTCTTGTCAAAGGTCACTTCTAAGGTTATCAATCGCGACACGTCATTTCCAGATTGTGTGATGCTCAGTCATCGATTGCGACATCCCTTGAAACTTCTTCCTCAGGTCAAGGGTCGGTCATCGATTGCGACATCCGTTGAAACCACTTCCTCAGGTCAGCGATTGTGACATTCCCTCTCAAGAGTGAAACTCACTCCGTATGAGTCATCATGCCTCTCTGAAAGACTTCGCAATTGCCCTCTTCCGAAAGAGGCATCCGGTGCTGCACCGCCTCACCAAACTTCCAAAAGAGGGGAGGGGGGCATTCTAAAGAGGATCCTCTCAAGAGAGGCATCCTCCCTCCTGGGGGTCTCAAGACCCTCTGAGAGGAGCTTCCTCTCAAAAGAGGGAAGACACTCCAAAGAGGCATCCTCCCAAAGAGGATCCTCCCAAAGAGGGACCCTCCTCCCAAAGAGGGCCTCCTCTGGCACCGCACGGCACCGCCTCCCCGATCCGCCGCAGAACCGGCCTTTTATAACTACTCTTAATTATGAAAATACTGCTATTTCTATAAACAGATAAATTTGTTATCAAAATATATTTCACTGAAATTAAATAATTCTTTTAAAACTATTGCTTTAGCAAATTTTCCGCTTTGAGACCATACATATTACAAAATATTGGTGAAACGCGGTTTTGGTTCTTTAAAAATTTCCCCTTCTTCGGATCGCAAATTAAAAATGCATATGCAAAGAACTTTTTCATAAATGCTGAAGATTTTGGTATTAATACATTCTTTTCTTTCGAAAGAAATGATTCAATAATGATGCTCTTGATTTTTGAAGAATATTTATTTATTACTTTCCTTGTATGTATAATATAATGAACAGTGAAAATATTGTGACCGGGTCAACAATTCGAATTCGAGTTTTAGATGGTTCATTTTTTGGTGATGTGTATGGGTGTGTTCTTGAGTCTGTGGACATCTCATGAAAGGAACTTTTCAAACGAAATTTGGTAAAGAAATTACAATCAGTGAATAATACTAGGAGCCTATTGATTTTAAAGTAATCAGATGTTTGGAAGAACCCCCACTTCCAAATTTGTATCAAATTTTGATAAAGTTAGAACTTTCAATAATGTTAAGAAAAATCCATTTCTTATGTAATTTTTTACTAGAAAAGGATTGACCTAACTTTTAGAACTCCAGCATGAACCATTCTTGAGAACTTCCCTATTTACAAATAAAATTATCAAAATAATTACATAAAATTAAAAAAAGTATTAACAATTGTGATATATGTTCATTTTTCATATGTAATAGTATACGATAAATTTGTTAACATCATTCTCGTGGATCTAGTTCGCTCCATTATTCACGAGAGAAGATAATTTGTGTAATAGTTTTGTGTTTTGAAACCTAACAATTTGACAAAAGTCATTTATATGTAAGAAATGCTCTTTCCTCTGTTTGTCTGTAACGTTAGGAGTTACATTTGGCAAACTTTCCGACTCATTTAGCGAAATATCACCAGTTTAATTATATGGAATATATTGCTTATTGTGGATGCTGTCAGTATTGAGAATATTCAATTTAAACTTGCATAAAATATAAGTTGATTGGGTACTTCGAAATAGTTTTGCATGTTGTCATCTGGAAAATTTTTAAATAAAAAAAAAACTTTGTGCCGTTGTTAAAAACATTGCGCCGTTTATCTTATACATATTTTTTCATTGTAGAAGAAGTAAATTCATTGCATTATGTAGTGAAAGTCATGTGCTGCACTGATCAGATTTTAATTTTATTATATATGTGATTTTTATTGAAAACAATTAGTAAGGAGTCTCAGTAACTCCCACACAATGCAAAGACGTTTCTTCTTTCACAGCGAAATAATGGTGTTCAAGATCTACGACATATTGTATTTAGCATTGAATTAATTTCACGTGTAAATTGATGTGGACACTACATGACTTTTATATACTAGACTTTGAATTTATATATTTTCCAGTGAAAAAATTATGTATAAAGTCCATGGCACAATGACTGTAATGTTGAATTGTAAATTTGGTGCTTTTTCAGAAGTCAACATATAGAACACCAATGGACACTGTTTGTACATTTATAATTGGTGCAACTTTAAATTGACAATTATCAATATTGATAGCCTACACAATAGGTAATATAGTCATATATTGAAATATTTTAATAAATAATTTATCAATTTAGTCTCATTTTGTAAATTTTAAAGATATTTTGATCAAACTCAGGCGAAATATATCGCCAAGTTGGCGATATTTCGCCCGTTTTTCTGTATTATATATTTTGCCGCTTTCAAGAACCTTTCTATATATGACTAACATTTGGAAACTAGCTATGAGGTTTTTTTTATATATAAATAACATTAGCAACTGGATTGAGGGGGGGGGGGGACTCCTGCCGAAAATTAGCTAACGCGTAAATTTAGATAAAATGAATAGTGTTCCATTTTTCTTGTATTAGACATTGGATTTATATATTTTCCAGTGAAAAAAATGATGTATAAAATCAATGGCACAATGACTGTATTGTTGACTTGCAAATTTGGCGCATTTTTGGAAGTCAACATAAAAGCGCCAATGGGTACTATATGAACATTTATAATTGGTGCAACTTTAAATTTGGCAATTATCAATATTGATAGCCCACACAATAGGTAATATAGCATATATTGAAATATTTAAAATTGAAATAATTAATTTACCAATTAATGTCATATTTTGAATTTTGACGGTATTTTCATAAATCTTGGGCTAAATATCGCCAAGCTGGCGATATTTCGTCGCTTATCTGTATTATATTTTGACAGTTTCAAAAAATATTCTATATATAACTAACATTTGGAAACTAGATATGAGGATTTTTTATATATAAATAATATTAGGCGCGAGATTGAGGGGGGGGGGGGAATCCATCTGAAAATAAGTTTACTTATAAATTTAATATTGTTCTATTTTTTTTTATTAGACAATGAATTTATATATTTTTCAGTGAAAAAAATTATATATAAAATCCATAGCACAATGATTGTAATGTTGAATTTCAAATTTGGCGTTTTTCGGAAGTCAACGTATAAACAGAAGTCAACGTATTCGGAAGTCAGCATATTTCTTAAGCAGAGGAATTATTTAAAAACGAAAATTTAATTATATATTAATATTTTAGTGCATTTTTCTCTACCCCCCCATAAAATATAAATATATATATATACGAGTGTATTAATCCTCTTTACTATCAACCAATTAACTTTCGATCAAACAACACAAAGTACCTAAGAGTAAAATTTGCAGAATTAAAAACATATTACAAAATATTAATGAAGTAAATAGTTTTGGAATTTATATGTGTAAACTATATCAATTAATTTCAAATACATACGATTAACATATTGCAATTTTTTTTTTCCTTTTTTGTAAATTGTGCAAGAAAAAAATTTGAAACATCCGTGTTTTGTGTACCCTTCATTTTAAAGGGTTTGAAAACATATCTTGAATGATACTAAGTTTGACAATGTGCACCTTCAGATGATAACTCCCCCCCCCCCTCCGAGGTTGCTTATGACGTCACGTAAACTAAAATTGTGAAGTGGAGACACACGCGTTAAAATATTTTAATTGCTTAAATTATTCGTTTCTACAAAATATTTTTACTGCAAAACTTAGGAGGTGGATCTAAAGAAATTTTTTGAACGCTCTGCATGAACTCACCCGAACAACTGACTTGACTCCTGTCTTTGTGACGTAGTTTAGAAAATCGCCAGACTTGGAGGGCTATAATCTCCATTATCGTTCTTTGGGTTTATTTTCATTTATGGCATTATTTCAGTGACCAATGTGAAGTTACAAAATATTTATTTTACACTTTTAATTAGCCTAAGACAAAGAATGTGGCATTTTTATGCACATTTGGGTTTTGTAAGTTTGAGGGCATTGGCACAGATCAGATTTTACTTTAGATTACTGAAAATATTTTATTCGAAGCCCGGATTATGTGCAAGAGATTAAAATAAAAGGGATACATGCTTCTGTAGATGTCGTTACAGGTCACATCAGACAAATTTCACTGTCTAGAACAGGTGGGGACCAAGATTACTATATCTATAAGGTTGCGCCACTTCAGCTCTAACCAATGAGAGCACGTAAAGACGCAACGTCACTTGGAGTTAAATGTCAGGAACGGCCCGGTAGACTCCAATGTTAAAGGATGCTAACAAAATTAATTTAATCATTTTTTTAAATTTAAAACATGAAATAAATACTCAAATAACATTAATTTTACTTGAACACAACTTAAATATGCAGTACAGGTTTTTTTTGGGAGGGTACATATGTAATAAAACTGTATTTTCCTTTCTGAAAAATATAAATCATCTGAAGGTTTTGTTTCGCTTTTTGAAACCAGTCAATGTTATTACAGGAGGCGATGTTATTTTTAATGAATTTTGTTTTAAATACACGAATTTACAGAAATATGTTCGGAAAGTATTCTAAACAAGCAATCATTCTAAAATTTTCATTATACACAAATAAACATCGCGTAATTTCTTTCTAAATGCATATAAATAAAGTTATTTTAGATTATGTTATCTCTAATAATTGAAAATCAAAACAATAATTAAAACGCTAACACTAAGAATTTTATGTCTTTTTAGGGGGGGGGGGATGTACTTATGCCTAACTAGTAAACGTGTTGAGTGATGCTTTTATAGTGAAGAACTTATTGCTAAACACTTGATTTTATTAATTTTATTTAGATCTAAATGATAATTATATCAAATCGAAATTCAATGTAAACATATAAAAATATAGAAACTAATCGTTTAACACACACACTATGATATACTTTCAGAATAATAAATTAAATGTATTATAGTATATTGATTCACGATGAAACATATACGGGCAAGCTGTTTACTTTCTTAAATCGTAACCCCCCCCCCCTCCATTTTTTGAATGTGATAAAATTTAATTAATAAAATGTAATGTAATAAAATTTAATCAATATAAAATGTGCGAGATTAAATCAAAACAATAATTACAACGCTAACACTAAGAGTTTTATGTCTTTTTAGGGAGGGGGAGGGATCTACTTATGCCTAACTAGTAAATGATTTAAGTGATGCTTCTATAATGTATATGACTTTTGTTTTAAATACGCGAATTTACAAAAATATGTTCGGAAAGTTTTCTAAACAAGCAATCATTCTAAAATTTTCATTATACACAAATAAACATCGCGTAATTTCGTTCCAAATGCGTATAAATGAAGTTATTTTAGATTATGTTATCTCTAATAATTGAAAATTAAAACAATAATTAAAACGCTAACATTAAGAATTTTATGTCTTTTTAGGGGAGGGGGGGGGGGAAGGATGTACTTATGCCTAACTAGTAAACGATTTAAGTGATGCTTCTATAATTTATATGAATTTTGTTCACAATTTTGTACACATTTTACATGCACATACATGTACACAACTTGCAATCTGATTTAAAACAGCGGTTCCCAACCTTTATCCCCTTAAAAACCCGCGCCTGTTTAATTTCTTAAATCGTAAATCCCCCCCCCCCATTTTTTGAATGTAATAAAATGTAATTAATAAAATGTAATGTAATAAAATTTAACTAATAAAATGTAATGTAATAAAATTTAATTAATATAAAATGTGAGAGATTAAATCCTGTTAGATTTTTCAAAAATTACAAGAACATCATTAGAAAATATATAAACATACAAATAACTTGCTGTAAAATGAAATGAATAAAAAGTACACTATACTTTCATCCTTTAAGATTTAAAAATCCTACATAATGGAACTTCATGAACTAAACTAATGTTTCAAGAAAGAAGTGCATTTTCCCAGATTAATATAAATTTTACAATGTTGACTACTTTAAAAGAAAGTTTTTGATTAAAATTTGCTTTATTCAACCTTAAAAAAAGGAATATAAATAAATTTTGAAAATATAAATGTAATTTTAGTCATTAATTTCTTAATAAAAAATATCTTTGGTTTAATAAACGAATTTAAATGAGTCCTATTCTTCAATGCTGAAATTTTTGCATGTATCTGAGGTTGGGAAACACGACTCTAAAATATGCATTATATTACGAAAAGACACTTATTCACATAAAAAAAGCTAGCATTGCCTGCTAGCTTGCATATCTGCTTTAATCAAAGATGCAAATCTTTGATTAAAATTCTAGATGAACTTGTAAGAAGTCTTCGAAACCAATAAACACTTTAAAAATACACTTGTTTCAAAAAAAAAAAAAAAAAAAAAAAAAACCCGCGCGCCATCTTGTGCCGCGCGCTGCAAGTAAACTCCAACTCCAACCGACGTCACAGATAGTATTCATGGCAGAGGAGTGGCAGGTGGGGACTGACTCCCTAGGGGGTCTACCTGAAACCGGTCTAACCTAGATGCACTGGAACAGGTTTTCCATTCCTTCACTGTGCTCAAATTTGTAGTACTCAAATTTGCCTCGTGCGTACAAGAAGGTTCACCTTTCTTTTAAGTGTGCTACTGCTATATATATACATTAATAGAAGAATTGTAAAGAGAAAACCACCTGGAACTATATAAGGTAATATTATTTCTCCGTGTTTAAAATGTGTTATTATGTGTATTATTCAGTTTCTAAGAAAAGTATTTTTGTGTCAAATACTGAACGATATTTCCATTTGAGCTGAACATTGGAATGAAATAGATTTTTGCAAGACATAATTGTGAAAATACTGCTACGTCTATAAACACATAAAGTTGTTATCTAAATGTATTTCACTTAATGTAACTATTGCTTTTAAAAAATATTGCTTGTGTAAGTTTTCCACTTTGACACTATATATATTACAAAATAATGACCAAACGTGGTTTCGGTGTGTTTTAAAATTTCCCCCTTCATCAGATCGCAAATAAAAGATGGATATATAACGAACTTCTATATAAATGCTGAAGCTTTTGGTATTTATACATTCCTTTCTTTCCAAAGAATTGATTCGATAATAATGCTGTTGCGTTTTGGTGAATATATATTATTTTCCCGGTATGTATTGTATAATGTATAGTCAAAGTATTGTGATGGGGTCAAAAATTCGAATTCGAGATTTTGAAGGATCGTTTTTTTGTGATGTGTGTCATTCAGTCTGTGGACATCTCATGAAGGACCTTTTCAAACGAAATTTGGTAAAGAAATTACCATCAGTGAATATTAGGAGCCGATTGATTTTGAGAGTAATCAAATGTTCGGAAGAACCCCCACCTCCAAATTTGTATTAAATTCTGATAAAGTCAGAAAACTATTGTGAAATATGTTCATTTTTCATATGAAATAGTTTACGATAAATTTGTTAACATCATTCTCGTGGATATCGCTCCAATCACGAGAGAAGATAATTCGTGTAATAGTTTTGTGTTTTGAAATTTAACCATTTGACAAAAGTCATTTATATGTAAGAAATGCTCTTCTCTATGTTTGTCTTTAACGTTTGGAGATACATTTGGCAAACTTTTCGTCTGATTTAGCGAAATATCGCCAGTTTAATTATATGGACTACATTGTTTATTGTGGAAGCTATCAATATTGGGAATTTTTAATTTAAAGTTGCATATATATAAAATGTAAATTGATTTCGTACTTCAAAATAGTTTTACTTGTCATCTGGAAAATTTTCAAATAAAAAAACACTGTGTCGTTGTTAAAAAAGTTGTGCTGCTGATCTCATACATACTTTTTCATTGTGAAAGAAGTAAATTCATTGCATTATATAGTGAAAATCATGTGCTGCACAGATCGGATTTTAATTTCATTATATATTTGATTTTTATTGAAAACATTACTAAGGAGTCTTGCATTAAAATGTAATTAATCCGATATTCAAATTTTCTACATTCTGATTTATACTTATTTTCAAATTTGTGAAACATCATCATATAATTAATTATGTTATAATTGTAACGCATTGATACTGATTGGACGTGGGCAGTAACTCCTACACAATGCAAAGCCATTTCTTCTTTCACAGCGAAATGATGGTGTTTACGACCTACGGCACATTGTAATTATCTTTGAATTAACTTTGTGTAAATTGATATGGACAGTACATGACTTTTCTTATATTAGATAGTGAATTTATATATTTTCCAGTGAAATAATTATGTATAAAATCAATGGCACAATGACTGTAATGTTGAATTCCAAATTTGGCGCTTTTTCGGAAGTCATCATATAAACGTCAAAGGACACTATATGAACATTCATAATTAGTACAACTTTAAATTGGCAATTATCAATATTGATAGCCTACACGATCGGTAATAGTGGCATATATTGAAATATTTTAATAAATAATTTATCAATTTAGTGTAATTTTTAAACTTTTAACGATATTTTTGATTAATCTTAGGCGAAACATATTGCCAAGTTGGCGATATTTCGCCCGCTTTTCTATATTATATTTTGCCTCTTTCAAGAACTTTTCTATATATAACTAACATTTGGAAACTGGATATGGGGTTTTTATATATAAATAACATTAGCAACTAGATTGAGGTGTGTGTGTGTGTGTGTGGGGGGGGGGGGGGGATGGGATCCTTCCGAAAATTTAGATAACGTTTAAAATTAATAGTGTTCCATTATACAATGGGTATATATGTATTTTCCAGTGAAATAATTATGTATAAAATCCATGGCAGAATGACTGTAATGTTGAATTGCGAATTTGACGCTTTTTCGTAAGTCAACATTTAAACATTAATGGACACTATATGAATATTTATAATTTGTGGAACTTTAAATTGACAATTATCATTATCGATAGCCTACACAATAGGTAATATAGCCATATATTGAAATATTTTAATAAATAATTTATCAATTTAGTGAAATTTTTTAAATTTTGATATTTTCATCAGTCTTGAGCGAAATGTCGCCAAGTTGGCTAAGTTTCGCCCACTTGTCTGTAATATATTTTGCCTCTTTCAAGAAATTTTCTATATACAACTAACATTTGGAAACTAGATATGGAGATTTTTATATATAAATTACATTCGCAACTAGATTGAATGGTTGGGGGGGGGGGGAAGGGGTGAATCCTTCTGAAAATTAGATTAAGTTTAAAATAATTAGAGTTTCCTTTTTCTGATATTCGACAAAGGATGGACATTATTGAAAAAATTATGTGTAATATCTATGGCACAATGACTGTTATGCTGAATTGCAAATTTGGCGCTTTTTCGGAAGTCAACATATAGACCCCAAAGAACAATATATGAACATTTATAATTGGTGCAGCTTTAAATTGACAATTATCAATATTGATAGCCTACACAAAAGGTAATATTGCCATGTATTGTAATATTTTAATAAATAATTTATCAATTTAATTTCATTTTTATAATTTTAACGATATTTTGATCAATTTTGTCGAAATCAATGCATTTTGATAATGACGAAATATATTGCCAAGTTGGCGACATTTCGCCAGCTTTTCTGTATTATATTTTGCCGCTTTCAAGAACTTTTCTATATATAACTAACATTTGGAAACTATATATGGGGATTTTTATATATAAATAACATTAGCAACTAGAATAAGGGGGGGGGGGATCCTTCCGAAAATTAGATTACGTTTAAAATTAATAGTGTTTCATTTTTTTATAGTACACAATGAATTTATATATTTTCCAGTGAAAAAATTATGTATAAAATCAATGGCGTAATGTTGAATTGCAAATTTGATGCTTTGTCGAAAGTCAACATATAAACACCAATGGACACTATATGAACATTTATAAATAGTGCAACTTTAAATTACTACGCAATAGGTAATATAGGTATATATTGAAATATTTTGATAATTTAATTTATTATTTAAGGTTATATTTTAAATTTTGAGGATATTTTCATCAATCTTGGACGAAATATCGCCAGGTTGGCTATATTTCTCTCGCTTATCTGTATTATATTTTGCCGTTCAAGAATTTTTTTCTATATACAACTAAAATTTGGAAACTAGATATGGGGATTTTTATATTTGAATAACATTTGCAACTGGATTGAGGAAGGGGGGGGGAGGAGGATCCTTCCGAAAATTAGATTACGTATAAAATTAGTAGTGTTCCATTTTTCTTATATTAGACAATGAATTTATATATTTTTCAGTGATAAAAATTATATATAAAATCCATGGAACAATGATTGTAATGTTGAATTTCAAATTTGGCGCTTTTCAGAAGTCAACGTATAAACGGAAGTCAGAATATTTCTTAAGCAGAGGAATTATTTAAAAGCAAAAATTTAATTATAAATTAATATTTTAGTGCATTTTTCTCCACCCCCCATAAAAAATAATATATATATACGTATATTGATCCTCTTTACCAAAACTATTGAGCCCCTTGAATTTACTCTTGCTTCACTTGCATTTAATTTCTAGCTACATACCTGTTTAATAGACAAGAATAAGGGCTGGACTTAAAGCTCCTTCTTTCATATGAAAAAAATATAATAATAATGCAGATCATTGATGCAATTAAGGACTCCATTACAGTAGATACTTGTCTACTGATGTGTATATACTTAAAATTACATAACAGTATTAACCATTGCCAAATGCGTTCATTTACCATATGTGAGTATATTAAAAATTTTGATAATTTTAAATATACTCACAACTTTTTGACAAAATATAGAATTGTGCTAATCGTACTTTTTGGATGCTGTCAAACATTTATCGGATAACCTAAAAAATGCAAACTTCGATGCATTTAAAAAAATAAATATGAAAAAATACCTTGCGAATTCAGATCAAGCATCTTTGGGAAGAATATTTTTCGATTTTTCTGTAGTGTCAAGATAAAAACTCGGTTATGTTATTTTTAGTCGTTAAGGAATCGATTTGCGTGAAATTAGTACAAAATCGTGCCAAAATCTAAACTCACTCAAATACTCATTCAAATTTTGAAAAAAATCTGGTAAAGGTGCATTGTCTTGCGTCTTGAAGTATCTGCGTACCAAATTTTATGGCCGTACAACACATAGGTTTCCCGCTACAAACCACACACACTTAAACATCTTAATTTAATAAGTTAGATAATAAAATCGAGAATTTCGGTTTTCAAATATTTGTTAGTTTATAGAATGTTGCAAGCAAAAATTTTCGAATTTTCTAGTCAATTTCAGATGGCACACACAGGATTTGAAATAGGATGCTCGAATCGCGCATAAAATTCAAAAATCCCGCACATAAAAATCGCGCCCTTACTATCCTCCTAAAATTTTGAAGACGAACGTGAGGAATGCGTGGGAGAGCGAATGTGTCACGGATGCGAGCGTGTTTTTGCCGGGAAATACTGCATCTCCCGAAAGCTACCCCAGCAATTCCTCTTTTCCGGGTAATTTCTAAGTCACACCGTTTCTTACGAAAATTAGTAAGGGGCTGCATACGGAACTGGCGCGACGCGTCATTCCATTGTCCTCTAGTTTCGGATAAATCGTGTCTAGGTGCTTTTTAACGATGTTTCATTTTTCCTGAGAGTATAGAGCCGTGCACACTAGGTACAAACGTTCCGTCCGATTTCCCGAATTCGTTACGTTTTTTTTTTCTGGGCATTGTTCCGGGACTTTGATTTTCGGTAAAAGATATTCCAACTTTTTCGCTAAAAATATTACGATATTTCCAAAGAAATCTCAAATGCTTTGATCACGTCCTTCAAGCGCGATGTGCCGGACAGGATTCACACTATTGTGCGCAATTAATAAACATTTATAGGAAAAAATGGAAAAAAAAGCGCATTTGATGAAAATATGCGCAAGATGAAAATATGATAATCTTAAATTTTGTTACCAAATATAGAAAGTACGTTTTTTAACGATTTCCGAAATCAATGCGAGCTAACTTTTGCAGAAATGCGAAGAAAATTATTACAACAGACAAAACGTCATTTTAGGCCTTTTGATTGACCTCTTTAAATACTTAACTTAGCAATAAACTTGTCAATTTCTCGCAAAACTCAATTTTTTCATCTCCCGGAGAATATACGAATTTTTTAAAGGTCTTTGGTGGGATTCCAGCATCAGAGACATTTCTCAATGAAATCCTCCTTGGGATCAGAATGACTATTTCAGACCAAAAATTGGTCCCAGCAAAAAAATCTATTGCAGCATATTCATGGACTTTCATGTTTCATTTATTAGATAGTAATTTATTAGACAGTTCAGTAATATCGCAGGTATTTTTTAATTTAAACACGATCACCGGCATATTTCGTTTTATTTTTAAATATTTTCCATTTTTTTAATCTCTTTGCATTCACTGATATTTTTACGATTGCCGCGCCATCTTGTCGCGCTTTGAGTCGTTACTGCATGTTCATTCCATCTGACGTCACAGATAATGTTCGTGGCAGCGAGTGGCACCCCCCTGAGCGGAGTGGGACCAACCCCTTAGGGGGACTACCTGAAACCGGTCTAACCTGGATGCACTGGAACAGGTTTTCTATTCTTTCAGTCTGCTCAAATTTGGATCGTACTCAAATTTGTATTACTCAAATTTGCATCGTGCGTACAAGAAGGTTCACCGTTCTTTTAAGTGTGCTATATATATACATTAATAGAAGAATTGTAAAGAGAAAACCACCTGAAGCTATAGAAGGTAATATTGTTTCTCCGTGTTTAAAATGTGTGTGTTATTATGTGTATTATTCAGTTTCTGAGAAAAGTATTGTTTTGCGTCAAATACTGAACGATATTTCCATTTGAGCTGAACATTGGAATGAAATAGATTTTTGCAAGACATAATTATGAAAATACTGCTATGTCTATAAACACATAAAGTTGTTATCTAAATATATTTCACTTAATGTATCTAATGCTTTTAAAAATATTGCTTGAGTAAGTTTTCCACTTTGACACTATATATATTACAAAATAATGACCAAACGTGGTTTCGGTGTGTTTTAAAATTTCCCCCTTCTTCAGATCGCAAATAAAAATTGCATATGTGACGAACTTCTACATATATGCTGAAGCTTTTGTATTTATACATTCCTTTATTTCCAAAGAATTGATTCAATAATAATGCTCTTCCGTTTTGGAGAATATTTATTACTTTCCCTGTATGTATTGTATAATGAATAGTGAAAGTATTGTGATGGGGTCAAAAATTCGAATTCGAGATTTTGAAGGATCGTGTTTTGGTGATGTGTCATTGAGTCTGTGGACATCTCATGAAGGACCTTTTCAAACGAAATTTGGTAAAGAAATTACCGTCAGTGAATATTCGGAGCCTATTGATTTTGAAGTAATCAAATGTTCGGAAGAACCCCCCACCTCCAAATTTGTATTAAATTCTGATAAAGTCAGAAAACTATTGTGAAATATGTTCATTTTTCATATGAAATAGTTTACGATAAATTTGTTATCATCATTCTCATGGATTTCGCTCCATTCACGAGAGAAGATAATTTGTGTAATAGTTTTGTGTTTTGAAATCTAACCATTTGACAAAAGTCATTTATATGTAAGAAATGCTCTTCTTACGTTCAAAATTAATAGTGTTTCATTTTTTTTATAATACACTATGAATTTATATATTTTCCAGTGAAAAAATTATGTATAAAATCAATGCCGCAATGTTGAATTGCAAATTTGATGCTTTGTCGAAAGTCAACATTTAAACACCAATGGACACTATATGAACATTTATAATTTGTGCAACTTTAAATTGACAATTTTCAATATTGATAGACTACGCAATAGGTAATATAGGTATATATTGAAATATTTTGATAATTTAATTTATTAATTTAGGGTTATATTTTAAATTTTGAGGATATTTTCATCAATCTTGGACGAAATATCGCCACGTTTTCTATATTTCGCTCGCTTATCTGTATTATATTTTGCCGTTTCAAGAATTTTTTTCTATATAGAACTAAAATTTGGAAACTAGATATGGGGATTTTTATATATGAATAACATTTGCAACTGGATTGAGGGGGGGAGGGGGAGGGAGGATCCTTCCGAAAATTAGATTACGTACAAAATTAGTATTGTTCCATTTTTCTTATATTAGACAATGAGTTTATATATTTGTCATTGAAAAAAATTATATATAAAATCCATGGAACAATGATTGTAATGTTGAATTTCAAATTTGGCGCTTTTAAGAAGTCAACGTATAAACGGAAATCAACGTATTCGGAATTCAGAATATTTCTTAAGCAGAGGAATTATGTAAAAGCAAAAATTTAAATATATATTAATATTTGAGTGCATTTTTCTCCACCCCCCCCCATAAAAAAATAATATATATATACGTATATTGATCCTCTTTACCAAAACTATTGAGCCCCCTTGAATTTCACTCTTGCTTCACTTGCATTTAATTTCTAGCTACATACCTGTTTAATAGACAAGAATAAGGGCTGGACTTAAAGCTCCTTCTTTCATATGAAAAAAAAATAATAATGCAGGTCATTGATGCAATTAAGGACTCCATTACAGTAGATACTTGTCTACTGATGTGAACAAAATGTCTCTGAAAACGAGTTCTAAAAAAAGATTCCAAAGTGAAACTCCCAATTATAACTCTATTTAATATTTAAAAGGGATATATTTAAGTGCTTTAAGAGTTCAACTTTAACAAATTGGTAATTGTTTTAAGTGTTTGTTAATGCTAAAATTTATTAATATCTAAAAGACAGACATAATAAGCAATTCAAGTGTTTTCTCATTAATGTTTTACTTGTTTTAAAAAACCAATTGTAACAAATTTTAATTTGTTTTAAATATCTGTTAATAACTGAATTAATATATTTGACTATATAGGTCTGAAAAATAGTCAAATATCTTATTTAAATGTATTATGAATATTGATATCGCATATAATTTTAAGCATCTATTTTATTTCATACAACTATTTCGTTACTGATTCTTGAAATTAATTCTGTAGTAAATATAACATTTTTATATTTTTAATATTATATATAGTAAATATTTGCATATTTACTAATGAATTTATAAATTAAAAATGCCACTCTAAAGCTAAAAATATCTTGATGAATAACACAAGAAGCTAGTGATACAGGCAGATGCACAATGGTTCTATGTCTTCCACTAGCAAAAATCCGGTTTTTGAATCGATTAGCTCGTACGAATTACGCGAGCTGTGAAATATGTTATAATAAAACCTAATTTTGCAAATAATTATGAAAATTGAAGTATAAAATATTAACTTCAATATTTGAGAATCTTAATATAAAGCATCCTACGAGTATATCTCATATAAGTATGTATATCTCAAGGATATTTCGTTATGTATGATACACGAGTATGTCTTTTTAATCATGATGTTATACGAGTATATTTCGCATAAGTTTTTGGAATTTGAATAGTAAATTAAACAAATTAGAATACATGAGAACAATGAAATCAAAGTATCATATTTAAATCGCAAAAATCTATTTTTATTTTCTCAGACGTAGTCCTAAGAATGTATTATTTTCACGAAAATTTTCAATTTCGAGATTTTTATGAACATATATGTTTAAGACCTCTTGAATACGTTTTGAATATTTTTGGAGTGATGTTGATCACTTCAAAAATATTCAAAATTCATTCATTCTGTCTGATATCTGTGATCGATTTCTTGTGTACACACTAGCAGCTCGAAATATCAATGGATTTTCAACTTCATATCCGACTTTGTTATAAAAAACTGCAGAACTATGTAGATATTTTTTAATTCGAGTGAAAACTTCGAAATTTTATAATTTTTTGACATGGTAGCACAGGGCAAAATGTGACATTATCAAGCATAAAGGGGTTTATTTAAGGCTCAGCGATAACGAGACTTAATAGTTTCAATCACTGTTTTGAAAATCAGCAGCGATACAACATTTTTGTTAATGACGTCATTGCCCTTTTTGAGGAGCAAGTTACTTCCCGGGGGTACATTGTGAAGTATGATATCAATTGAAATATTTTTCAAGTTCTTCAGCGTGAAAGGTAACACGCTATAATTGTAATTATTTGGACCCACAACACCGATTCTTCAGATTTTTTCTTGTAAAATTTAAAAAAAGAAATTCTGGTGTGAGAAAGTCAAGTTGAGCCACACTTTAGTTACTTTAGTATACAGAAGCACATAAATGTAGCTGCACTTGCTTTTATTTAGATGTTTAAAAGTTATTCATTTGTTCTGTTATTTGAACGAAGCGTATTAAGCATGTGCAGTTTGAAAATGGGCTATTCGGCCGGTCGTAATTTTCGTTTTAATAATTGAATTTATTAGTTGAGATTATTCGCAAACAGAAGTTGCAATCATATAGTTCTACACCTCAGATTACATTGATCACAATACTACAATAATTTATTATACTTGAAAACTTAAAACTTCATCGAAAAAAAAGTGAACTTTATTCAAATGACATCATCGAAATATAAATCGCATGGCTCTCTGTGTAAAAGAAGCAAAAATTTCATTCATACACTTTTTTCATTCCTTTCATTCAGCGGTAATATTTTTAAAGTTATCGAATTAGACAAATGTGATAATCATTTGACGCAAAATATAGATGTAAAAAAAATATGCAAAGATAAAACGGTTTTAGGACGGATGCAACACTAAATATAAAGTAAAAGAACTTTAAAAATCACAATTTTTACACTGGAAAAAAAAGTGGATGCCATATTTTATTTAGATGTGGGTCAAGTTATCTTTTCATATAATATGGGTGTAATTATTATATTAATTTTTATTTAAAAACTACCCAACTCATTTTGCTGATTTTTTTTTGTATATTTTATGGGATAATTTAAATATTTTCTAAAACTTTCAAAGCAATTTCTAAATTTTCAATTCGCTTAAAATATGTTTGAAAAATCAGGTCCCATATGGTGCAATGTACTTCAATCCTTTAACCCGGGTTCAATACAAAACTAATTCGATCCTAATTATTCATTTACATTCGCATGTCCCACAGACCGTCTCAATAACATACTAAAATTTCATTTTGATAAAGTCATTTTTACGGCAGTTATCGTGCGAACGGACAGACAGACAGATTGAATAAAATCATAAGCACTTTCTACTATGCTGTAAAGTGATCTTCTAATGTGTTGTAAAGTGACTATGTTGTAGGCGATCAGATTAGAAGAATATTGGAAATATAAAACTGTACTGTTTGCGATATTAAGTATCCCTTATTTCGATATTATTATTATTACAGATCGCCAAAAACCGAGGAAAATTGACTCTATTTTACGAATAGGGCTAAATTTGACAGTTATGCCGTTTCTTCCCATGATCTGTTTGTTCGAATTCTTGGTATGATTAGTTGAATTCTTGCGACTTATGCGACGATATTAAAATATCTATATGACAAACTGGAATTTCAATTCATTTCTGACAATGTTAAAGTAAAATTAATAAAGTATTCCACACATTCCAAGAAATTGTTTAGTTTGGTGTGTAATGTGAGAAAAACCGATACATCTGTTTTGATACTGTGCAAATGTTAAGGATTATTGTTATAGTGAATTAACTAATTTACCCTTATTTCTTTTACAGGTCGTGAAAGCAAATTTTCTAATCTATTCATTTATCTAATATTCCGTTACGGGGTAGATGAACTAAAAATGGGTGCAAGTAAGATGGATATCTTTGAAAAATTGATAGACGGTTACGTAAAGGTTCCGCCCTCATTTCTAGAGCAGGCTTTTACGACGTTAGCCATCCAGTTATGTCAAAATGTCGAACTCAAGAATATTATATATGAGCCGGAACCATTAAACAAATACAGTTCTTGGTTTGAATGGCAGAAGATAATTGAAGAACGATCCACTAAACTGAGCCAGAAACTCCCACTTCCTCCTGCCTTAAAGAATAGATTGATTTCTCGCATTCGGCCAATAGCTTTGCATCTAAACAACTGGAAGAGGAAACAAAACATGTTTGAACTATCTCCCCTTTTTGTACACAGCTGTTTGAAACCCTCCGATTGGACAGTAGTAGAAATGAGATTGGACGAAAAGAAGATTGCAAAGCGCTTAGTCCAAGACATAAGAATCCCTGTTTTCCAACGGTATAGAATGGCTTGTTTTCATTGCATAGAAGCTATTATTCCCTCTCTATGGAGGCAAATTTCCCCAGAAATACGTAGTGATTTGTTTCTTCACGAAGAACTTGAATCAGTCAAACTATGGTGTTTACATTTAGATGGGGATTTCGAGAAATTGATTCATCGTAATAAGGAATTTTGGTTTGCTTTTCTCAGAGCCGGAGTATTGGACAGATCAATATCAAGTGTGCTTCAATGTTGGGGTAAATTGGATATAAATGTAAGAGATGAAGCCCTTGAAGTTATAGCTAAGGAAACAGTGCAACATGATGATTTTGGTTTAATGGATCCTGAAGAAGATATTTTCTGTTTTCTGTTGATTCAGATATCTAAAGAACAAAGGGCTGAATTATTCAAATATATTTTTCAAAACACCCAAGTTAATATATTTGCATTATTTCTAAATTGGCCATACCTGGATCTTTTAGTTCCAATTATTAAAGAGCTATGGAACATTTTGCCTGAAGAAAAATACAATAACATTTTAGAAGCTCTAGCATACAACTATTCTGATGTATATAATGATGTTGGAGTAAAGGATTATATGGATTGCGAATATGGATACATAATAATAGAGCTACTAGAAGAAACTCCCGATCGTTTCAAGCGATATATATTTGGCAACAATTATCCCTGTGCAGACTCCAGTATATTATATACTCTGCTAAATGAGGGACACCTTAATTTACATTATAAAGAAGTTTTTAAACATATATGGAATCATCTTACGCTTAAAGAGAAGAGATTGTTCTTAAGATCTCATTATGGTCCAAGATTTTGTAGTAATTTGGCTACAGAAGATAATTGGGATCTACTTAACTCAATATTAAGAGAATGTTTGCCTGAAGATGAAATCCATATATTTATGAAGAAATTGTTGATATAAACTAGGAAAATATCTAAGCTGGTGATAGAGGAAGAACGAATGAATATATGTTTAAATTCCCTCTAAAGCCGAAAAATTTTTAGTTTATTTAACAATAAATTTTACACTTGAAAGTAGAAGATCATTTTTATTATCAATAATTATTTTTTGCACATTTACTTTACATAAGATTATTCGAATATCTTTATTAGGAGAATGTTTGTCTGTAGATTATATTCCCATTTTCCAGAAGTAAATTTTAAGATCTATATTTGGATGATATCTTCACGGATGAGGCTAAAAGAATTTAATGTACGATGAGGGAAAGTTGATAATGAAAACGTGATATCCTTTAAAGATGCATCTAAAACACGTGAATTTTCCTTTCTCTAATACTAATGTTCTACAGTGGAAACAGAAATTGTTTGTTACCATAATGAAGCTGTTCTAAATTAATGAAAATGCCTTATGCTTTTCCTTTAGAGTGTAATTATTGAAACATTTATGTATTCAATAAAATACATTTAATATTAGTCATATTATTATTTATATTACATATCCAATTCATACTAATACCTATATATTCAAGGTTTCCGACAGGATGACAATTTTTGTTGGTCTTAAATGTCTCCTTTATCAGGTAACTGTCTTAAAAGAATTTTGTTGCTGTGAATTGATCAATTATCTAATTTTCATCGAAGAAAAGGAATCGTTTTACAAAAAAACCCACGACGAAATAAGACACAAAATATTACAAGAAATATGAATCATGCATATAGCATTGATTATGAAACACATTTCAACTGAAATTCAATTTTCTTTAGACATCTCCAAAATGTGATACATCGATGATACCCGATACACCGATGATATTTTTTAAACTCACTACAGTAATTTTGTTATACTTGAAAACTTAAACTTCATTGAAAAGACAATTCTAGTCAAAATGAACTTTATTCAAATGACGTCATCGAAATAAAAATCGTCTGCCTCTCAATGCACAATCAATACATATTTCATCCATATCAATTACTTGCAGTGTAACCGTTCTTATCACGTAATATACAATATACAGATATGAAGAGTTTAATTATGTGCAAATGCCTCTAATATTTTAAATGTTGTTATCCTAAAATTTTAATAAAATATTAAATTTAATTATCCTGAAAGATGTATAAGAATATATCTTCTAACTAAACAAAATTATCTTCATATTTAGATCTGAAGAAAAAACATCCTGGTCCCATTTGTAAACAAATTTACAGAAACTATTGTTTAATTATCACAAAGTGACATTGATTATCAAAGAAATTGAACTTAATTTTAAAACATATTGTATTTTCATCAATTAAGTTTCATTTTCATTAATTTAATATCATTTCTTCAATTCGGCAGCATTTTCATAAATTTGACAGCCTGTTAAAAAGTTGTCAATGGAGTATCCAGATTTGTATATAAGTGATTGGCTGATGCCCTTTGGCCCTATCGATATACAGAACAAAGCTTTTTGTTCAAATTTAGCTTTTTTCCTATATTCAATATTAAATGGAGTAGCAGACAAGACTTTGGTGAAGAATTCACTGTTTCCATGGATGGTCAAATGACAGTGGGTAAAACAAAACTAGTTATCCAAAATAAATTGTCTGCTGCCGAATTTTCGAAGCAAGTGGCGACGTTTGGTTTTCGCAAGTTGCATTTGGACATTCGTTCGGGATGGAATGCAAACATCGACGTTTTCCAAGCAACAGACGTTCCAACTAACACTATGTGCGCTTCAATTATATTGACTTAAATTTGGACGTGCTGACATTACATATTATTAAATGATAATCTGACTGCATTATGCCTTGCCTAAGGCGTTCGCTGTCAGAAGTTGATCATGAACCGACCTTAAGAGCGGCCGAAGACTGACGAAAATAATTGGCTCCTATTACGTGAAATTAAGAAGTCTTTTCTTCAATTTGACGTATAAATTAAATTATCCACCTGCTGATAATTATTATAGTTATCCACCATCTCCAGAAGGGGAAGTAGCGTATGCAAAAAATTTGTAAAGGGGATTACAAAGTTCTATATAATGATACGGTTTTTTCGTTGCGACTTTTATACTAAAACAAATAATGTTTAAAAAAGACAGAGTTGTGAAGGGCTTAATTTTTGAGTAATTATTTTTGTGAAAGAAATACGCTTTGCAGAAGCAGGATGATAAACGAATTGGAATAATCAAAATAAAATTTGACACTTTAGCAATTATTTAATCCTTCGTTTGCTGTCCCCTTCAGTTTTCCACCTGAAGCACGGACCTCCATCGAATCACGGATCCCCGACAAATAAATCCGGAGATTTCATCCCCTAAATATTTTAATAAATCTGAATGGGAAGCAAGAGAAGGATTAAATAATTAATGGGAGCTGACCTTGCAAAAATATGTCTTTTATAGTAAACTATTTGTACTTTAGCTAACTTATATGTATTATTTATCTTTCTGGAGGGAATGTAAGCGCCCTAAGCTCCCTCCCTCTCTGAGATATAAATATGACCACCATCCACTCATACGTAAGCCGTGGCGTAGCAAGTGGGAATTTCAAGGGGGTAGTTGCGCCACTGAAAATATTGTGTGGGGATGGAAGACAAAATTCATCTTTTTCACTTACGGAATTCAAACTTAATAGCAAACTCCCTATTCATCATTGCAAGTTATAGTGCTCAAACCACAGAAAATATGCTGCTGATATGAATCCCCCCCCCCACCCCACCAATATTTTCGGACTTCGGACAACGCTGCAAGCAAGGCATACGGATAAGTTGACCACTTAAAGTTCTTCCTTTTTTTAATTAACTTAGATAACTGGTCAACTTATAAAAGTATAAAAATACCTATTTAAAATGAAAATCTTTGTCAAAGTATTCAAGATAGGCAGATGGACAACATCCAAATTTGGTTGACTTTGCTGATTTCACTGCATCTATGATCAACAACTGCATTGTTCAAATATGTTATAATTTTTTTCGTATTACGGTGAAAAAAGATATATCTGGCATTCTAAAATCCCCTATCCCTCCTCACCTGCTTAATTTTTAAGCATCTGCAGGTATTGGAACTAAACAATTGCATCATCAAATTTGGTACACCTGATCTTATAATATAAAAATTCATAATATAAAAAATATTGCTTGTGTAAATTTTGCAAGAAAAGATAGGTTATTTTATCCCGAAGTGTACCAAAATCTAATCAGCACCAAGGTAACCCGCAACTAACTGATCTATAAACCTTTATTAAATTTGGCAAATTAGTTTTGAGTTAGACCGGATACATACATTGCAGAGACATACACAGAGACAGGTACATAGCCAGACACACACACACATACACAGAGGTCAACCTGAAAATAGATTTTCGTATTCTAAAAGTCCCAAAACGTGTACATCCATCGAAAACGCCAGTTGCGACAATCAATACGATTCTACTACTCTCCCTTTACAGTACCATGTACTGTAGAGAAAGTAAAAAGTTTTTGTGTAGGGTACTTTGGCGGACAAAATTAATTTCATATATTTTGAATAAATATCAACAAACGATAAATAAATAAACATGAATTTCTGTATAGAAAGTAATGTACTGTTGATCCATATAAAATTTTAAAATAGTTACTTACTCTTCAATTTTTGAATATTCATTATGAGACGTGTCTATAATAAACACCAAATTGCTTACATATTTAACGTAATTGCGGTAACAGTTTCTCCTTCAAGTGAAATATGCCTAAAGAAGTTATTTATTTGCTATAGTGGCGCCTATAGTTATTTCTGCGTTTGTCAATTATGTCATGATTTTGGAAAATATATTTATACATGGTAATTTAAGCATCGATTAGTAAATACGGATACAGGAGATTTTAAAAATATACTATACTATACCACACCAAATATCCATATCCTTTTATTAATTTAGTCCTTCAGTCACACTCTGATCGTTTGATAGTTATTTGAATAAATTATTATGTGTACTGAAAATATAACTTAATATTCCAATAAAAGACCACTGCTTAATATAAGTTTAGGAAAACATTTATGCTTCCTTGTGCATTGTGAATTTGTTTAAATTTGTTCAGCGAAAATTAGATATTAATAGCAGATGGGGCCAAGAAGGCTACTTTAACCCAATAGCAGGGCATTATATGAAAAGAAAGTACTGTGAAGGTGATCATGTTTCACCACCCATGAACAGTCACCAACCAATTAACTTTCGATCAAACAACATAAAAAACCTAAGAGTAAAATTTCCAGAATTAAAAATATATTACAAAATATTAATGAAGTAAATAGTTTTGGAATTTATATGAGTACATTTTATCAATTAAATTCAAATACATACGATTAAAACATTGCAATTTTTTTTTCCTTTTTTGTAAATTTTGCAAGAAAAAAATTTGAAACATCCGTGAATTGTGTAACTTTCAATTTGAAGGGTTTGAAAAAATATCTTGATTGATACTAAGTTTGACAATGTGCACTTTTAGGGAGTAACCCCCCCCCCCCCCGAGGTTGCTTATGGCGTCACGTAAACAAAAATTGTGATGTGGAGATGCGGCGGCATAAGCGTTAGAATATTTTAATTGCTTAGGAGGGGGGATCTGAAGAAATTTTTTTAACGCCCTGCATGAGCTCGCCAGAACAACTGACTTGATTCCAGTCCGTGTGACGTAGTTTAGAAAATCGCCAGACTTGGAGGGCTATAATCTCCACTATCGTTCTTTGGCTTAATTTTCATTTATGGCATTATTTCAGTGACCCATGTGAAGTTACAAAATATTTATTTTACACTTTTAATTAGCCTAAGACGAATAATGTGGCATTTTTATGCACATTTGGGTTTTGTATGTTTGAGGGGATTGGCACAGATCTGATTTTACTATAGATTTCTGAAAATATTTTATTCGAAACCCCGATTATGTGCAAGAGATAAAAATAAAAGGGGTACATGCTTCTGTACGTGTCAGACATATTTCACTGTGTAGAACAGGTGGAGACCAACCACCTGGGGTCTACCTGAAACAGGTCTAACCACAGAGTGGGACAAGCGGCTTGGGACAGGAAGGCTCCTAATGTTAAAACTTAGAAATTTTTTTGACCACTGAAGATAGGGAATTTTTGAAAATCTGTAGGGGAGATATAGGGAATTTTCTAGACAGAACGGTTTTTCGGCAGTACGATTGGACTTAGCTTTTTTTTCACAATTTGGACTGAACGGCTCCCATATATATTTCGGTAGATGACGGGACTTGTAAAATTTTCAAACTTTCGGACAGAACGGCTCCAGTTGGACTTAGCTTTTTTTTCATAATTTGGAGAGAAGGGCTCCCATATATATTTCGGTAGAAGACGAGACTTGTAAAATTTTCAAACTTTCGGACAGAACGGCTCCAGTTGGACTTAGCTTTTTTTCACAATTTGGACAGAACGACTTTTTCATATTTTATATATATTTCAGTAGAGGACGATGCTTGCAATTTTTTCAAACTTTCTAATAAAACGGCTCTTAAACGTAAAATATAGAATGTCTTTTGTAGAAAGACTGGAATTAGATCTTTTATTTATTTTTTTTTCCAAGATATTGGGCAGGATATTTTTGGAGCGATTTGACAGTATTTTTCTTTTTTATTATTTGGAAGAGAATGGCTTCTTAACATAAAAAGATAAACACTTAAGATTTACTTTCTGATTATGTCATGATATAGTTAGGCCTATTTTTTAATATAATCGTTTATTTGATATTTTTAGGATTTTTGAAAATATTGATTAAACTTAAAAAATGATACTTTTTCACTGGAATACAAGCCAAGATATTTGATATGCAGTTAATAATATTGTAAATAATTATTTCAACATTGTATATGTAATAAAAGAATCAGCAGTTTTATTAAATTTATATAAAATATTGACTTTGAATTTTACAAGTATATAAAATTTACAATGTATATTACTTTTTAAATATTTTTAATTATTGATGCTTATCAATTTGTATTTGTTTTGTCATTACACTATAACTGAGTCTAAAATTATTGATCAGCTTGGAATTGGAGGGTAATTCTTATCGGTTTTATCAAAAGAAAATCAGGATAATCTTTTATTAGGCATGGGGCATGTGTGGTCAGCTATATATCCAAGGGAAAAGTATTTTGGTGGAGAACTTTCAGAGGGAAGCTCTTTGAAATAAAGTGACTTTCATTTGAAGGGGGTTCCCACATCATCTAAATTACTTTGATGATATAAATTTGTTTCGAAGGCCTTTGCAATATAATAATTAAATTTATTAGAAGCTGTTTTTTATATTGTTATATTATTGTAAAAATTACATACTTGATTCACAAGACACACCTGCATGTAATATGTGATACATCTGTACAAGCATACATCTATATACACTATACGGTACCACAGGACCGGTTTTACTCCTAAAAAAAGAGCTCCTGGAGACAACTGTTAACAACATTAGTAGAGTATCTGAAATTATAGAAAAGTGTAACTCCAGTCATGTCACTAATGCTGTTAACAGAGATACAGGACCGGTTTCGCTCTCATTTGAGCTCATCAGCTGTGGATAACTGAAGTAGGCATTTTCTAAAAACTGTCAGTCAAGCTGATTAATTAAGGAAAAAGTATTATACTTCTAGTACAGCAATCAGCATTCAAGAGGTGGTTTAGCCTCTAGACTAATCTAGGGGAATAGCCTCTAGAATAATCTAGGAAATAGAAAGGAATAGTTATGCACTGGTAAATATAACGCTTGTAACAAGATGAACACACCACACGTTCGTATTCAGCTACAGATCATTATATATCCACGCATACACAAATGTAATGGCCGGGGAAAATTAAAATCAGAAATTTTTGTGTTAATTTAAACGTAATCATAGAAATGTAATGGTCAGGTCAAATTTACATTACAAAAGAACGTTTAAATATCAGTAAGAATAGAAACACTAGGCAGAATTCAATTTATTAAATTTTATTAGTCATGAATCAAATTTACTAGTTATATATTCACGCAAACACAAATCTAATGGTCAGGTAAAATTAAAACCAGAAATTTCACCAGAAGAACATCATAAATCAAATGCAAATAGAAAGGATTAGTTATGCACGTGCGAAAAATATACGAATTCTCGGATAACGATCGATCGAATCAAATATATAATAATCATCAAGAACTTCAAATTAAAGGAAATAATGCTCATTAAAACTTCCCACGTGCTAAATATAGGAAGAAATAGTTATGCACATGCTAAATATACGAATCAAACGCAAATAAAAGTTATGCACGTGCTAAATATAGGAAGAAATAGTTATGCACATGCTAAATATACGAATCAAATGGAAATAAAAGATATACACTTGCTAAATATCCGAATCAAACGAAAATAGACATGAATAGTTATGCACGTGCTAAATATACGAATCAAATGCAAATAAAAGATATACGAATCCTCAGACAACGATCGAATAAAGGAAACTTAAAGGATTAAACGAAATTAAAGGATATAATGATCATTAAAACTTACCACGTGCTCAGATTTTCTGTAACACACCAACACTACACAAGCAAAACACAATACTGAATATTTTCCCTCAGGACACAGAGTACTATATTCAGAAGGTTCACTCCCATAGGACCCTATGGCAACATTTTTAACATGGGATGTCGCATAGACACTAGAGCTCGTGAGTTGGACCAACTGAACTACGATGCGTCTGCCAGATTTGGCGCGCTATCGCTCGCTTGGCGATTTTTTTTTTAAACGGTAGGGGAACAAAATGTTGAAGACTGTACTTTTATAATTTTTGAAACTAAAGAAAGGATCAGGATTTAAAAATACATCAATCTGCAACATAAATATATTCATTAGTTTAAGAATATTTAAATAAAAATAGTTATATATTTAATTCAAATAATCATAAAATAGATTAAAAAATAGACACATTGCATTGTCTCACTATAAAACATAATGCACAAAAAATTACAAGCTAACATACTCAAAAGACTGAAATATTATATAATATTTTCAGTCTAAAAAGTATACTAGCGTGTTGATCGTTAATTACTTGATCCTTAATTTATTATGGGATACTGATAATAGACTTTTTTTTTAAATATAAAAATATTCATATAGTAAATATCAAATTTACATAAATGCACTATCGAAGTTGTGGAACTCAATCATTAATTACCCGAGGGGGGGGGGATTTTCCACCATAAGGCACTTAATAAAAATTTTACATAAATATATACACATACTATATCACACCTTCCCGGCAGTCCAACTAGTTACTCTAAGTCCTCTGGACGAGTCGGACGGTCTGGGTCTTCAACATACTATATCACATTCAACTAAGAAAAAGCTATCCAAGTATCAATTATTTCACATTTTATAAAAATACGAAAAATATTTTTTAACTAATTACACCACTACCTCTTAAAATTTAGTCTAATCCGGAAGTAATAACACAGCACTAATATACTTATATGAACACGTGTATACTTATGAACACGTGTATACTTATAATGAACACGTATGTAGGATGGCGATAACTAAAATTATTTCAATTTTAATAAACATAAATTACATACCCTGTAACGCAACCAGTTTTCTTTTATCAATCCATTTCTATGAAATGATCTAAACACTTAACAAATAATCTTTTTTCACGTTACTCAAACCACGCTAGTCTGTTGTTCTAAGTTTTCGCCGAGCGAAATAGGGTTATAACATTGAAAATCGTCTTGGAACCAAACCAGACTATCGCCAAGCGCTCGGATCAAACCAGACCATCGCCAAGAGCGCGCCAACCCTCTGTTTGGTCTATCTCTAATGGCCGCCGCGAAAACGAAACTATGGAGAGTGACAGGTCTGTATAATAAATAGTCTGTGCCTCAGGATGTCCCTATTCCTCAAACTCCCTACAGCATCAGCGCCACCTAGTGGTTTCGGAATTTAACATTACGGAGCCTTCCTGTCCGTAGCTGCTTTTCAGAGTGGGGATAACCTAGATGCACTGGAACAGATTTTCTATTCTTTCAGTCTGCACAAATTTGCCTCGCACTCAAATTCGTAGTACTCAAATTTCCCTCGTGAGTACAAGAAGGTTCACCTTTCTTTAAAGTGTGCTATATATATACATTAATAGAAGAATTGTAAAGAGAAAACCACCTGGAACTATAGAAGGTAATATTGTTTCTCCGTGTTTAAAATGTGTTATTATGTGTATTATTCAGTTTCTAAGAAAAGTATTGTTTTGCGTCAAATACTAAACGATATTTCCATTTGAGCTGAATATTGGAATGAAATAGATTTTTGCAAGACATAATTATGAAAATACTGCTATGTCTATAAACACCTAAAGTTGTTATTTAAATATATTTCACTTAATGTAACTAATGCTTTTAAAAAATATTGCTTGTGTATGTTTTCCACTTTGACACTATATATATTACAAAATAATGCCCAAACGTGGTTTCGGTGTGTTTTAAAATTTCCCCCTTCTTCAGATCGCAAATAAAAATTGCATATGTAACGAACTTCTACATAAATGATGAAGCTTTTGGTATTTATACATTCCTTTCTTTCCAAAGAGTTGATTCAATAATAATGCTCTTGCGTTTTAGAGAACATTTATTACTTTCCCTGTATGTATTTTATAATGAATAGTGAAAATATTGTGACGGGGTCAAAAATTCGAATTCGAGATTTCGAAGGATCGTTTTTTGGTGATGTCTGTCGTTGAGTCTATGGACATCTCATGAAGGACCTTTTCAAACGAAATTCGGTAAAGAAATTACCATCAGTGAATATTAGGAGCCTATTGATTTTGAAGTAATCAAATGTTCGGAAGAACCCCTCACCTCCAAATTTGTATTAAATTCTGATAAAGTCAGAAAACTATTGTGAAATATGTTCATTTTTCATATGAATAGTTTACGATAAATTTGTTAACATCATTCTCATGGATTTCGCTCCATTCACGAGAGAAGATAAATTGTGTAATAGTTTCGTGTTTTGAAATCTAACCATTTGACAAAAGTCATTTATATGTAAGAAATGCTCTTCTCTATGATTGTCTTTAACGTTTGGAGATACATTTGGCAAACTTTTCGTCTCATTTAGCAAAATATCGCCAGTTTAATTATATGGACTACATTGTTTATTTTGGAAGCTATCAATATTGATAATTTTCAATTTAAAGTTGCATAAAATGTAAGTTGATTGCGTACTTCAAAATAGTTTTACTTGTCATCTGGAAAATTTTCAAATAAAAAAACATTGTGCCGTTGTTAAAAAAGTTGTGCTGTTGATCTCATACATATTTTTTCATTGTGCAAGAAGTAAATTCATTGGATAATATAGGGAAAGTCATGTGCTGCTCAGATCGGATTTAAATTTCATTATATATTTGATTTTTATTGAAAACATTACTAAGGAGTCTCGCCGTAAAATACAATTAATCCGATATTCAAATTTTCTACATTCGGATTTATACTTATTTTCAAATTTGTGAAAGATATTCAAATAATTAATTATGTTATAATTGTAACGCATTTATACTGATTGGACGTGGGCAGTAACTCCTACACAATGCAAAGACATTTCTTCTTTCACAGCGAAATGATGGTGTTCAAGACCTACGGCACATTGTAATTATCATTGAATTAACTTCATGTAAATTGATGTGGACAGTACATGACTTTTCTTATATTAGATAGTGAATTTATATCAGTGAAATAATTATGTATAAAATCCATGCCACAATGAGTGTAATGTTGAATTGCAAATTTGGCGCTTTTTCGGAAGTCAACATATAAACCCCAAAGAACTCTAGATGAACATTTATAATTGGTACAACTTTAAATTGACAATTATCAATATTGATAGATATCACAATAGGTAACATTGCCATATATTGAATTATTTTAATAAATAATTCATCGATTTAGTGTGATTTTTAAATTTTAACGATATTTTCGATCAATCGAACGATCAATCTCAGCCGAAATACATCGCCAAGTTGGCGATATTTCGCCCGCTTTTCTGTATTATATTTTGCCGCTTTCAAGAACATTTCTATATATAACTAACATTTGGAAACTGGATATGGGGAATTTTATATATAAATAACATTAGCAACTAGATTGAGGTGTGTGTGTGTGGTGGTGGGGGAATGGGATCCTTCCGAAAATTTAGATTACGCTTAAAATTATAAAATTAATAGTGTTCCATTATAAAATGGATATATATATTTTCCAGTGATATAATTATGTATAAAACCAATGGCACAATGACTCTAATGTTGAAAAGCGAATTTGACGCTTTTTCGTAAGTCAACATTTAAACCTTAATAGACACTGTATGCATATTTATAACTGGTGGAACTTTAAATTGACAATTATCAATATTGATAGCCTACACAATAGGTAATATAGCCATATATTGAAATATTTTAATAAATAATTTTATCAATTTAGTGTCATTTTATAAATTTTGATATTTTCATCAGTTTTGAGCCAAATGTCGCCAAGTTGGCTATGCTTCGCCCACATTTCTGTATTATATTTTGCCTCTCTCAAGAAATTTTCTATATACAACTAACATTTGGAAACTAGATATGGATATTTTTATATATAAATTACATTAGCAACTAGATTGAATGGTTGGGGGGGGGAGGGGAGAATCCTTCTGAAAATTTGATTACGTTTAAAATTAATAGTGTTCCCATTTTCTTATATTCGACAAAGAATGGACAGTAGTGAAAAAATTATGTGTAAAATCTATGGCACAATGACTGTAATGCTGAATTGCAAATTTGGCGCTTTTTCGGAAGTCAACATATAAACCCCAAAGGACAATATATGAACATTTACAATTGGTGCAGTTTAAAATTGACAATTATCAATATTGATAGCCTACACAAAAGGTAATATTGCCATATATTGAAATATTTTAATAAATAATTTATCAATTTAGTGTCATTTTTTGAATTTTAACGATATTTTGATCAATCTTGACGAAATCAATGCATTTTGATCAATCAATGACGAAATATATTGCCAAGTTGGCGACATTTCGCCCGCTGTTCTGTATTATATTTTGCCCCTTTCAAGAACTTTTCTATATATAACTAACATTTGGAAACTCTATATGGGGATTTTTATATATGAATAACATTAGCAACTAGATAAAGGGGGGGGGGATCCTTCCGAAAATTAGATTACCAGTGAAAAAATTATGTATAAAATCAATGGCGCAATGTTGAATTGCAAGTTTGATGCTTTGTCGAAAGTCAACATATAAACACCAATGGACACTATATGAACATTTATAATTAGTGCAACTTTAAATTGACAATTTTCAATATTGATAGACTACGCAATAGGTAATATAGGTATATATTGAAATATTTTGATAATTTAATTTATTAATCTAGGGTTATATTTTAAATTTTGAGGATATTTTCATCAATCTTGAACGAAATATCGCCAGGTTGGCGACATTTCGCTCGCTTATCTGTATTATATTTTGCCGTTTCAAGAATTTTTTTCTATATACAACTAAAATTTGGATTGAGGGGGGGAGGGAGGATCCTTCCAAAAATTAGATTACGTATAAAATTAGTAGTGTTCCATTTTTCTTATATTAGACAATGAATTTATATATTTTTCAGTGAAAAAAATTATATATAAAATCCATGGAACAATGATTGTAATGTTGAATTTCAAATATGGCGCTTTTCAGAAGTCAACGTATAAACGGAAGTCAACGTATTCGGAAGTCAGAATATTTCTTAAGCAGAGAAATTATTTAAAAGCAAAAATTTAATTATATATTAATATTTAGTGCATTATTCTCCCCTCCACATAATATAATATATATATATACGTATATTGATCCTCTTTACTAAAACTATTGAGCCCCCTTGAATGTCACTCTTGCTTCTCTTGCATTTAATTTCTAGCTACATACCTGTTTAATAGACAAGAATAAGGGCTGGACTTAAAGCCCCTTCTTTCATATGAAAAAAAAAAATAAAAAAAAATGTATGTTAATGCTCAAATTTATTAATATCTAAAATACAGACATAATAAGCAATTCAAGTGTTTGCTCATTAATGTTTTACTTGGTTTAAAAATCCAATAGTAACAAATTTTACTTTGTTTAAAATATCTGTTAATAACTGAACAAATATATTTGACTATATTGGTCTGAAAAATAGTAAATATCTTATTTAAATGTATTAGGAATATTGATATCGCATATAATTTTAAGCATCTATTTTATTTCATGCAACTATTTCGTTACTGATTCTTGAATTTAATTCTGTAGTAAATTTAATATTTTAATATTTTTAATATTATATATAGTAAATATTTGCATATTTACTAATGAAGTTATAAATTAACATAATTAACATAATTAAAATAAAATATATAAATAGGAATAATTTTGAAAATAAACAGGTATAAATTACTATATTTATCTTATTTCAACATCGTAAAAATATTTCAATAAATTATCTTATTCTGTCAAAGAAAATCTGAAATTATCTTAAAAATGATATGCTTATTATTGTAGTTGTAAAAACTACAATAATTGTCTTTAGATTTATAAATTATTTTAAAAATCTTATTTCTTAAGAAAATCCCTAGAACTCTAGATTTAGACTTGGTTTTTTAAATAAACCAGCAATATTCTCAAAACAAATCTCTCTCCCTCATTTGTTTTATTTGCCCATTCCAGTTCTTAGAATTTTTCAGACTTCTAGTTCAGGCATGCATATTGTCCTCTGGATTAAATTTATCAATGAATGAAACTGGCTATAATAAGCTAACCAGGAGGATTTCGTTCCGGAGGCAGTGATGCACAATGGTTCTTTCTCTACCACGAATGTCTTACAATAGTTTCTTATCTCGGAGAATAACACAAGAAGCTAGTGATACAGGCAGATGCACAATGGTTCTATCTCTTCCACTAGCAAAAATCCGGTTTTTGAATGGATTAGCTCGTACGAATTATGCCAGCTGTGAAATATGTTATAATAAAACCTAATTTTGCAAATAATTATGAACATTGAAGTATAAAATATTAATTTCAATATTTGAGAATCTTAATATAAAGCATCCTACGAGTATATCTCATATAAGTATGTATATCTCAAGGATATTTCGTTAAGTATGATGTATGATATACGAGTATGTCTTTTTAATCATGATGTTATATGAGTATATCTCGCATAAGTTTTTGGAATTTGAATAGTAAATTAAACAAATTAGAATACAGAAGAACAATGAAATCAAAGTATCATATTTAAATAGCAAAAATCTATTTTTATTTTCTCAGACGTAGTCCTAAGAATGTATTATTTTCAAGAAAATTTTCAATTTCGAGGTTTTTATGCCCATATATGTTTGAGACCTCTTGAATACGTTTTGAATATTTTTGGAGTGATGTTGATCTGTCTGATATCTGTGATCGATTTCTTGTGTACATGCTAGCAGCCCCAAATGTCAACGGATTTTCAACATCATATCCGACTTTGTTATAAAAAAACTGCAGAACTACGTAGATATTTTTTAATTCGAGTGAAAACTTCGAAATTTTATAATTTTTTCACATGGTAGCACAGGGCAAAATGTGACATTATCAAGCATAAGGGGGTTTATTTAAGGCTCAATAATAATGGACTTTATAGTTTCAATCATTGTTTTGAAAAACAGCAGCGATACAACATTTTTGTTAATGACGTCATTGCCCCTTTTTGGGGAGCAAGTCACTTCCCGGGGGTACATTGTGATATATGATATCAATCGAAATATATTTTCAAGTCCATCAACATGAAAGGTAACACGCTATAATTGCAATTATTTGGACCCACAACACCGATTCTTCAGATTTTTTCTTGTAAAATTTAAAAAAAGAAATTCTGGTGTGAGAAAGTCAAGTTGAGCCACACGTTAGTTACTTTGGTATACAGGAGCACATAAATGTAGCTGCACTTGCTTTTATTTAGGTGTTTAAAAGTTATTAATTTGTTATTTTATTTGAACGAAGCGTATTAAGCATGTGTAGTTTGAAAATGGGCAATTCGCCAGGTCATAATTTTCGTTTTAATAATTGAATTTATTAGTTGAGTTTATTAGCAAACAGAAGTTGCAATCATATAGTTCTACACCTCAGATTACAATACTACAATAATTTATTATACTTGAAAACTTAAAAATTAATCGAAAAAAAGTGAACTTTATTCAAATGACATCATCGAAATATAAATCGCATGGCTCTCTGTGTAAAAGAAGCGAATATTTTATTCATACACTTTTTTTCATTCCTTTCATTCAGCTGTAATATCTTTAAAATTATCTAATTAGACAAATCTTATAATCATTAAAACTAAAAAATATTGCAATTACCTTGACACAAAATATAGATGTACAGAAAATATGCAAAGACAAAGCGGTTTTAGGACGGATGCAACACTAAATATAAAGTAAAAGAACTTTAAAAATCACAATTTTTACACTGGAAAAAAGATGGATGCCATATTTTATTTAGATGTGGGTCAAGTTATCTTTTCATATAATATAGGTCTAATTATTATATTAGTTTTTATTTAAAAACTACCCAACTCATTTTACTGAAATTTTTTTGTATATTATATGGGATAATTTAAATATTTCCTAAAATTTTCAAAGCAATTTGTAAATTTTTAATTCGCTTAATATATGTTTGAAAAATTAGGTCCCATACGGTGCAATGTACTTTATTCCTTTAACCCGGGTTCAATCCAAAACTAATTCGATCCTAATTATTCATTTACATTCGTATGTCCCACAGACCGTCTCAATATAACATACTAAAATTTCATTTTGATAAAGTCATTTTTACGACAGTTATCGTGCGAACGGACAGACAGACAGATTGAATAAAATCATAAGCACTTTCAACTATGTTGTAAAGTGATCTTCTACTATGTTGTAAAGTAATCTTCTACTATGTTGTAAAGTGATCTTCTACTATGTTGTAGGCGATCAGATTAGAAGAATATTGGAAATATAAAACTGTACTGTTTGCTATATTAAGTATCCCTTATTTCGATATTACTATTATTACAGATCGCCAAAAACCGAGGAAAATTGACTCGATTTTACGAATAGGGCTGCATTTGAGAGTTATGCCGGTTCTTCCCATGATCTGTTTGTTCGAATTCTTGGTGTGATTAGTTGAATTCTTGCGACTTATGCTACGATATTAAAATATCTATTTGACAAGCTAGAATTTCAATTCATTTCTCTCGATGTTAAAGTAAAATTAATAAAGTATTCCCAAAATTCCAAGAATTTGCTTAGTTTGGTGTGTAATGTGAGAAAAACCGATACATCTGTTTTGATACTGTGCAAATGTTAATGATTATTGTTATAGTGAATTAACTAATTTACCCTTATTTCTTTACAGGTCGTGAAAACAAATTTTCTGAACTATTCATTTATCTAATATTCCGTTACGGGGTAGATGAACTAAAAATGGGTGTAAGTAAGATGGATATCTTTGAAAAATTGATAGACGGTTACGTAAAGGTTCCGCCCTCATTTCTAGAGCAGGCTTTTACGACGTTAGCCCTCCAGTTATGTCAAAATATCGAACTCAAGAATATTATATATGAGCCGGAACCATTAAACAAATACAGTTCTTGGTTTGAATGGCAGAAGATAATTGAAGAACGATCCACTAAACTGAGCCAGAAACTCCCACTTCCTCCTGCCTTAAAGAATAGATTGATTTCTCGCATTCGGCCAATAGCTTCGCATCTAGACGACTGGAAGAGGAAACAAAACATGTTTGAACTATCTCCCCTTTTTGTACAGAGCTGTTTGAAAACCTCCGATTGGACAGTAGTAGAAATGTGTTTAGACGAAAGGAAGATTGCAAAGCGCTTAGTCCAAGACATAAGAATCCCTGTTTTCCAACGGTATAGAATGGCCTGTTTTCATTGCATAGAAGATATTATTCCCTCTCTATGGAGGCAAATTTCCCCTGAAAGACGTAGTGATTTGTTTCTTCACGAAGAACTTAAATCAGTCAAACTATGGTGGTTATATTTAGATGGGGATCTCGAGAAATTGATTCATAGTAGTGAAGAATTTTGGTTTTGTTTTCTCAGAGCCGGAGTATTGGACAGATCAATATCAAGTGTGCTTCAATGTTGGGGTAAATTGGATATAAATGTAAGAGATATAGCCCTTGAAGTTATAGCTAAGGAAACATATCAACATGATGATTTTGGTTTTATGGACCCTGAAGAAGATATTTTCCGTTTTCTGTTGACACAGATATCTAAAGAACAAAGGGCTGAATTATTCCAATATATCTATCAAAACACCCAAGTTAATATACTTGCATTCTTTCTAAATTGGCCTTACCTGGATCTTTTAGTTCCAATTATTAAAGAGCTATGGAACATTTTGCCTGAAGTAAAATACAATAACATTTTAGAAGCTCTAGCATACACCTATTCTGATGTACATAATGATGTTGGAGTAAAGGATTATATGGAAATCGAATATGGATACATAATAATAGAGCTACTAGAAGAAACTCCCGATCGTTTCAAGCGATATATATTTGGCAACAATTATCCCTGTGCAGACTCCAGAATATTATATACTCTGCTAAATGAGGGACACCTTAATTTACATTATAAAGAAGTTTTTAAACATATATGGAATCATCTTACGCTGAAAGAGAAGAGATTGTTCTTAAGATCTCATTATGGTCCAAGATTTTGTAGCAATTTGGCTACAGAAGATAATTGGGATCTACTTAACTCAATATTAAGAGAATGTTTGCCTGAAGATGAAATCCATATATTTATGAAGAAATTGCAGATATAAACTAGGAAAATATCTAAGCTGGTGATAAAGGAAGAGCGAATGAATATATGATTAAATTCCCTCTGAAGCAGAAAAAATTTTAGTTTATTTAACAATAAATTTTACACTTGAAAGTAGAAGATCATTTTTATTATCAATAATTATTTTTTGCACATTTACTCTACATAAGATTATTCGAATATCTTTGTTAGGAGAATGTTTGTCTGTGGATTATATTCCCAAGTTCTAGAAGTAAATTTTAAGATCTATAATTGGATGATATCTTCTCTGAAGAAGCTAACGGAGTTTATTCTACGATGAGAGATAATAGATAATGAAACCGTGATATATTTTAAAGATGCATCTAAAACACGTGAATTTTCCTTTCTCTAATACTAATGTTCTGCTGTGGACACAGAAATTTTTTGTTAACATAATGATGCTGGACTAAATTAATTAAAATGCCTTATGCTATTCCTTTAGAGCGTAATTATTGAAACATTTATGTATTCAATAAAATACATTTAATATTAGTCACATTATTATTTATATTACATATCCAATTCATACTAATACCTATATATTCAAGGTTTCCGACAGGATGACAATTTTACTTGGTCTTAAAAGTCTCCTTTATCAGGTAACTGTCTTAAAAGTATTTTGTTGCTGTGAATTGATCAATTATCTAATTTTTCATCGAAGAAAAGGAATCGTTTTACAAAAAAACCCACGACGAAATTAAGCACAAAATATTACAAGAGATGTGAATCATGCATAAAGCATTGATTATGAAACACATTTCAAATGAAATTCAATTTTCTTTAGACATCTCCAAAATGTGATACATAAACAGATGATATTTTTTAAACTCACTACAGTAATTTTGTTATACTTGAAAACTTAAACTTCATTGAAAAGACAATTCTAGTCAAAATGAACTTTATTCAAATGACGTCATCGAAATATAAATCTTCTGCCTCTCAATGCAAAATCAATACATATTTCATCCATATCACTTACTTGCAGTCTAACCGTTCTTATCACGGAATATACAATATACAGATATTAAGAGTTTAATTATATGCAAATTCCTCTAATATTTTAAATGTTGTTATCCTAAAATTTTAATAAAATATTTAATTTAATTATCCTGAAAGCTGTATAAGAATATATCTTCTAACTATACAAAATTATCTTCACATTTAGATCTGAAGAAAAAACATCCTGGTCCCATTTGTAAACAAATTTACAGAAACTATTGTTTAATTATCACAAAGTGACATTGATTATCAAAGAAATTGAACATAATTTTAAAACATATTGTATTTTCATCAATAAAGTTTCATTTTCCTTAATTTAATATCATTTCATCAATTCGGCAGCATTTTCATAAATTTGACAGCCTGTTAAAAAGTTCTCAATGGCGTATCCAGATTTGTATAGAAGTGATTGGCTGATGCCCTTTGGCCCTATCGATATACAGAACAAAACTTTTTGTTCAAATTTAGCTTTTTTAAAATATTCAATATTAAATGGAGTAGCAGACAAGACTTTGGTGAAGAATTCACCGTTTCCATGGATGGTCAAACGACAGTGGGTAAAACAAAACTAGTTATCCAAAATAAATTGTCTGCTGCCGAATTTTCGAAGCAAGTGGCGACGTTTGGTTTTCGCAAGTATCATTTGGACATTCGTTCGGGATGGAATGCAAACATCGACGTTTTCCAAGCAACAGACGTTCCAACTAACACTATGTGCGCTTTAATTATATTGACTTAAATTTGTCCGTGCTGACTTTATATATTGTTATATGATAATATGGATGCATTATGCTTCGCGTAAAATGTTCGCTGTCAGAAGTTGATTATAAACCGACCTTAAGGGCGGCCGAAGACTGACGAAAATAATTGGCTCCTATTATGTGAAATTAAGAAGCCTTTTCTTCAATTTGACATATAAATTAAATTATCCACCTGCTGATAATTATTATAGTAATCCACCATGTCCAGTGGGGGAAGTAGCGTACGCAGAAAATTTGTAAGGGGGATAGCAAAGTTCTATATAATGCTACTGTTTTCTCGTTGCGACTTTTATACTAAAACAAATAATGTTTAAAAAAGACAGAGTTGTGAAGGGCTTAATTTTTGAATAATTATTTTTGTGAAAGAAATACGCTTTGCAGAAGCAATATGATAAACGAATTGGAATAATCAAAATAAAATCTGACACTTTAGCAATTATTTAATCCTTCGTTTGCTGCCCCTTTCAGTTTTCCACCTGAGGCACGTACCTCGGTCAAATCACGGGTCCCCGATAAATAAAACCGGAGATTTCATCCCCTAAATTTTTTACTAAAACTGAATGGGAAGCAACAGAAGGATTAAATAATTAATGGAAGCTGACCTTGCAAAAATATGTCTTTTATAGTAAACTATTTGTACTTTAGCTAACTTATATGTATTGTATCTTTCTGGAGGGAATGTAAGCGCCCTAAGCTCCCTCCCTCTCTGACATATAAATTTATTATATTGCTTACCGAGCTTGCTTATGACGTCACGTAAACAAAAATTGTGTAGTGGAGATGCAGCGGCACACGCGTTAGAATATTTTAATTGCTTACATTATTCGTTTCTATAAAATATTTTTACTGCAAAACTTAGGAGGGGGGATCTGAAGAAATTTTTTTAACGCCCTGCATGAGCTCGCCTTAACAACTGACTTGATTCCTGTCCGTGTGACGTAGTTTAGAAAATCGCCAGACTTGTCGGGCTATAATCTCCATTATCGTTCTTTGGCTTTATTTTCATTTATGGCAATATTTAAGTGACCAGTATGAAGTTACAAAATACTTATTTTACACTTTTAATTAGCCTAAGACGAATAATGTGGCATTTTTATGCACATTTGGGTTTTGTAAGTTTGAGGAGATTGGCACAGATCTGATTTTACTATAGATTTCTGAAAATATTTTATTCGAAACCCCGATTATGTGCAAGAGATTAAAATAAAAGGGGTACATGCTTCTGTACAAGTCGATACAGGTCACATTAAGGCTCCTCTATATAAGAGCTGACTCATCAAGCATATTGCAGCCCACCATAGAAGGATGCGTAGTCCATTAACATTAACTCTATTCGTATTATCACTTTAGGAAGTATAATTGAAATAATTATAGGTGGGTGTTCTGCATCGAATTACTCTAATCATTCTAGAAAGAGTTTTAGGCTATTTCGCGTTCCTAGAAATGAAGAAAGAAGAAAACAATGGCTAATAAATAATTGGATACCCGGTACTGGGGCACACTCGTTTGAGCTAAGTTCTACAATATTCTAATTGAAACTTCTTTTTTTATAAAAAATATTTATTTTAAACACTTATTTTATAATTTCTGTAACTATAGTATGGAATCCTATGGGCTTCAATATGCTTGATAAGTCAGCCTGTAGTAGAGGAGCTCTAGGTCACATCAGACAAATTTCACTGTCTAGAACAGGTGGGGATCAACCCCCTGGGGGATCTACCTGAAACCAATCAAACCTATACGCACTGGAACAGGTTTTCTATCCTTTCAGCGTGCTTAGTAGTACTTAAAGTTGCCTCGTGCATGCAAGAAGGTTCACCGTTCTTTAAAGTGTGCGATATATATACACTAATAGAAGAATTTTAAAGAGAAAACCACGTGGAACTATAGAAGGCAATGTTGTTTCTCTGTGTTTAAAATGTGTTATTATGTGTATTATTCAGTTTCTAAGAAAAGTATTGTTTTGCGTCAAATGCTAAACGATATTTCCATTTGAGCTGAACATTGGAATGAAATAGATTTTTGCAAGACATAATTATGAAAATACTGCTATGTCTATAAACACATAAAGTTGTTATCTAAATATATTTCACTTAATGCAACTAATGCTATTTAAAAATATTGCTTGTGTAAGTTTTCCGCTCTGACACTATATATATTACAGGGCGCGGTAGCCCATTGGTTAGCGCGCTGGAGTTGCACTCGGTAGGCCCGGGTTCGATTCCAGCCGCTACCAAAACTGCCGCCGTGTTCATGCGGAGTACGATCACGTTAAACATGTGGGTCCGAAAGTCCTTCCGAGAGGTTGGTGGTAGGGGAAGAAGGGTACGGTCCCTGTGGATGCCACCCCCACTGGGTTCCGGTCTAAATTGGGTGGCACTTCCCGACCGTCCAAACAGTTACCTTACACCTTTCTGGTAGGTCGGACGGTCTGGGTTTCAACTATATATATTACAAAATAATGAAACGTAGTTACGGTGCTTTAAAACTTCCCCCTCCTTCAGATTCCATATAAAAAGTGCATATGTAACGAACTTCTACATAAATGCTGAAGATTTTGGTATTTATACATTCCTTTCTTCCCAAAGAATTGATTCAATAATAATGCTCTTGCGTTTTGGAGAATATTTCTTACTTTCCCTGTATGTATTGTATAATGAATAGTGAAAGTATTGTGATGGGGTCAAAAATTCGAATTCGAGGTTTTGATGGATCGTTTTTTGGTGATGTGTATCCTTGTGTCTGTGGACATCTCATGAAGGACCTTTTCAAACGAAATTTGGTAAAGATATTACCATCAGTGAATATTAGGTGCCTATTGATGATTTTGAAGTAATCAAATGTTCGGAAGAACCCCCCACCTCCCAATTTGCATTAAATTCTGATAAAGTCAGAAAACTATTGAGAAATATGTTCATTTTTCATATGAAATAGTATACGATAAATTTGTTAACATCATTCTCGTGTATATCGCTCCATTCACGAGAGAAGATAATTTGTGTAATAGTTTTGTGTTTTGAAATCTAACCATTTAACAAAAGTCATTTATATGTAAGCAATGCTCTTCTCTATGTTTGTCTGTAACGATAAGAGATACATTTGGCAAACTTTTCGACTCATTTAGCGAAATATCGCCAGTTTAATTATATGGACTACATTGTTTACTGTGGAAGCTATCAATATTGAGAATTTTTAATTTAAAGTTGCATAACATGTAAGTTGATTGGGTACTTCAATATAGTTTTACATGTTGTCATCTAGAAAATTTTCAAATAAAAAAAAAACATTGTGCAGTTGTTAAAAACATTGTGCTGTTGATCTTCTACATATTTTTCCATTGTGATGGAATTAAATGCATTGCATTATATAGTGAAAGTCATGTGCTGCACAGATCAGATTTTAATTTCATTATATATGTGATTTTTATTGAAAACATTACTAAGGAGTCTTGCATTAAAATGTAATTAATCCGATATTCAAATTTTCTACATTCTGATTTATACTTATTTTCAAATTTGTGAAAGATATTCAAATAATTAATTATGTTATAATTGTAAAGCATTGATACTGATTGGACGTGAGCAGTAACTCCTGCACGATGCAAAGACATTTCTTCTTTCACAGCGAAATAGTGGTGTTCAAGACCTACGGCACATTGTATTTAAGATTGAATTAACTTCATGTAAATTGATGTGGGCGGTGCATGACTTTTCTTATATTAGACAATGAATTTACATATTTTCCAGTGAAATAATTATGTATAAAATCCATGTCACAATAACTGTAATGTTGAATTACGCATTTTGCGCTTTTTCGGATGTCAACATATAAATCCCAAAGGACGCTAGTTGAACATTTATAATTAGTACAACTTTAAATTGGCAATTATCAATATTGATAGCCTACACAATAGGTAATGTTGCCATATATTGAAATATTATAATAAATAATTCATCAATTTAGTGTAATTTTTTTAATTTTAACGATATATTGATCAATCTCAGTCGTAATATATCGTCCAAGTTGGCGATATTTCGCCCGCTTTTCTGCATTATATTTTGCCGCTTTCAAGAACTTTTCTATAGATGACTAACAATTGGAAACTGGATATGGGGATTTTTATATATAAATGATATTAGCAACTAGATTGAGGTATGTGTGTGTGCGTGTGGGGAGGGATCCTTCCAAAAATTTAGATTACGTTTAAAATTAATAGTGTTCCATTATACAATGGATTTATATATTTCCCAGTGAAATAACTGTGTATAAAATCCATGGCACAATGACTGTAATGCTGAATTGCGACTTTGACGCTTTTTCGTAAGTCAACATTTAAACCCTAATGGACACTATATGAATATTTATCATTGGTGGAACTTTAAATTGACAATTATCAATATTGATAGCCTACACAATACGTAATATAGCCATTTATTGAAATATTTTAATAATTAATTTATCAATTTAGTGTCATTTTTTAAATTTTGAAGATATTTTCATCAGTCTTGGGCGAAATGTCGCCAAGTTGGCTATGTATCGCCCACTTTTCTGTATTATTTTGCTTCTTTCACGAAATTTTCCATGTACAACTAACATTTGGAAACTAGATATGAGGATTTATATATATAAATAACATTAACAACTTGATTGAGTGGTTGGGGGGGGGGAGGGGAGAATCCTCCCGAAAATTAGATTACGTTTAAATTAGTAGTGTTCCATTTTTCTTATATTAGACAATGAATTTATATATTTTTCAGTGAAAAAAATTATATATAAAATCCATGGAACAATGATTGTAATGTTGAATTTCAAATTTGGCGCTCTTCAGAAGTCAACGTATAAACGGAATTCAACGTATTCGGAAGTCAGCATATTTCTTAAGCAGATGAAATATTTAAAAACAAAAATTTAATTAAATATTAATTTTTTAGTGCATTTTTCTCTACCCCCCCCCCCATAAAAATATATATGTATATACGAGTGTATTGATCCTCTTTACTATCAACCAATTAACTTTCGATCAAACAACACAAAATACCTAGGAGTAAAATTTGCAGAATTAAAAACATATTACAAAATATTAATGAAGTTTTGGAATTTATATGTGTAAACTATATCAATTAATTTCAAATACATACGATTAACACATTGTAATTTTTTTTTCCTTTTTTGTAAATTGTGCAAGAAAAAAATTTGAAACATCCGTGTTTTGAGTACCCCTCATTTTAAAGGGTTTGAAAATATATCTTGATTGATACTAAGTTTGACAATGTGCACATACAGAGGATAATTCCCCCCCTTCCGAGGTTGCTTATGACGTCACGTAAACTAAAATTTTGATGTGGAGACACACGAGTTAAAATATTTTAATTGCTTAAATTATTCGTTTCTACAAAATATTTTTACTGCAAAACTTAGGAGGGGGATCTAAAGAAATTTTTGAAACGCTCTGCATGAACTCGCCCGAACAACTGACTTGATTCCAGTCCGTGTGACGTAGTTTAGAAAATCGCCAGACGTGGAGTGCTATAATCTCCATTATCGTTCTTCGGCTTTATTTTCATTTATGGCATTATTTCAGTGACCAATGTGAAGTTACAAAATATTTATTTTACACTTTTAATTAGCCTAAGACAATTAATGTGGCATTTTTTTGCACATTTGGGTTTTGTAAGTTTGAGGGCATTGGCACAGATCAGATTTTACTTTAGATTACTGAAAATATTTTATTCGAAGCCCCGATTATGTGCAAGAGATTAAAATAAAAGGGGTACATGCTTCTGTACATGTCGTTACAGGTCACATGAAACAAATTTCACTGTCTAGAACAGGTGGGGACAAACCCCTTAGGGGTCTACCTGAAACCGGTCTAACCTAGATGCACTGGAACATGTTTCCTATTCTTTCAGTCTGCTCAAATTTGCCTCGTACTCAAATTTGTAGTTCTCAAAGTTGCCTCGTGCGTACAAGAAGGTTCACCGTTCTTTTAAGTGTGCTATATATATACATTAATAGAAGAATTGTAAAGAGAAAACCACCTGGAACTATAGAAGGTAATATTGTGTCTCCGTATTTAAAATGTGTTATTATGTGTATTATTCAGTTTCTAAGAAAAGTATTGTTTTGCGTCAAATACTGAACGATATTTCAATTTGAACAGAACATTGGAATGAAATAGATTTTTGGAAGACATAATTATGAAAATACTGCTATGTCTATAAACACATAAATTTGTTATCTAAATATATTTTTTTAATCTGTTATTATGTCTTTTTAATCATGATGTTATACGAGTATATTTCGAATAAGTTTTTGGAATTTGAATAGTAAATTAAACAAATTAGAATACAGGAGAACAATGAAATCAAAGTATCATATTTAAATCGCAAAAATCTATTTTTATTTTCTCAGACGTAGTCCTAAGAATGTATTATTTTCACGAAAATTTTCAATTTCGAGATTTTTATGCCCATATATGTTTGAGACCTCTTGAATACGTTTTGAATATTTTTGGAGTGATGTTGATCACTCCAAAAATATTCAAAATTCATTCATTCAGTCTGATATCTGTGATCGATTTCTTGTGTACACGCTAGCAGCCCGAAATATCAATGGATTTTAAACTTCATATCCTACTTTGTTATAAAAAACTGCAGAACTACGTAGATATTTTTAAATTCGAGTGAAAACTTCGAAATTTTATAATTTTTTGACATGGTAGCAGAGGGCAAAATGTGACATTATCAAGCATAAAGGGGTTTATTAAAGGCTCAGCGATAACGAGACTTAATAGTTTCAATTATTGTTTTGTTCAATCATTGTTCTGTTATTTGAACGAAGCGTATTAAGCATGTGTAGTTTGAAAATGGGCAATTTGCCCGGTCATAGATTTCGTTTTAATAATTGAATTTATTTGTTGAGATTATTCGCAAACAGAAGTTGCAATCATATAGTTCTACACCTCAGATTACATTATTCAGATTACAATACTACAATTATTTATTATACTTGAAAACTTAAAACTTCATCGAAAAAAAAGTGAACTTTATTCAAATGACATCATCGAAATATAAATCGCATGGCTCTCTGTGTAAAAGAAGCGAATATTTCATTCATACACTTTTTTTCATTCCTTTCACTCCTTTACACTGGAAAAAAAGATGGATGCCATATTTTATTTAGATGTGGGTCAAGTTATCTTTTCATATAATATAGGTCTAATTATTATATTAGTTTTTATTTAAAAACTACCCAACTCATTTTACTGAAATTTTTTTGTATATTATATGGGATAATTTAAATATTTCCTAAAATTTTCAAAGCAATTTGTAAATTTTTAATTCGCTTAAAATATGTTTGAAAAATTAGGTCCCATACGGTGCAATGTACTTTATTCCTTTAACCCGGGTTCAATCCAAAACTAATTCGATCCTAATTATTCATTTACATTCGTATGTCCCACAGACCGTCTCAATATAACATACTAAAATTTCATTTTGATAAAGTCATTTTTACGACAGTTATCGTGCGAACGGACAGACAGACAGATTGAATAAAATCATAAGCACTTTCAACTATGTTGTAAAGTGATCTTCTACTATGTTGTAAAGTAATCTTCTACTATGTTGTAAAGTGATTTTCTACTATGTTGTAGGCGATCAGATTAGAAGAATATTGGAAATATAAAACTGTACTGTTTGCTATATTAAGTATCCCTTATTTCGATATTACTATTATTACAGATCGCCAAAAACCGAGGAAAATTGACTCGATTTTACGAATAGGGCTGCATTTGAGAGTTATGCCGGTTCTTCCCATGATCTGTTTGTTCGAATTCTTGGTATGATTAGTTGAATTCTTGCTACTTATGCGACGATATTAAAATATCTATTTGACAAGCTACAATTTCAATTCATTTCTCTCAATGTTAAAGTAAAATTATTAAAGTATTCCCAAAATTCCAAGAATTTGCTTAGTTTGGTGTGTAATGTGAGAAAAACCGATACATCTGTTTTGATACTGTGCAAATGTTATGGATTATTGTTATAGTGAATTAACTAATTTACCCTTATTTCTTTACAGGTCGTGAAAACAAATTTTCTGAACTATTCATTTATCTAATATTCCGTTACAGGGTAGATGAACTAAAAATGGGTGTAAGTAAGATGGATATCTTTGAAAAATTGATAGACGGTTACGTAAAGGTTCCGCCCTCATTTCTAGAGCAGGCTTTTACGACGTTAGCCATCCAGTTATGTCAAAATTTCGAACTCAAGAATATTATATATGAGCCGGAACCATTAAACAAATACAGTTCTTGGTTTGAATGGCAGAAGATAATTGAAGAACGATCCTCTAAACTGAGCCAGAAACTCCCACTTCCCCCTGCCTTAAAGAATAGATTGATTTCTCGCATTCGGCCAATAGCTTCGCATCTAGACGACTGGAAGAGGAAACAAGACATGTTTGAACTGTCTCCCCTTTTTGTACAGAGCTGTTTGAAACCCTCCGATTGGACAGTAGTAGAAATGCGTTTAGACGAAAAGAAGATTGCAAAGCGCTTAGTCCAAGACATAAGAATCCCTGTTTTCCAACGGTATAGAATGGCCTGTTTTCATTGCATAGAAGATATTATTCCCTCTCTATGGAGGCAAATTTCCCCTGAAAGACGTAGTGATTTGTTTCTTCACGAAGAACTTGAATCAGTCAAACTATGGTGGTTATATTTAGATGGGGATCTCGAGAAATTGATTCTTAGTAATGAAGAAGTTTGGTTTGGTTTTCTCAGAGCCGGAGTATTGGACAGATCAATATCAAGTGTGCTTCAATGTTGGGGTAAATTGGATATAAATGTAAGAGATTTAGCCCTTGAAGTTATAGCTAAGGAAACATATCAACATGATGATTTTGGTTTTATGGACCCTGAAGAAGATATTTTCCGTTTTCTGTTGACTCAGATATCTAAAGAACAAAGGGCTGAATTATTCCAATATATCTTTCAAAACACCCAAGTTCATATATTGACATTCTTTCTAAATTGGCCTTACCTGGATCTTTTTGTTCCAATTATTAAAGAGCTATGGAACATTTTGCCTGAAGAAAAATACAATGATATTTTAGAAGCTGTAGCATACTTCTATTCTGATGTACATAATGATGTTGGAGTAAAAGATTATAGGGATTACGAATATGGATACATAATAATAGAGCTACTAGAAGAAACTCCCGATCGTTTCAAGCGATATATATTTGGCAACAATTATCCCTGTGCCGACTCCAGAATATTATATACTCTGCTAAATGAGGGACACCTTCATTTACATTATAAAGAAGTTTTTAAACATATATGGAATCATCTTACGCTGAAAGAGAAGAGATTGTTCTTAAGATCTCATTATGGTCCAAGATTTTGTAGCAATTTGGCTACTGAAGATAATTGGGATCTACTTAACTCAATATTAAGAGAATGTTTGCCTGAAGATGAAATCCATATATTTATGAAGAAATTGCAGATATAAACAAGGAAAATATCTAAGCTGGTGATAAAGGAAGAGCGAATGAATATATGATTAAATTCCCTCTAAAGCAGAAAAAATTTTAGTTTATTTAACAATAAATTTTACACTTGAATGTAGAAGATCATTTTTATTATCAATAATTATTTTTTGCACATTTACTCTACATAAGATTATTCGAATATATTTGTTAGGAGAATGTTTGTCTGTAGATTTTATTCCCAAGTTCTAGAAGCAAATTTTAAGATCTGTAATTGGATGATATCTTCTCTGAAGAAGCTAACGGAGTTTAATGTACGATGAGAGATAATAGATAATGAAACCGTGATATATTTTAAAGATGCATCTAAAACACGTGAATTTTCCTTTCTCTAATACTAATGTTCTACTGTGGACACAGAAATTTTTTGTTAACATAATGATGCTGCACTAAATTAATTAAAATGCCTTATGCTATTCCTTTAGAGCGTAATTATTGAAACATTTATGTATTCAATAAAATACATTTAATATTAGTCACATTATTATTTATATTACATATCCAATTCATACTAATACCTATATATTCAAGGTTTCCGACAGGATGACAATTTTTGTTGGTCTTAAAAGTCTCCTTTATCAGGTAACTGTCTTAAAAGTATTTTGTTGCTGTGAATTGATCAATTATCTAATTTTTCATCGAAGAAAAGGAATCGCTTTACAAAAAAACACACGACGAAATTAAGCACAAAATATTACAAGAGATATGAATCATGCATAAAGCATTGATTTTGAAACACATTTCAAATGAAATTCAAATTTCTTTAGACATCTCCAAAATGTGATACATTCACAGATGATATTTTTTAAACTCACTACAGTAATTTTGTTATACTTGAAAACTTAAACTTCATTGAAAAGACAATTCTAGTCAAAATGAACTTTATTCAAATGACGTCATCGAAATTTAAATCGTCTGCCTCTCAATGCAAAATCAATACATATTTCATCCATATCACTTACTTGCAGTCTAACCGTTCTTATCACGGAATATACAATATACAGATATTAAGAGTTTAATTATGTGCAAATTCTTCTAATATTTTAAATGTTGTTATCCAAAAATTTTAATAAAATATTTAATTGAATTATCCTGAAAGCTGTATAAGAATATATCTTCTAACTATACAAAATTATCTTCACATTTAGATCTGAAGAAAAAACATCCTGGTCCCATTTGTAAACAAATTTACAGAAACTATTGTTTAATTATCACAAAGTGACATTGATTACCAAAGAAATTGAACTTAATATTAAAATATATTGTATTTTCATCAATTAAGTTTCATTTTCCTTAATTAATATCATTTCATCAATTCGGCAGCATTTTCATAAATTTGACAGCCTGTTAAAAAGTTGTCAATGGCGTATCCAGATTTGTATAGAAGTCATTGGCTGATGCCCTTTGTCCCTATCGATATGCAGAACAAAGCTTTTTGTTCAAATTTAGCTTTTTTAAAATATTCAATATTAAATGGAGTAGCAGACAAGTCTTTGGTGAAGAATTCACCGTTTCCCTGGATGGTCAAATGACAGTGGGTAAAACAAAACTAATTATCCAAAATAAATTGTCTGCTGCCGAATTTTCGAAGCAAGTGGCGACGTTTGGTTTTCGCAAGTTTCATTTGGACATTCGTTCGGGATGGAATGCAAACATCGACGTTTTCCAAGCAACAGACGTTCCAACTAACACTATGTGCGCTTTAATTATATTGACTTAAATTTGTCCGCGCTGACTTTATATATTATAATATGATAATATGGGTGCATTATGCTTTGCCTAAAACGTTCGCTGTCAGAAGTTGATTATGAACCGACCTTAAGAGCGGCCGAAGGCTGACGAAAATAATTGGCTCCTATTACGTGAAATTAAGAAGACTTTTCTTCAATTTGACGTATAAATTATATCATCCACCTGCTGATAATTATCATAGTAATCTACCATGTCCAGAGGGGGGAAGTAGCGAATGCAAAAAATTTGTAAAGGGGATTACAAAGTTCTATATAATGCAACTGGTTTTTCGTTGCTGCTTTTATACTAAAGTAAAAAATGTATAAAAAAGACAGAGTTATGAAAACCTTAATTTTTTAGTAATTATTTTTGGGAAAGAAATACGCTTTGCAGAAGCAAGATGATAAAAGAATTTGAATAATCAAAATAAATTCTGACACTTAGCAATTATTTAGTTCTTCTTTTGCTGCCTCTTTCAGTTTCCCACCTGAGGCACGGACCTCCGTCGAATCACGGGTCCCCGACAAATAAATCCGGGGATTTCATCCTCTAAATATTTTAAAAAATCTGAATGGGAAGCAACAGAAGGATTAAATAATTAACGGGAGCTGACCTTGCAAAAATATGTCTTTTATAGTAAACTATTTGTACTTTAGCTAACTTATATGTATTATTTATCTTTCTGGAGGGAATGTAAGCGCCCTAAGCTCCCTCCCTCTCTGAGATATAAATATGACCACCATTCACTCATACGTAAGCAGTGGCGTAGCAAGTGGGCATTTCAAGGGGGCAGTTGCGCCTCTGAAAATATTGTGTGGGGATGGAGGAAAATATTCATCATTTTCCCTTACGGAATTCAAACTTAATAGCAAACTCCCTATTCATCATTGCAAGTTACAGTGCTGAAACCACAGAAAATATGCTGCTGTTATAAATCCCCCCACCCCACCCCACCAATATTTTCGGACTTCGGACAACGCTGCAAGCAAGACATCCGGATAAGTTGACCACTTAAAGTTCTTCCTTTTTTTAATTAACTTAGATAACTGGTCAACTTATAAAAGTATAAAAATACCTATTTAAAAAGAAAATCCTTGTCAAAGTATTCAAGATAGGCAGGTGGACAACATCCAAATTTGGTTGACTTTGCTGATTTCACTGCATCTATGATCAACAACTGCATTGTTCAAATATGTTATACTTTTTTTCGTATTACAGTGAAAAAAGATATATCTGGCATTCTAAAATCCCCTATCCCTCCACACCTGCTTAATTTAAGCATCTGCAGGTATTGGAACTAAACAATTGCATCATCAAATTTGGTACACTTGATCTTATAATATAAAAAATATTGCTTGTGTAAATTTTGCAAGAAAAGATAGGTTATTTTATCCCGAAGTGTACCAAAACCTAATCAGCACCAAGGTAACACGCAACTAACTGATCTATAAACCTTTATTAAATTTGGCTAATTAGTTTTGAGTTGACCGGATACATACATTTCAGAGACATACACAGAGACAGGTACATAGTCAGACACACACACACATACACAGAAGTCAACCTGAAAATAGATTTTCGTATTCTAAAGGTCCCAAAACGTGTACATCCATCGAAAACGCCAGTTGCGACAATCAATACGATTCTACTACTCTCCCTTTACAGTACCATGTACTGTAGAGAAAGTAAAAAGTTTTTGTGTAGGGTACTTTGGCGGACAAAATTAATTTCACATATTTTGAATAAATATCAACAAACGATAAATAAATAAACATGAATTTCTGTATAGAAAGTAATGTACTGTTGATCCATATAAAATTTTAAAATAGTTACTTACTCTTCATTTTTGAATATTCATTATGAGACGTGTCTATAATAAACACCAAATTGCTTACATATTTAACGTAATTGCGGTAACAGTTTCTCTTTCAAGTGAAATATGCCTAAAGAAGTTATTTATTTGCTATAGTGGCGCCTATAGTTATTTCTGCGTTTGTCAATTATGTCATGATTTTGGAAAATATATTTATACATGGTAATTTAAGCATCGATTAGTAAATACGGATTTTAAAAATATACTATACTATACCACACCAAACATCCATATCATTTTATTAATTTAGTCCTTCAGTCACACTCTGATCGTTTGATAGTTATTTGAGTAAATTAGTACTGAAAATATAACTTAATATTCCAATAAAATACCACTGCTTAATATAAGTTAAGGAAAACATTTATGCTTCCTTGTGCATTGTGAATTTGTTTAAATTTGTTCAGCGAAAATTAGATATTAATAGCATATGGGGCCAAGAAGGATACTTTAATCCAATAGCAGGGCATTATATGAAAAGAAAGTACTGTGAAGGTGATCATGTTTCACCACCCATGAACAGTCACCAACCAATTAACTTTCGATCAAACAACATAAAATACCTAAGAGTAAAATTTCCAGAATTAAAAATATATTACAAAATATTAATGAAGTAAATAGTTTTGGAATTTATATGAGTACACTTTATCAATTAAATTCAAATACATACGATTAAAACATTGCAATTTTTTTTTCCTTTTTTGTAAATTTTGCAAGAAAAAAATTTGAAACATCCGTGAATTGTGTAACTTTCAATTTGAAGGGTTTGAAAAAATATCTTGATTGATACTAAGTTTGACAAAGTGCACTTTTAGGGGGTAACCCCCCCCCCCCCGAGGTTGCTTATGGCGTCACGTAAACAAAAATTGTGATGTGGAGATGCGGCGGCATAAGCGTTAGAATATTTTAATTGCTTAGGAGGGGGGATCTGAAGAAATTTTTTTAACGCCCTGCATGAGCTCGCCAGAACAACTGACTTGATTCCAGTCCGTGTGACGTAGTTTAGAAAATCGCCAGACTTGGAGGGCTATAATCTCCACTATCGTTCTTTGGCTTAATTTTCATTTATGGCATTATTTCAGTGACCCATGTGAAGTTACAAAATATTTATTTTACACTTTTAATTAGCCTAAGACGAATAATGTGGCATTTTTATGCACATTTGGGTTTTGCATGTTTGAGGGGATTGGCACAGATCTGATTTTACTATAGATTTCTGAAAATATTTTATTCGAAACCCCGATTATGTGCAAGAGATAAAAATAAAAGGGGTACATGCTTCTGTACGTGTCAGACATATTTCACTGTGTAGAACAGGTGGAGACCAACCACCTGGGGTCTACCTGAAACCGGTCTAACCACAGAGTGGGACAAGCGGCTAGGGACAGGAAGGCTCCTAATGTTAAAACTTAGAAATTCTTTTGACCACTGAAGATAGGGAATTTTTGAAAATCTGTAGGGGAGATATAGGGAATTTTCTAGACAGAACGGTTTTTCGGCAGTACGATTGGACTTAGCTTTTTTTTCACAATTTGGACTGAACGGCTCCCATATATATTTCGGTAGATGACGGGACTTGTAAAATTTTCAAACTTTCGGACAGAACGGCTCCAGTTGGACTTAGCTTTTTTTTCATAATTTGGAGAGAAGGGCTCCCATATATATTTCGGTAGAAGACGAGACTTGTAAAATTTTCAAACTTTCGGACAGAACGGCTCCAGTTGGACTTAGCTTTTTTTCACAATTTGGACAGAACGACTTTTTCATATTTTATATATATTTCAGTAGAGGACGATGCTTGCAATTTTTTCAAACTTTCTAATAAAACGGCTCTTAAACGTAAAATATAGAATGTCTTTTGTAGAAAGACTGGAATTAGATCTTTTATTTATTTTTTTTTTCCAAGATATTGGGCAGGATATTTTTGGAGCGATTTGACAGTATTTTTCTTTTTTATTATTTGGAAGAGAATGGCTTCTTAACATAAAAAGATAAACACTTAAGATTTACTTTCTGATTATGTCATGATATATTTAGGCCTATTTTTTAATATAATCGTTTATTTGATATTTTTAGGATTTTTGAAAATATTGATTAAACTTAAAAAATGATACTTTTTCACTGGAATACAGGCCAAGATATTTGATATGCAGTTAATAATATTGTAAATAATTATTTCAACATTGTATATGTAATAAAAGAATCAACAGTTTTATTAAATTTATATAAAATATTGACTTTGAATTTTAAAAGTATATAAAATTTACAACGTATATTACTTTTTAAATATTTTTAATTATTAATGCTTATCAATTTGTATTTGTTTTGTCATTACACTATAACTGAGTCTAAAATTATTGATCAGCTTGGAATTGGAGGGTAATTCTTATCGGTTTTATCAAAAGAAAATCAGGATAATCTTTTATTAGGCATGGGGCATGTGTAGTCAGCTATATATCCAAGGGAAAAGTATTTTGGTGGAGAACTTTCAGAGGGAAGCTCTTTGAAATAAAGTGACTTTCATTTGAAAGGGGTTCCCACATCATCTAAATTACTTTTATGATATAAATTTGTTTCGAAGGCCTTTGCAATATAATAATTAAATTTATTAGAAGCTGTTTTTTATATTGTTATATTATTGTAAAAATTACATACTTGATTCACAAGACACACCTGCATGTAATATGTGATACATCTGTACAAGCATACATCTATATACACTATACGGTACCACAGGACCGGTTTTACTCCTAAAAAAAGAGCTCCTGGAGACAACTGTTAACAACATTAGTAGAGTATCTGAAATTATAGAAAAGTGTAACTCCAGTCATGTCACTAATGCTGTTAACAGAGATACAGGACCGGTTTCGCTCTCATTTGAGCTCATCAGCTGTGGATAACTGAAGTAGGCATTTTCTAAAAACTGTCAGTCAAGCTGATTAATTAAGGAAAAAGTATTATACTTCTAGTACAGCAATCAGCATTCAAGAGGTGGTTTAGCCTCTAGACTAATCTAGGGGAATAGCCTCTAGAATAATCTAGGAAATAGAAAGGAATAGTTATGCACTGGTAAATATAACGCTTGTAACAAGATGAACACACCACACGTTCGTATTCAGCTACAGATCATTATATATCCACGCATACACAAATGTAATGGCCGGGGAAAATTAAAATCAGAAATTTTTGTGTTAATTTAAACGTAATCATAGAAATGTAATGGTCAGGTCAAATTTACATTACAAAAGAACGTTTAAATATCAGTAAGAATAGAAACACTAGGCAGAATTCAATTTATTAAATTTTATTATTCATGAATCAAATTTACTAGTTATATATTCACGCAAACACAAATCTAATGGTCAGGTAAAATTAAAACCAGAAATTTCACCAGAAGAACATCATAAATCAAATGCAAATAGAAAGGATTAGTTATGCACGTGCGAAAAATATACGAATCCTCGGATAACGATCGATCGAATCAAATATATAATAATCATCAAGAACTTCAAATTAAAGGAAATAATGCTCATTAAAACTTCCCACGTGCTAAATATAGGAAGAAATAGTTATGCACATGCTAAATATACGAATCAAACGCAAATAAAAGTTATGCACGTGCTAAATATAGGAAGAAATAGTTATGCACATGCTAAATATACGAATCAAATGGAAATAAAATATATACACTTGCTAAATATCCGAATCAAACGAAAATAGACATGAATAGTTATGCACGTGCTAAATATACGAATCAAATGCAAATAAAAGATATACGAATCCTCAGACAACGATCGAATAAAGGAAACTTAAAGGATTAAACGAAATTAAAGGATAAAATGATCATTAAAACTTACCACGTGCTCAGATTTTCTGTAACACACCAACAATACACAAGCAAAACACAATACTGAATATTTTCCCTCAGGACACAGAATACTATATTCAGAAGGTTCACTCCCATAGGACCCTATGGCAACATTTTTAACATGGGATGTCGCATAGACACTAGAGCTCGTGAGTTGGACCAACTGAACTACGATGCGTCTGCCAGATTTGGCGCGCTATCGCTCGCTTGGCGATTTTTTTTAAACGGGAGGGGAACAAAATGTTGAAGACTGTACTTTTATAATTTTTGAAACTAAAGAAAGGATCAGGATTTAAAAATACATTAATCTGCAACATAAATATATTCATTAGTTTAAGAATATTTAAATAAAAATAGTTATATATTTAATTCAAATAATCATAAAATAGATTAAAAATTAGACACATTGCATTGTCTCACTATAAAACATAATGCACAAAAAATTACAAGCTAACATACTCAAACTGCCATAAACCCCTGGGTTGGCTGTATGGTCTGGGCCTTTCAAGCTAACATACTCAAAAGACTGAAATATTATATAATATTTTCAGTCTAAAAAGTATACTAGCGTGTTGATCGTTAATTACTTGATCCTTAATTTATTATGGGATACTGATAATAGACTTTTTTTTTTAAATATAAAAATATTCATATAGTAAATATCAAATTTACATAAATGCACTATCGAAGTTGTGGAACTCAATCATTAATTACCCGAGGGGGGGGGAATTTTCCACCATAAGGCACTTAATAAAAATTTTACATAAATATATACACATACTATATCACATTCAACTAAGAAAAAGCTATCCAAATATCAATTATTTCACATTTTATAAAAATACGAAAAATATTTTTTAACTAATTACACCACTACCTCTTAAAATTTAGTCTAATCCGGAAGTAATAACACAGCACTAATATACTTATATGAACACGTGTATACTTATGAACACGTGTATACTTATAATGAACACGTATGTAGGATGGCGATAACTAAAATTATTTCAATTTTAATAAACATAAATTACATACCCTGTAACGCAACCAGTTTTCTTTTATCAATCCATTTCTATGAAATGATCTAAACACTTAACAAATAATCCTTTTTCACGTTACTCAAACCACGCTAGTCTGTTGTTCTAAGTTTTCGCCGAGCGAAATAGGGTTATAACATTGAAAATCGTCTTGGAACCAAACCAGACTATCGCCAAGCGCTCGGATCAAACCAGACCATCGCCAAGAGCGCGCCAACCCTCTGTTTGGTCTATCTCTAATGGCCGCCGCGAAAACGAAACTATGGAGAGTGACAGGTCTGTATAATAAATAGTCTGTGCCTCAGGATGTCCCTATTCCTCAAATTCCCTACAGCATCAGCGCCACCTAGTGGTTTCGGAATTTAACATTACGGAGCCTTCCTGTCCGTAGCTGCTTTTCAGAGTGGGGATAACCTAGATGCACTGGAACAGATTTTCTATTCTTTCAGTCTGCACAAATTTGCCTCGCACTCAAATTCGTAGTACTCAAATTTCCCTCGTGCGTACAAGAAGGTTCACCTTTCTTTAAAGTGTGCTATATATATACATTAATAGAAGAATTGTAAAGAGAAAACCACCTGGAACTGTAGAAGGTAATATTGTTTCTCCGTGTTTAAAATGTGTTATTATGTGTATTATTCAGTTTCTAAGAAAAGTATTGGTTTGCGTCAAATACTAAACGATATTTCCATTTGAGCTGAATATTGGAATGAAATAGATTTTTGCAAGACATAATTATGAAAATACTGCTATGTCTATAAACACCTAAAGTTGTTATTTAAATATATTTCACTTAATGTAACTAATGCTTTTAAAAAATATTGCTTGTGTATGTTTTCCACTTTGACACTATATATATTACAAAATAATGCCCAAACGTGGTTTCGGTGTGTTTTAAAATTTCCCCCTTCTTCAGATCGCAAATAAAAATTGCATATGTAACGAACTTCTACATAAATGCTGAAGCTTTTGGTATTTATACATTCCTTTCTTTCCAAAGAGTTGATTCAATAATAATGCTCTTGCGTTTTAGAGAACATTTATTACTTTCCCTGTATGTATTTTATAATGAATAGTGAAAATATTGTGATGGGGTCAAAAATTCGAATTCGAGATTTCGAAGGATCGTTTTTTGGTGATGTCTGTCGTTGAGTCTATGGACATCTCATGAAGGACCTTTTCAAACGAAATTCGGTAAAGAAATTACCATCAGTGAATATTAGGAGCCTATTGATTTTGAAGTAATCAAATGTTCGGAAGAACCCCTCACCTCCAAATTTGTATTAAATTCTGATAAAGTCAGAAAACTATTGTGAAATATGTTCATTTTTCATATGAATAGTTTACGATAAATTTGTTAACATCATTCTCATGGATTTCGCTCCATTCACGAGATAAGATAAATTGTGTAATAGTTTTGTGTTTTGAAATCTAACCATTTGACAAAAGTCATTTATATGTAAGAAATGCTCTTCTCTATGATTGTCTTTAACGTTTGGAGATACATTTGGCAAACTTTTCGTCTCATTTAGCAAAATATCGCCAGTTTAATTATATGGACTACATTGTTTATTGTGGAAGCTATCAATATTGATAATTTTCAATTTAAAGTTGCATAAAATGTAAGTTGATTGCGTACTTCAAAATAGTTTACATGTCATCTGGAAAATTTTCAAATAAAAAAACATTGTGCCGTTGGTAAAAAAGTTGTGCTGTTGATCTCATACATATTTTTTCATTGTGCAAGAAGTAAATTCATTGGATAATATAGTGAAAGTCATGTGCTGCTCAGATCGGATTTAAATTTCATTATATATTTGATTTTTATTGAAAACATTACTAAGGAGTCTCGCCGTAAAATACAATTAATCCGATATTCAAATTTTCTACATTCGGATTTATACTTATTTTCAAATTTGTGAAAGATATTCAAATAATTAATTATGTTATAATTGTAACGCATTTATACTGATTGGACGTGGGCAGTAACTCCTACACAATGCAAAGACATTTCTTCTTTCACAGCGAAATGATGGTGTTCAAGACCTACGGCACATTGTAATTATCATTGAATTAACTTCATGTAAATTGATGTGGACAGTACATGACTTTTCTTATATTAGATAGTGAATTTATATCAGTGAAATAATTATGTATAAAATCCATGCCACAATGAGTGTAATGTTGAATTGCAAATTTGGCGCTTTTTCGGAAGTCAACATATAAACCCCAAAGAACTCTAGATGAACATTTATAATTGGTACAACTTTAAATTGACAATTATCAATATTGATAGATATCACAATAGGTAACATTGCCATATATTGAATTATTTTAATAAATAATTCATCGATTTAGTGTGATTTTTAAATTTTAACGATATTTTCGATCAATCGAACGATCAATCTCAGCCGAAATACATCGCCAAGTTGGCGATATTTGGCCCGTTTTTCTGTATTATATTTTGCCGCTTTCAAGAACTTTTCTATATATAACTAACATTTGGAAACTGGATATGGGGAATTTTATATATAAATAACATTAGCAACTAGATTGAGGTGTGTGTGTGTGGTGGTGGGGGAATGGGATCCTTCCGAAAATTTAGATTACGTTTAAAATTATAAAATTAATAGTGTTCCATTATAAAATGGATATATATATTTTCCAGTGATATAATTATGTATAAAACCAATGGCACAATGACTCTAATGTTGAAAAGCGAATTTGACGCTTTTTCGTAAGTCAACATTTAAACCTTAATAAACACTGTATGCATATTTATAACTGGTGGAACTTTAAATTGACAATTATCAATATTGATAGCCTACACAATAGGTAATATAGCCATATATTGAAATATTTTAATAAATAATTTTATCAATTTAGTGTCATTTTTTAAATTTTGATATTTTCATCAGTTTTGAGCCAAATGTCGCCAAGTTGGCTATGCTTCGCCCACATTTCTGTATTATATTTTGCCTCTCTCAAGAAATTTTCTATATACAACTAACATTTGGAAACTAGATATGGATATTTTTATATATAAATTACATTAGCAACTAGATTGAATGGTTGGGGGGGGGGAGGGGAGAATCCTTCTGAAAATTTGATTACGTTTAAAATTAATAGTGTTCCCATTTTCTTATATTCGACAAAGAATGGACAGTAGTGAAAAAATTATGTGTAAAATCTATGGCACAATGACTGTAATGCTGAATTGCAAATTTGGCGCTTTTTCGGAAGTCAACATATAAACCCCAAAGGACAATATATGAACATTTATAATTGGTGCAGTTTAAAATTGACAATTATCAATATTGATAGCCTACACAAAAGGTAATATTGCCATATATTGAAATATTTTAATAAATAATTTATCAATTTAGTGTCATTTTTTGAATTTTAACGATATTTTGATCAATCTTGACGAAATCAATGCATTTTGATCAATCAATGACGAAATATATTGCCAAGTTGGCGACATTTCGCCCGCTGTTCTGTATTATATTTTGCCCCTTTTAAGAACTTTTCCATATATAACTAACATTTGGAAACTCTATATGGGGATTTTTATATATGAATAACATTAGCAACTAGATAAAGGGGGGGGGGGATCCTTCCGAAAATTAGATTACCAGTGAAAAAATTATGTATAAAATCAATGGCGCAATGTTGAATTGCAAGTTTGATGCTTTGTCGAAAGTCAACATATAAACACCAATGGACACTATATGAACATTTATAATTAGTGCAACTTTAAATTGACAATTTTCAATATTGATAGACTACGCAATAGGTAATATAGGTATATATTGAAATATTTTGATAATTTAATTTATTAATCTAGGGTTATATTTTAAATTTTGAGGATATTTTCATCAATCTTGAACGAAATATCGCCAGGTTGGCGACATTTCGCTCGCTTATCTGTATTATATTTTGCCGTTTCAAGAATTTTTTTCTATATACAACTAAAATTTGGATTGAGGGGGGGAGGGAGGATCCTTCCAAAAATTAGATTACGTATAAAATTAGTAGTGTTCCATTTTTCTTATATTAGACAATGAATTTATATATTTTTCAGTGAAAAAAATTATATATAAAATCCATGGAACAATGATTGTAATGTTGAATTTCAAATATGGCGCTTTTCAGAAGTCAACGTATAAACGGAAGTCAACGTATTCGGAAGTCAGCATATTTCTTAAGCAGAGGAATTATTTAAAAGCAAAAATTTAATTATATATTAATATTTAGTGCATTATTCTCCCCCCCCCCCCCCACATAATATAATATATATATATACGTATATTGATCCTCTTTACTAAAACTATTGAACCCCCTTGAATGTCACTCTTGCTTCTCTTGCATTTAATTTCTAGCTACATACCTGTTTAATAGACAAGAATAAGGGCTGGACTTAAAGCCCCTTCTTTCATATGAAAAAAAAATAAAAAAAAATGTTTGTTAATGCTCAAATTTATTAATATCTAAAATACAGACATAATAAGCAATTCAAGTGTTTTCTCATTAATGTTTTACTTGGTTTAAAAATCCAATTGTAACAAATTTTACTTTGTTTAAAATATCTGTTAATAACTGAACAAATATATTTGACTATATTGTTCTGAAAAATAGTAAATATCTTATTTAAATGTATTAGGAATATTGATATCGCATATAATTTTAAGCATCTATTTTATTTCATGCAACTATTTCGTTACTGATTCTTGAAATTAATTCTGTAGTAAATTTAACATTTTAATATTTTTAATATTATATATAGTAAATATTTGCATATTTACTAATGAAGTTATAAATTAACATAATTAAAATAAAATATATAAATAGGAATAATTTTGAAAATAAACAGGTATAAATTACTATATTTATCTTATTTCAACATCGTAAAAATATTTCAATAAATTATCTTATTCTGTCAAAGAAAATCTGAAATTATCTTAAAAATGATATGCTTATTATTGTAGTTGTAAAAACTACAATAATTGTCTTTAGATTTATAAATTATTTTAAAAATCTTATTTCTTAAGAAAATCCCTAGAACTCTAGATTTTGACTTGGTTTTTTAAATAAACCAGCAATATTCTCAAAACAAATCTCTCTCCCTCATTTGTTTTATTTGCCCATTCCAGTTCTTTGAATTTTTCAGACTTCTAGTTCAGGCATGCATATTGTCCTCTGGATTAAATTTATCAATGAATGAAACTGGCTATAATAAGCTAACCAGGAGGATTTCGTTCCGGAGGCAGTGATGCACAATGGTTCTTTCTCTACCACGAATGTCTAACAATAGTTTCTTATCTCGGAGAATAACACAAGAAGCTAGTGATACAGGCAGATGCACAATGGTTCTATCTCTTCCACTAGCAAAAATCCGGTTTTTGAATGGATTAGCTCGTACGAATTATGCGAGCTGTGAAATATGTTATAATAAAACCTAATTTTGCAAATAATTATGAACATTGAAGTATAAAATATTAATTTCAATATTTGAGAATCTTAATATAAAGCATCCTACGAGTATATCTCATATAAGTATGTATATCTCAAGGATATTTCGTTAAGTATGATGTATGATATACGAGTACGTCTTTTTAATCATGATGTTATATGAGTATATCTCGTATAAATTTTTGGAATTTGAATAGTAAATTAAACAAATTTGAATACAGAAGAACAATGAAATCAAAGTATCATATTTAAATAGCAAAAGTCTATTTTTATTTTCTCAGACGTAGTCCTAAGAATGTATTATTTTCAAGAAAATTTTCAATTTCGAGGTTTTTATGCCCATATATATTTGAGACCTCTTGAATACGTTTTGAATATTTTTGGAGTGATGTTGATCTGTCTGATATCTGTGATCGATTTCTTGTGTACACGCTAGCAGCCCCAAATATCAATGGATTTTCAACATCATATCCGACTTTGTTATAAAAAACTGCAGAACTACATAGATATTTTTTAATTCAAGTGAAAACTTCGAAATTTTATAATTTTTTCACATGGTAGCACAGGGCAAAATGTGACATTATCAAGCATAAGGGGGTTTATTTAAGGCTCAATAATAACGGACTTTATAGTTTCAATCATTGTTTTGAAAAACAGCAGCGATACAACATTTTTGTTAATGACGTCATTGCCCCTTTTTGGGGAGCAAGTCACTTCCTGGGGGTACATTGTGATATATGATATCAATCGAAATATATTTTCAAGTCCATCAACATGAAAGGTAACACGCTATAATTGCAATTATTTGGACCCACAACACCGATTCTTCAGATTTCTTCTTGTAAAATTTAAAAAAAGAAATTCTTGTGTGAGAAAGTCAAGTTGAGCCACACGTTAGTTACTTTAGTATACAGGAGCACATAAATGTAGCTGCACTTGCTTTTATTTAGGTGTTTAAAAGTTATTAATTTGTTATTTTATTTGAACGAAGCGTATTAAGCATGTGTAGTTTGAAAATGGGCAATTCGCCAGGTCATAATTTTCGTTTTAATAATTGAATTTATTAGTTGAGTTTATTAGCAAACAGAAGTTGCAATCATATAGTTCTACACCTCAGATTACAATACTACAATAATTTATTATACTTGAAAACTTAAAAATTCATCGAAAAAAAGTGAACTTTATTCAAATGACATCATCGAAATATAAATCGCATGGCTCTCTGTGTAAAAGAAGCGAATATTTTATTCATACACTTTTTTTCATTCCTTTCATTCAGCTGTAATATCTTTAAAATTATCTAATTTGACAAATCTTATAATCATTAAAACTAAAAAATATTGCAATTACCTTGACACAAAATATAGATGTACAGAAAATATGCAAAGACAAAGCGGTTTTAGGACGGATGCAACACTAAATATAAAGTAAAAGAACTTTAAAAATCACAATTTTTACACTGGAAAAAAGATGGATGCCATATTTTATTTAGATGTGGGTCAAGTTATCTTTTCATATAATATAGGTCTAATTATTATATTAGTTTTTATTTAAAAACTACCCAACTCATTTTACTGAAATTTTTTTGTATATTATATGGGATAATTTAAATATTTCCTAAAATTTTCAAAGCAATTTGTAAATTTTTAATTCGCTTAAAATATGTTTGAAAAATTAGGTCCCATACGGTGCAATGCACTTTATTCCTTTAACCCGGGTTCAATCCAAAACTAATTCGATCCTAATTATTCATTTACATTCGTATGTCCCACAGACCGTCTCAATATAACATACTAAAATTTCATTTTGATAAAGTCATTTTTACGACAGTTATCGTGCGAACGGACAGACAGACAGATTGAATAAAATCATAAGCACTTTCAACTATGTTGTAAAGTGATCTTCTACTATGTTGTAAAGTAATCTTCTACTATGTTGTAAAGTGATCTTCTACTATGTTGTAGGCGATCAGATTAGAAGAATATTGGAAATATAAAACTGTACTGTTTGCTATATTAAGTATCCCTTATTTCGATATTACTATTATTACAGATCGCCAAAAACCGAGGAAAATTGACTCGATTTTACGAATAGGGCTGCATTTGAGAGTTATGCCGGTTCTTCCCATGATCTGTTTGTTCGAATTCTTGGTGTGATTAGTTGAATTCTTGCGACTTATGCTACGATATTAAAATATCTATTTGACAAGCTAGAATTTCAATTCATTTCTCTCGATGTTAAAGTAAAATTAATAAAGTATTCCCAAAATTCCAAGAATTTGCTTAGTTTGGTGTGTAATGTGAGAAAAACCGATACATCTGTTTTGATACTGTGCAAATGTTAATGATTATTGTTATAGTGAATTAACTAATTTACCCTTATTTCTTTACAGGTCGTGAAAACAAATTTTCTGAACTATTCATTTATCTAATATTCCGTTACGGGGTAGATGAACTAAAAATGGGTGTAAGTAAGATGGATATCTTTGAAAAATTGATAGACGGTTACGTAAAGGTTCCGCCCTCATTTCTAGAGCAGGCTTTTACGACGTTAGCCCTCCAGTTATGTCAAAATATCGAACTCAAGAATATTATATATGAGCCGGAACCATTAAACAAATACAGTTCTTGGTTTGAATGGCAGAAGATAATTGAAGAACGATCCACTAAACTGAGCCAGAAACTCCCACTTCCTCCTGCCTTAAAGAATAGATTGATTTCTCGCATTCGGCCAATAGCTTCGCATCTAGACGACTGGAAGAGGAAACAAGACATGTTTGAACTGTCTCCCCTTTTTGTACAGAGCTGTTTGAAACCCTCCGATTGGACAGTAGTAGAAATGCGTTTAGACGAAAAGAAGATTGCAAAGCGCTTAGTCCAAGACATAAGAATCCCTGTTTTCCAACGGTATAGAATGGCCTGTTTTCATTGCATAGAAGATATTATTCCCTCTCTATGGAGGCAAATTTCCCCTGAAAGACGTAGTGATTTGTTTCTTCACGAAGAACTTAAATCAGTCAAACTATGGTGGTTATATTTAGATGGGGATCTCGAGAAATTGATTCATAGTAGTGAAGAATTTTGGTTTTGTTTTCTCAGAGCCGGAGTATTGGACAGATCAATATCAAGTGTGCTTCAATGTTGGGGTAAATTGGATATAAATGTAAGAGATATAGCCCTTGAAGTTATAGCTAAGGAAACATATCAACATGATGATTTTGGTTTTATGGACCCTGAAGAAGATATTTTCCGTTTTCTGTTGACACAGATATCTAAAGAACAAAGGGCTGAATTATTCCAATATATCTATCAAAACACCCAAGTTAATATACTAGCATTCTTTCTAAATTGGCCTTACCTGGATCTTTTAGTTCCAATTATTAAAGAGCTATGGAACATTTTGCCTGAAGTAAAATACAATAACATTTTAGAAGCTCTAGCATACACCTATTCTAATGTACATAATGATGTTGGAGTAAAGGATTATATGGAAATCGAATATGGATACATAATAATAGAGCTACTAGAAGAAACTCCCGATCGTTTCAAGCGATATATATTTGGCAACAATTATCCCTGTGCAGACTCCAGAATATTATATACTCTGCTAAATGAGGGACACCTTAATTTACATTATAAAGAAGTTTTTAGACATATATGGAATCATCTTACGCTGAAAGAGAAGAGATTGTTCTTAAGATCTCATTATGGTCCAAGATTTTGTAGCAATTTGGCTACAGAAGATAATTGGGATCTACTTAACTCAATATTAAGAGAATGTTTGCCTGAAGATGAAATCCATATATTTATGAAGAAATTGCAGATATAAACTAGGAAAATATCTAAGCTGGTGATAAAGGAAGAGCGAATGAATATATGATTAAATTCCCTCTGAAGCAGAAAAAATTTTAGTTTATTTAACAATAAATTTTACACTTGAAAGTAGAAGATCATTTTTATTATCAATAATTATTTTTTGCACATTTACTCTACATAAGATTATTCGAATATCTTTGTTAGTAGAATGTTTGTCTGTGGATTATATTCCCAAGTTCTAGAAGTAAATTTTAAGATCTATAATTGGATGATATCTTCTCTGAAGAAGCTAACGGAGTTTATTCTACGATGAGAGATAATAGATAATGAAACCGTGATATATTTTAAAGATGCATCTAAAACACGTGAATTTTCCTTTCTCTAATACTAATGTTCTGCTGTGGACACAGAAATTTTTCGTTAACATAATAATGCTGGACTAAATTAATTAAAATGCCTTATGCTATTCCTTTAGAGCGTAATTATTGAAACATTTATGTATTCAATAAAATACATTTAATATTAGTCACATTATTATTTATATTACATATCCAATTCATACTAATACCTATATATTCAAGGTTTCCGACAGGATGACAATTTTAGTTGGTCTTAAAAGTCTCCTTTATCAGGTAACTGTCTTAAAAGTATTTTGTTGCTGTGAATTGATCAATTATCTAATTTTTCATTGAAGAAAAGGAATCGTTTTACAAAAAAACCCACGACGAAATTAAGCACAAAATATTACAAGAGATATGAATCATGCATAAAGCATTGATTATGAAACACATTTCAAATGAAATTCAATTTTCTTTAGACATCTCCAAAATGTGATACATTCACAGATGATATTTTTTAAACTCACTATAGTAATTTTGTTATACTTGAAAACTTAAACTTCATTGAAAAGACAATTCTAGTCAAAATAAACTTTATTCAAATGACGTCATCGAAATATAAATCGTCTGCCTCTCAATGCAAAATCAATACATATTTCATCCATATCACTTACTTGCAGTCTAACCGTTCTTATCACGGAATATACAATATACAGATATTAAGAGTTTAATTATATGCAAATTCCTCTAATATTTTAAATGTTGTTATCCTAAAATTTTAATACAATATTTAATTTAATTATCCTGAAAGAATAGATCTTCTAACTATACAAAATTATCTTCTTATTTAGATCTGAAGAAAAAACATCCTGGTCCCATTTGTAAACAAATTTACAGAAACTATTGTTTAATTATCACAAAGTGACATTGATTATCAAAGAAATTGAACGTAATTTTAAAACATATTGTATTTTCATCAATTAAGTTTCATTTTCCTTAATTTAATATCATTTCATCAATTCGGCAGCATTTTCATAAATTTGACAGCCTGTTAAAAAGTTGTCAATGGCGTATCCAGATTTGTATAGAAGTGATTGGCTGATGCCCTTTGGCCCTATTGATATACAGAACAAAACTTTTTGTTCAAATTTAGCTTTTTTCCAATATTCAATATTAAATGGAGTAGCAGACAAGACTTTGGTGAAGAATTCACCGTTACCATGGATGGTCAAACGACAGTGGGTAAAACAAAACTAGTTATCCAAAATAAATTGTCTGCTGCCGAATTTTCGAAGCAAGTGGCGACGTTTGGTTTTCGCAAGTATCATTTGGACATTCGTTCGGGATGGAATGCAAACATCGACGTTTTCCAAGCAACAGACGTTCCAACTAACACTATGTGCGCTTTAATTATATTGACTTAAATTTGTCCGTGCTGACTTTATATATTGTTATATGATAATATGGATGCATTATGCTTCGCGTAAAATGTTCGCTGTCAGAAGTTGATTATAAACCGACCTTAAGGGCGGCCGAAGACTGACGAAAATAATTGGCTCCTATTATGTGAAATTAAGAAGCCTTTTCTTCAATTTGACATATAAATTAAATTATCCACCTGCTGATAATTATTATAGTATTCCACCATGTCCAGTGGGGGAAGTAGCGTACGCAGAAAATTTGTAAGGGGGATAGCAAAGTTCTATATAATGCTACTGTTTTCTCGTTGCGACTTTTATACTAAAACAAATAATGTTTAAAAAAGACAGAGTTGTGAAGGGCTTAATTTTTGAATAATTATTGTTGTGAAAGAAATACGCTTTGCAAAAGCAAGATGATAAACGAATTGGAATAATCAAAATAAAATCTGACACTTTAGCAATTATTTAATCCTTCGTTTGCTGTCCCTTTCAGTTTTCCACCTGAGGCACGTACCTCGGTCGAATCACGGGTCCCCGACAAATAAAACCGGAGATTTCATCCCCTAAATTTTTTACTAAAACTGAATGGGAAGCAACAGAAGGATTAAATAATTAATGGAAGCTGACCTTGCAAAAATATGTCTTTTATAGTAAACTATTTGTACTTTAGCTAACTTATATGTATTGTATCTTTCTGGAGGGAATGTAAGCGCCCTAAGCTCCCTCCCTCTCTGACATATAAATTTATTATATTGCTTACCGAGCTTGCTTATGACGTCACGTAAACAAAAATTGTGTAGTGGAGATGCAGCGGCACACGCGTTAGAATATTTTAATTGCTTACATTATTCGTTTCTATAAAATATTTTTACTGCAAAACTTAGGAGGGGGGATCTGAAGAAATTTTTTAACGCCCTGCATGAGCTCGCCCGAACAACTGACTTGATTCCTGTCCGTGTGACGTAGTTTAGAAAATCGTCAGCCTTGGAGGGCTATAATCTCAGTTATCGTTCTTTGGCTTTATTTTCATTTATGGCATTATTTCAGTGACCAGTATGAAGTTACAAAATACTTATTTTACACTTTTAATTAGCCTAAGACGAATAATGTGGCATTTTTATGCACATTTGGGTTTTGTAAGTTTGAGGGGATTGGCACAGATCTGATTTTACTATAGATTTCTGAAAATATTTTATTCGAAACCCCGATTAAGTGCAAGAGATTAAAATAAAAGGGGTACATGCTTCTGTACAAGTCGATACAGGTCACATTAAGGCTCCTCTATATACGAGCTGACTCATCAAGCATATTGAAGCCCACCACAGATGGATGCGTAGTCCATTAACATTAACTCTATTCGTATTATCACTTTAGGAAGTATAATTGAAATAATTATAGGTGGGTGTTGGTACGAGGTGTTTCACCTCACGTTCGATTTGAACGCTAAAATACGGCCTATAATTGATCTCAAGTGGTTAAAACTGAAAATTAAGAAGTAATTAATAAGATTTGAAATGAGGACACGGATTAGATTTAAAACAACAAAATAATAAGTTTATTTACAAAATTAACATTTAAAATAAAAAGCATGAAATAGTTTAGCCCAAAACACATGAGCTTGTAAGTTACTCCCTTAAAGTATGAGAACATAGTAAAATATGAAAACACCACAAAGCCTCTTAAAATAAATTCTACTCAAAAAATATCCCAAATACATCATCAATCTTTATCGAAAAACTATTAATCCTCATAAGTCATTAATATATCAGCAATCCTCAAACAATATTTCTACTTGTAAAAAAAACATTGATATGTTGCAAAAACGTTATACCCTCCAGGTAGCAATAATTTAAAAGAGAGGAGAGAGGACATTTCAAAAAGTGTTGTACGTAGCAAGTAGGCCTCACCTTATCTCTTGGGCCAAACGGCCATACGTGCTCTTCTGTAAACGGGGACCGGAGAGCATTTTCGCTCCGTCAACTCACACCCAACTTCACTTCACCAGCTCGCAAGAGGCACTCTCGATTCCTCTTTTTGCAAAAAAACTCTCTCCAAAAACTTGTAATATCAAGTCTCATCCCTCTCAAATATTATTTGCTGACCGGATTTAAGCCCCCTAAATATTACTGGTGGACACTTGGCTTCCACTCTCAGTGGCCAGTCCGTGACAGCAGGGCTTGGTCAGTCCCCTGAATTATTGCTGGCTGGGATCCCACGCTCCTGCGTGAACCCCCGGGCTTAACTGCGCCCCCAACGACCGCTTACCCCCCGGATGCGTCTTCCTTCATCTTGTGCTGGACCACCCACATGCAGTCCAAGCTCCACTGACCCTTCCCTTTGCGGGTGGCCAGGAGGGAACCTTATACCTATTGCGTGAAAAGCCAGGGGCCATCTTTTGTAGGTCGCCATCCTCTCCACTCTTTAGCAATGTTACATATTTTTGTAAAACACTATGTAACAGGTGTTCTGCATCGAATTACTCTAATCATTCTAGAAAGGGTTTTAGGCTATTTCGCGTTCCTAGAAACGAAGAAAGAAGAAAACAATGGCTAATAAATAATTGGATACCCGGTACTGGGGCACACTCGTTTGAGCTAAGTTCTACAATATTCTAATGGAAACTTCTTTTTTTATATAAAATATTTATTTTAAACACTTATTTTATAATTTCTGTAACTATAGTATGGAATCCTATGGGCTTCAATATGCTTGAAAAGTCAGCCTGTAGTAGAGGAGCTCTAGGTCACATCAGACAAATTTCACTGTCTAGAACAGGAGGGGACCAACCCCCTGGGGGGTCTACCTGAAACCAATCAAACCTATACGCACTGGAACAGGTTTTCTATCCTTTCAGCGTGCTTAGTAGTACTCAAAGTTGCCTCGTGCATACAAAAAAGTTCACCGTTCTTTAAAGTGTGCGATATATATACACTAATAGAAGAACTGTAAAGAGAAAACCACCTGGAACTATAGAAGGCAATGTTGTTTCTCTGTGTTTAAAATGTGTTATTATGTGTATTATTCAGTTTCTAAGAAAAGTATTGTTTTGCGTCAAATGCTAAACGATATTTCCATTTGAGCTGAACATTGGAATGAAATAGATTTTTGCAAGACATAATTATGAAAATACTGCTATGTCTATAAACACATAAAGTTGTTATCTAAATATATTTCACTTAATGCAACTAATGCTATTTAAAAATATTGCTTGTGTAAGTTTTCCGCTCTGACACTATATATATTACAAAATAATGAAACGTAGTTACGGTGCTTTAAAACTTCCCCCTCCTTCAGATGGCATATAAAAAGTGCATATGTAACGAACTTCTACATAAATGCTGAAGATTTTGGTATTTATACATTCCTTTCTTCCCAAAGAATTGATTCAATAATAATGCTCTTGCGTTTTGGAGAATATTTTTTACTTTCCCTGTATGTATTGTATAATGAATAGTGAAAGTATTGTGATGGGGTCAAAAATTCGAATTCGAGGTTTTGATGGATCGTTTTTTGGTGATGTGTGTCCTTGTGTCTGTGGACATCTCATGAAGGACCTTTTCAAACGAAATTTGGTAAAGATATTACCATCAGTGAATATTAGGTGCCTACTGATTTTGAAGTAATCAAATGTTCGGAAGAATCCCCCACCTCCCAATTTGCATTAAATTCTGATAAAGTCAGAAAACTATTGAGAAATATGTTCATTTTTCATATGAAATAGTATACGATAAATTTGTTAACATCATTCTCGTGTATATCGCTCCATTCACGAGAGAAGATAATTTGTGTAATAGTTTTGTGTTTTGAAATCTAACCATTTAACAAAAGTCATTTATATGTAAGCAATGCTCTTCTCTATGTTTGTCTGTAACGATTAGAGATACATTTGGCAAACTTTTCGACTCATTAGCGAAATATCGCCAGTTTAATTATATGGACTACATTGTTTACTGTGGAAGCTATCAATATTGAGAATTTTTAATTTAAAGTTGCATAACATGTAAGTTGATTGGGTACTTCAATATAGTTTTACATGTTGTCATCTAGAAAATTTTCAAATAAAAAAAAACATTGTGCAGTTGTTAAAAACATTGTGCTGTTGATCTTATACATATTTTTTCATTGTGATGGAATTAAATGCATTGCATTATATAGTGAAAGTCATGTGCTGCACAGATCAGATTTTAATTTCATTATATATGTGATTTTTATTGAAAACATTACTAAGGAGTCTTGCATTAAAATGTAATTAATCCGATATTCAAATTTTCTACATTTTGATTTATACTTATTTTCAAATTTGTGAAAGATATTCAAATAATTAATTATGTTATAATTGTAAAGCATTGATACTGATTGGACGTGAGCAGTAACTCCTACACGATGCAAAGACATTTCTTCTTTCACAGCGAAATAGTGGTGTTCAAGACCTACGGCACATTGTATTTAAGATTGAATTAACTTCATGTAAATTGATGTGGGCCGTGCATGACTTTTCTTATATTAGACAATGAATTTACATATTTTCCAGTGAAATAATTATGTATAAAATCCATGTCACAATAACTGTAATGTTGAATTACGCATTTTGCGCTTTTTCGGATGTCAACATATAAACCTCAAAGGACGCTAGTTGAACATTTATAATTGGTACAACTTTAAATTGGCAATTATCAATATTGATAGCCTACACAATCGGTAATGTTGCCATATATTGAAATATTATAATAAATAATTCATCAATTTAGTGTAATTTTTTTAATTTTAACGATATATTGAACAATCTCAGTCGTAATATATCGTCCAAGTTGGCGATATTTAGCCCGCTTTTCTGCATTATATTTTGCCGCTTTCAAGAACTTTTCTATAGATGACTAACAATTGGAAACTGGATATGGGGATTTTTATATATAAATGATATTAGCAACTAGATTGAGGTATGTGTGTGTGCGTGTGGGGAGGGATCCTTCCAAAAATTTAGATTACGTTTAAAATTAATAGTGTTCCATTATACAATGGATTTATATATTTCCCAGTGAAATAACTGTGTATAAAATCCATGGCACAATGACTGTACTGCTGAATTGCGACTTTGACGCTTTTTCGTAAGTCAACATTTAAACCCTAATGGACACTATATGAATATTTATCATTGGTGGAACTTTAAATTGACAATTATCAATATTGATAGCCTACACAATACGTAATATAGCCATTTATTGAAATATTTTAATAATTAATTTATCCATTTAGTGTCATTTTTTAAATTTTGAAGATATTTTCATCAGTCTTGGGCGAAATGTCGCCAAGTTGGCTATGTATCGCCCACTTTTCTGTATTATTTTGCTTCTTTCACGAAATTTTCCATGTACAACTAACATTTGGAAACTAGATATGAGGATTTATATATATAAATAACATTAACAACTTGATTGAGTGGTTGGGGGGGGGGAGGGGAGAATCCTCCCGAAAATTAGATTACGTTTAAATTAGTAGTGTTCCATTTTTCTTATATTAGACAATGAATTTATATATTTTTCAGTGAAAAAAATTATATATAAAATCCATGGAACAATGATTGTAATGTTGAATTTCAAATTTGGCGCTCTTCAGAAGTCAACGTATAAACGGAATTCAACGTATTCGGAAGTCAGCATATTTCTTAAGCAGATGAAATATTTAAAAACAAAAATTTAATTATATATTATTATTTTAGTGCATTTTTCTCTACCCCCCCCCCCATAAAAATATATATGTATATACGAGTGTATTGATCCTCTTTACTATCAACCAATTAACTTTCGATCAAACAACACAAAATACCTAGGAGTAAAATTTGCAGAATTAAAAACATATTACAAAATATTAATGAAGTTTTGGAATTTATATGTGTAAACTATATCAATTAATTTCAAATACATACGATTAACACATTGTAATTTTTTTTTCCTTTTTTGTAAATTGTGCAAGAAAAAAATTTGAAACATCCGTGTTTTGAGTACCCCTCATTTTAAAGGGTTTGAAAATATATCTTGATTGATACTAAGTTTGACAATGTGCACATACAGAGGATAATACCCCCCCTTCCGAGGTTGCTTATGACGTCACGTAAACTAAAATTGTGATGTGGAGACACACGAGTTAAAATATTTTAATTGCTTAAATTATTCGTTTCTAAAAAATATTTTTACTGCAAAACTTAGGAGGGGGATCTAAAGAAATTTTTGAAACGCTCTGCATGAACTCGCCCGAACAACTGACTTGATTCCAGTCCGTGTGACGTAGTTTAGAAAATCGCCAGACTTGGAGGGCTATAATCACCATTATCGTTCTTCGGCTTTATTTTCATTTATGGCATTATTTCAGTGACCAATGTGAAGTTACAAAATATTTATTTTACACTTTTAATTAGCCTAAGACAATTAATGTGGCATTTTTTTGCACATTTGGGTTTTGTAAGTTTGAGGGCATTGGCACAGATCAGATTTTACTTTAGATTACTAAAAATATTTTATTCGAAGCCCCGATTATGTGCAAGAGATTAAAATAAAAGGGGTACATGCTTCTGTACATGTCGTTACAGGTCACATGAAACAAATTTCACTGTCTAGAACAGGTGGAAACTGGATATGGGGATTTTTATATATAAATGATATTAGCAACTAGATTGAGGTATGTGTGTGTGCGTGTGGGGAGGGATCCTTCCAAAAATTTAGATTACGTTTAAAATTAATAGTGTTCCATTATACAATGGATTTATATATTTCCCAGTGAAATAACTGTGTATAAAATCCATGGCACAATGACTGTACTGCTGAATTGCGACTTTGACGCTTTTTCGTAAGTCAACATTTAAACCCTAATGGACACTATATGAATATTTATCATTGGTGGAACTTTAAATTGACAATTATCAATATTGATAGCCTACACAATACGTAATATAGCCATTTATTGAAATATTTTAATAATTAATTTATCCATTTAGTGTCATTTTTTAAATTTTGAAGATATTTTCATCAGTCTTGGGCGAAATGTCGCCAAGTTGGCTATGTATCGCCCACTTTTCTGTATTATTTTGCTTCTTTCACGAAATTTTCCATGTACAACTAACATTTGGAAACTAGATATGAGGATTTATATATATAAATAACATTAACAACTTGATTGAGTGGTTGGGGGGGGGGGGAGGGGAGAATCCTCCCGAAAATTAGATTACGTTTAAATTAGTAGTGTTCCATTTTTCTTATATTAGACAATGAATTTATATATTTTTCAGTGAAAAAAATTATATATAAAATCCATGGAACAATGATTGTAATGTTGAATTTCAAATTTGGCGCTCTTCAGAAGTCAACGTATAAACGGAATTCAACGTATTCGGAAGTCAGCATATTTCTTAAGCAGATGAAATATTTAAAAACAAAAATTTAATTAAATATTAATTTTTTAGTGCATTTTTCTCTACCCCCCCCCCCCCATAAAAATATATATGTATATACGAGTGTATTGATCCTCTTTACTATCAACCAATTAACTTTCGATCAAACAACACAAAATACCTAGGAGTAAAATTTGCAGAATTAAAAACATATTACAAAATATTAATGAAGTTTTGGAATTTATATGTGTAAACTATATCAATTAATTTCAAATACATACGATTAACACATTGTAATTTTTTTTTCCTTTTTTGTAAATTGTGCAAGAAAAAAATTTGAAACATCCGTGTTTTGAGTACCCCTCATTTTAAAGGGTTTGAAAATATATCTTGATTGATACTAAGTTTGACAATGTGCACATACAGAGGATAATTCCCCCCCTTCCGAGGTTGCTTATGACGTCACGTAAACTAAAATTTTGATGTGGAGACACACGAGTTAAAATATTTTAATTGCTTAAATTATTCGTTTCTACAAAATATTTTTACTGCAAAACTTAGGAGGGGGATCTAAAGAAATTTTTGAAACGCTCTGCATGAACTCGCCCGAACAACTGACTTGATTCCAGTCCGTGTGACGTAGTTTAGAAAATCGCCAGACGTGGAGTGCTATAATCTCCATTATCGTTCTTCGGCTTTATTTTCATTTATGGCATTATTTCAGTGACCAATGTGAAGTTACAAAATATTTATTTTACACTTTTAATTAGCCTAAGACAATTAATGTGGCATTTTTTTGCACATTTGGGTTTTGTAAGTTTGAGGGCATTGGCACAGATCAGATTTTACTTTAGATTACTGAAAATATTTTATTCGAAGCCCCGATTATGTGCAAGAGATTAAAATAAAAGGGGTACATGCTTCTGTACATGTCGTTACAGGTCACATGAAACAAATTTCACTGCCTAGAACAGGTGGGGACAAACCCCTTAGGGCTCTACCTGAAACCGGTCTAACCTAGATGCACTGGAACATGTTTCCTATTCTTTCAGTCTGCTCAAATTTGCCTCGTACTCAAATTTGTAGTTCTCAAAGTTGCCTCGTGCGTACAAGAAGGTTCACCGTTCTTTTAAGTGTGCTATATATATACATTAATAGAAGAATTGTAAAGAGAAAACCACCTGGAACTATAGAAGGTAATATTGTGTCTCCGTATTTAAAATGTGTTATTATGTGTATTATTCAGTTTCTAAGAAAAGTATTGTTTTGCGTCAAATACTGAACGATATTTCAATTTGAACTGAACATTGGAATGAAATAGATTTTTGGAAGACATAATTATGAAAATACTGCTATGTCTATAAACACATAAATTTGTTATCTAAATATATTTTTTTAATCTGTTATTATGTCTTTTTAATCATGATGTTATACGAGTATATTTCGAATAAGTTTTTGGAATTTGAATAGTAAATTAAACAAATTAGAATACAGGAGAACAATGAAATCAAAGTATCATATTTAAATCGCAAAAATCTATTTTTATTTTCTCAGACGTAGTCCTAAGAATGTATTATTTTCACGAAAATTTTCAATTTCGAGATTTTTATGCCCATATATGTTTGAGACCTCTTGAATACGTTTTGAATATTTTTGGAGTGATGTTTATCACTCCAAAAATATTCAAAATTCATTCATTCAGTCTGATATCTGTGATCGATTTCTTGTGTACACGCTAGCAGCCCGAAATATCAATGGATTTTAAACTTCATATCCTACTTTGTTATAAAAAACTGCAGAACTACGTAGATATTTTTAAATTCGAGTGAAAACTTCGAAATTTTATAATTTTTTGACATGGTAGCAGAGGGCAAAATGTGACATTATCAAGCATAAAGGGGTTTATTAAAGGCTCAGCGATAACGAGACTTAATAGTTTCAATTATTGTTTTGTTCAATCATTGTTCTGTTATTTGAACGAAGCGTATTAAGCATGTGTAGTTTGAAAATGGGCAATTTGCCCGGTCATAGATTTCGTTTTAATAATTGAATTTATTAGTTGAGATTATTCGCAAACAGAAGTTGCAATCATATAGTTCTACACCTCAGATTACATTATTGAGATTACAATACTACAATTATTTATTATACTTGAAAACTTAAAACTTCATCGAAAAAAAAGTGAACTTTATTCAAATGACATCATCGAAATATAAATCGCATGGCTCTCTGTGTAAAAGAAGCGAATATTTCATTCATACACTTTTTTTCATTCCTTTCACTCCTTTACACTGGAAAAAAAGATGGATGCCATATTTTATTTAGATGTGGGTCAAGTTATCTTTTCATATAATATAGGTCTAATTATTATATTAGTTTTTATTTAAAAACTACCCAACTCATTTTACTGAAATTTTTTTGTATATTATATGGGATAATTTAAATATTTCCTAAAATTTTCAAAGCAATTTGTAAATTTTTAATTCGCTTAAAATATGTTTGAAAAATTAGGTCCCATACGGTGCAATGTACTTTATTCCTTTAACCCGGGTTCAATCCAAAACTAATTCGATCCTAATTATTCATTTACATTCGTATGTCCCACAGACCGTCTCAATATAACATACTAAAATTTCATTTTGATAAAGTCATTTTTACGACAGTTATCGTGCGAACGGACAGACAGACAGATTGAATAAAATCATAAGCACTTTCAACTATGTTGTAAAGTGATCTTCTACTATGTTGTAAAGTAATCTTCTACTATGTTGTAAAGTGATTTTCTACTATGTTGTAGGCGATCAGATTAGAAGAATATTGGAAATATAAAACTGTACTGTTTGCTATATTAAGTATCCCTTATTTCCATATTACTATTATTACAGATCGCCAAAAACCGAGGAAAATTGACTCGATTTTACGAATAGGGCTGCATTTGAGAGTTATGCCGGTTCTTCCCATGATCTGTTTGTTCGAATTCTTGGTATGATTAGATGAATTCTTGCTACTTATGCGACGATATTAAAATATCTATTTGACAAGCTAGAATTTCAATTCATTTCTCTCAATGTTAAAGTAAAATTATTAAAGTATTCCCAAAATTCCAAGAATTTGCTTAGTTTGGTGTGTAATGTGAGAAAAACCGATACATCTGTTTTGATACTGTGCAAATGTTATGGATTATTGTTATAGTGAATTAACTAATTTACCCTTATTTCTTTACAGGTCGTGAAAACAAATTTTCTGAACTATTCATTTATCTAATATTCCGTTACAGGGTAGATGAACTAAAAATGGGTGTAAGTAAGATGGATATCTTTGAAAAATTGATAGACGGTTACGTAAAGGTTCCGCCCTCATTTCTAGAGCAGGCTTTTACGACGTTAGTCATCCAGTTATGTCAAAATTTCGAACTCAAGAATATTATATATGAGCCGGAACCATTAAACAAATACAGTTCTTGGTTTGAATGGCAGAAGATAATTGAAGAACGATCCTCTAAACTGAGCCAGAAACTCCCACTTCCCCCTGCCTTAAAGAATAGATTGATTTCTCGCATTCGGCCAATAGCTTCGCATCTAGACGACTGGAAGAGGAAACAAGACATGTTTGAACTGTCTCCCCTTTTTGTACAGAGCTGTTTGAAACCCTCCGATTGGACAGTAGTAGAAATGCGTTTAGACGAAAAGAAGATTGCAAAGCGCTTAGTCCAAGACATAAGAATCCCTGTTTTCCAACGGTATAGAATGGCCTGTTTTCATTGCATAGAAGATATTATTCCCTCTCTATGGAGGCAAATTTCCCCTGAAAGACGTAGTGATTTGTTTCTTCACGAAGAACTTGAATCAGTCAAACTATGGTGGTTATATTTAGATGGGGATCTCGAGAAATTGATTCTTAGTAATGAAGAAGTTTGGTTTGGTTTTCTCAGAGCCGGAGTATTGGACAGATCAATATCAAGTGTGCTTCAATGTTGGGGTAAATTGGATATAAATGTAAGAGATTTAGCCCTTGAAGTTATAGCTAAGGAAACATATCAACATGATGATTTTGGTTTTATGGACCCTGAAGAAGATATTTTCCGTTTTCTGTTGACTCAGATATCTAAAGAACAAAGGGCTGAATTATTCCAATATATCTTTCAAAACACCCAAGTTCATATATTGACATTCTTTCTAAATTGGCCTTACCTGGATCTTTTTGTTTTAATTATTAAAGAGCTATGGAACATTTTGCCTGAAGTAAAATACAATGATATTTTAGAAGCTCTAGCATACTTCTATTCTGATGTACATAATGATGTTGGAGTAAAAGATTATAGGGATTACGAATATGGATACATAATAATAGAGCTACTAGAAGAAACTCCCGATCGTTTCAAGCGATATATATTTGGCAACAATTATCCCTGTGCCGACTCCAGAATATTATATACTCTGCTAAATGAGGGACACCTTCATTTACATTATAAAGAAGTTTTTAAACATATATGGAATCATCTTACGCTGAAAGAGAAGAGATTGTTCTTAAGATCTCATTATGGTCCAAGATTTTGTAGCAATTTGGCTACAGAAGATAATTGGGATCTACTTAACTCAATATTAAGAGAATGTTTGCCTGAAGATGAAATCCATATATTTATGAAGAAATTGCAGATATAAACAAGGAAAATATCTAAGCTGGTGATAAAGGAAGAGCGAATGAATATATGATTAAATTCCCTCTAAAGCAGAAAAAATTTTAGTTTATTTAACAATAAATTTTACACTTGAATGTAGAAGATCATTTTTATTATCAATAATTATTTTTTGCACATTTACTCTACATAAGATTATTCGAATATATTTGTTAGGAGAATGTTTGTCTGTAGATTTTATTCCCAAGTTCTAGAAGCAAATTTTAAGATCTGTAATTGGATGATATCTTCTCTGAAGAAGCTAACGGAGTTTAATGTACGATGAGAGATAATAGATAATGAAACCGTGATATATTTTAAAGATGCATCTAAAACACGTGAATTTTCCTTTCTCTAATACTAATGTTCTACTGTGGACACAGAAATTTTTTGTTAACATAATGATGCTGCACTAAATTAATTAAAATGCCTTATGCTATTCCTTTAGAGCGTAATTATTGAAACATTTATGTATTCAATAAAATACATTTAATATTAGTCACATTATTATTTATATTACATATCCAATTCATACTAATACCTATATATTCAAGGTTTCCGACAGGATGACAAATTTTGTTGGTCTTAAAAGTCTCCTTTATCAGGTAACTGTCTTAAAAGTATTTTGTTGCTGTGAATTGATCAATTATCTAATTTTTCATCGAAGAAAAGGAATCGCTTTACAAAAAAACACACGACGAAATTAAGCACAAAATATTACAAGAGATATGAATCATGCATAAAGCATTGATTTTGAAACACATTTCAAATGAAATTCAAATTTCTTTAGACATCTCCAAAATGTGATACATTCACAGATGATATTTTTTAAACTCACTACAGTAATTTTGTTATACTTGAAAACTTAAACTTCATTGAAAAGACAATTCTAGTCAAAATGAACTTTATTCAAATGACGTCATCGAAATTTAAATCGTCTGCCTCTCAATGCAAAATCAATACATATTTCATCCATATCACTTACTTGCAGTCTAACCGTTCTTATCACGGAATATACAATATACAGATATTAAGAGTTTAATTATGTGCAAATTCTTCTAATATTTTAAATGTTGTTATCCTAAAATTTTAATAAAATATTTAATTGAATTATCCTGAAAGCTGTATAAGAATATATCTTCTAACTATACAAAATTATCTTCACATTTAGATCTGAAGAAAAAACATCCTGGTCCCATTTGTAAACAAATTTACAGAAACTATTGTTTAATTATCACAAAGTGACATTGATTACCAAAGAAATTGAACTTAATATTAAAATATATTGTATTTTCATCAATTAAGTTTCATTTTCCTTAATTAATATCATTTCATCAATTCGGCAGCATTTTCATAAATTTGACAGCCTGTTAAAAAGTTGTCAATGGCGTATCCAGATTTGTATAGAAGTCATTGGCTGATGCCCTTTGTCCCTATCGATATGCAGAACAAAGCTTTTTGTTCAAATTTAGCTTTTTTAAAATATTCAATATTAAATGGAGTAGCAGACAAGTCTTTGGTGAAGAATTCACCGTTTCCCTGGATGGTCAAATGACAGTGGGTAAAACAAAACTAATTATCCAAAATAAATTGTCTGCTGCCGAATTTTCGAAGCAAGTGGCGACGTTTGGTTTTCGCAAGTTTCATTTGGACATTCGTTCGGGATGGAATGCAAACATCGACGTTTTCTAAGCAACAGACGTTCCAACTAACACTATGTGCGCTTTAATTATATTGACTTAAATTTGTCCGCGCTGACTTTATATATTATAATATGATAATATGGGTGCATTATGCTTTGCCTAAAACGTTCGCTGTCAGAAGTTGATTATGAACCGACCTTAAGAGCGGCCGAAGGCTGACGAAAATAATTGGCTCCTATTACGTGAAATTAAGAAGACTTTTCTTCAATTTGACGTATAAATTATATCATCCACCTGCTGATAATTATCATAGTAATCTACCATGTCCAGAGGGGGGAAGTAGCGAATGCAAAAAATTTGTAAAGGGGATTACAAAGTTCTATATAATGCAACTGGTTTTTCGTTGCTGCTTTTATACTAAAGTAAAAAATGTATAAAAAAGACAGAGTTATGAAAACCTTAATTTTTTAGTAATTATTTTTGGGAAAGAAATACGCTTTGCAGAAGCAAGATGATAAAAGAATTTGAATAATCAAAATAAATTCTGACACTTAGCAATTATTTAGTTCTTCTTTTGCTGCCTCTTTCAGTTTCCCACCTGAGGCACGGACCTCCGTCGAATCACGGGTCCCCGACAAATAAATCCGGGGATTTCATCCTCTAAATATTTTAAAAAATCTGAATGGGAAGCAACAGAAGGATTAAATAATTAACGGGAGCTGACCTTGCAAAAATATGTCTTTTATAGTAAACTATTTGTACTTTAGCTAACTTATATGTATTATTTATCTTTCTGGAGGGAATGTAAGCGCCCTAAGCTCCCTCCCTCTCTGAGATATAAATATGACCACCATTCACTCATACGTAAGCAGTGGCGTAGCAAGTGGGCATTTCAAGGGGGCAGTTGCGCCTCTGAAAATATTGTGTGGGGATGGAGGAAAATATTCATCATTTTCCCTTACGGAATTCAAACTTAATAGCAAACTCCCTATTCATCATTGCAAGTTACAGTGCTGAAACCACAGAAAATATGCTGCTGTTATAAATCCCCCCACCCCACCCCACCAATATTTTCGGACTTCGGACAACGCTGCAAGCAAGACATCCGGATAAGTTGACCACTTAAAGTTCTTCCTTTTTTTAATTAACTTAGATAACTGGTCAACTTATAAAAGTATAAAAATACCTATTTAAAAAGAAAATCCTTGTCAAAGTATTCAAGATAGGCAGGTGGACAACATCCAAATTTGGTTGACTTTGCTGATTTCACTGCATCTATGATCAACAACTGCATTGTTCAAATATGTTATACTTTTTTTCGTATTACAGTGAAAAAAGATATATCTGGCATTCTAAAATCCCCTATCCCTCCACACCTGCTTAATTTAAGCATCTGCAGGTATTGGAACTAAACAATTGCATCATCAAATTTGGTACACTTGATCTTATAATATAAAAATTCATAATATAAAAAATATTGCTTGTGTAAATTTTGCAAGAAAAGATAGGTTATTTTATCCCGAAGTGTACCAAAATCTAATCAGCACCAAGGTAACACGCAACTAACTAATCTATAAACCTTTATTAAATTTGGCTAATTAGTTTTGAGTTAGACCGGATACATACATTGCAGAGACATACACAGAGACAGGTACATAGTCAGACACACACACACATACACAGAAGTCAACCTGAAAATAGATTTTCGTATTCTAAAGGTCCCAAAACGTGTACATCCATCGAAAACGCCAGTTGCGACAATCAATACGATTCTACTACTCTCCCTTTACAGTACCATGTACTGTAGAGAAAGTAAAAAGTTTTTGTGTAGGGTACTTTGGCGGACAAAATTAATTTCACATATTTTGAATAAATATCAACAAACGATAAATAAATAAACATGAATTTCTGTATAGAAAGTAATGTACTGTTGATCCATATAAAATTTTAAAATAGTTACTTACTCTTCAATTTTTGAATATTCATTATGAGACGTGTCTATAATAAACACCAAATTGCTTACATATTTAACGTAATTGCGGTAACAGTTTCTCTTTCAAGTGAAATATGCCTAAAGAAGTTATTTATTTGCTATAGTGGCGCCTATATTTATTTCTGCGTTTGTCAATTATGTCATGATTTTGGAAAATATATTTATACATGGTAATTTAAGCATCGATTAGTAAATACGGATTTTAAAAATATACTATACTATACCACACCAAACATCCATATCATTTTATTAATTTAGTCCTTCAGTCACACTCTGATCGTTTGATAGTTATTTGAGTAAATTAGTACTGAAAATATAACTTAATATTCCAATAAAATACCACTGCTTAATATAAGTTAAGGAAAACATTTATGCTTCCTTGTGCATTGTGAATTTGTTTAAATTTGTTCAGCGAAAATTAGATATTAATAGCATATGGGGCCAAGAAGGATACTTTAATCCAATAGCAGGGCATTATATGAAAAGAAAGTACTGTGAAGGTGATCATGTTTCACCACCCATGAACAGTCACCAACCAATTAACTTTCGATCAAACAACATAAAATACCTAAGAGTAAAATTTCCAGAATTAAAAATATATTACAAAATATTAATGAAGTAAATAGTTTTGGAATTTATATGAGTACACTTTATCAATTAAATTCAAATACATACGATTAAAACATTGCAATTTTTTTTTCCTTTTTTGTAAATTTTGCAAGAAAAAAATTTGAAACATCCGTGAATTGTGTAACTTTCAATTTGAAGGGTTTGAAAAAATATCTTGATTGATACTAAGTTTGACAAAGTGCACTTTTAGGGGGTAACCCCCCCCCCCCCCCGAGGTTGCTTATGGCGTCACGTAAACAAAAATTGTGATGTGGAGATGCGGCGGCATAAGCGTTAGAATATTTTAATTGCTTAGGAGGGGGGATCTGAAGAAATTTTTTTAACGCCCTGCATGAGCTCGCCAGAACAACTGACTTGATTCCAGTCCGTGTGACGTAGTTTAGAAAATCGCCAGACTTGGAGGGCTATAATCTCCACTATCGTTCTTTGGCTTAATTTTCATTTATGGCATTATTTCAGTGACCCATGTGAAGTTACAAAATATTTATTTTACACTTTTAATTAGCCTAAGACGAATAATGTGGCATTTTTATGCACATTTGGGTTTTGTATGTTTGAGGGGATTGGCACAGATCTGATTTTACTATAGATTTCTGAAAATATTTTATTCGAAACCCCGATTATGTGCAAGAGATAAAAATAAAAGGGGTACATGCTTCTGTACGTGTCAGACATATTTCACTGTGTAGAACAGGTGGAGACCAACCACCTGGGGTCTACCTGAAACCGGTCTAACCACAGAGTGGGACAAGCGGCTAGGGACAGGAAGGCTCCTAATGTTAAAACTTAGAAATTCTTTTGACCACTGAAGATAGGGAATTTTTGAAAATCTGTAGGGGAGATATAGGGAATTTTCTAGACAGAACGGTTTTTCGGCAGTACGATTGGACTTAGCTTTTTTTTCACAATTTGGACTGAACGGCTCCCATATATATTTCGGTAGATGACGGGACTTGTAAAATTTTCAAACTTTCGGACAGAACGGCTCCAGTTGGACTTAGCTTTTTTTTCATAATTTGGAGAGAAGGGCTCCCATATATATTTCGGTAGAAGACGAGACTTGTAAAATTTTCAAACTTTCGGACAGAACGGCTCCAGTTGGACTTAGCTTTTTTTCACAATTTGGACAGAACGACTTTTTCATATTTTATATATATTTCAGTAGAGGACGATGCTTGCAATTTTTTCAAACTTTCTAATAAAACGGCTCTTAAACGTAAAATATAGAATGTCTTTTGTAGAAAGACTGGAATTAGATCTTTTATTTATTTTTTTTTCCAAGATATTGGGCAGGATATTTTTGGAGCGATTTGACAGTATTTTTCTTTTTTATTATTTGGAAGAGAATGGCTTCTTAACATAAAAAGATAAACACTTAAGATTTACTTTCTGATTATGTCATGATATATTTAGGCCTATTTTTTAATATAATCGTTTATTTGATATTTTTAGGATTTTTGAAAATATTGATTAAACTTAAAAAATGATACTTTTTCACTGGAATACAGGCCAAGATATTTGATATGCAGTTAATAATATTGTAAATAATTATTTCAACATTGTATATGTAATAAAAGAATCAACAGTTTTATTAAATTTATATAAAATATTGACTTTGAATTTTAAAAGTATATAAAATTTACAATGTATATTACTTTTTAAATATTTTTAATTATTGATGCTTATCAATTTGTATTTGTTTTGTCATTACACTATAACTGAGTCTAAAATTATTGATCAGCTTGGAATTGGAGGGTAATTCTTATCGGTTTTATCAAAAGAAAATCAGGATAATCTTTTATTAGGCATGGGGCATGTGTAGTCAGCTATATATCCAAGGGAAAAGTATTTTGGTGGAGAACTTTCAGAGGGAAGCTCTTTGAAATAAAGTGACTTTCATTTGAAAGGGGTTCCCACATCATCTAAATTACTTTTATGATATAAATTTGTTTCGAAGGCCTTTGCAATATAATAATTAAATTTATTAGAAGCTGTTTTTTATATTGTTATATTATTGTAAAAATTACATACTTGATTCACAAGACACACCTGCATGTAATATGTGATACATCTGTACAAGCATACATCTATATACACTATACGGTACCACAGGACCGGTTTTACTCCTAAAAAAAGAGCTCCTGGAGACAACTGTTAACAACATTAGTAGAGTATCTGAAATTATAGAAAAGTGTAACTCCAGTCATGTCACTAATGCTGTTAACAGAGATACAGGACCGGTTTCGCTCTCATTTGAGCTCATCAGCTGTGGATAACTGAAGTAGGCATTTTCTAAAAACTGTCAGTCAAGCTGATTAATTAAGGAAAAAGTATTATACTTCTAGTACAGCAATCAGCATTCAAGAGGTGGTTTAGCCTCTAGACTAATCTAGGGGAATAGCCTCTAGAATAATCTAGGAAATAGAAAGGAATAGTTATGCACTGGTAAATATAACGCTTGTAACAAGATGAACACACCACACGTTCGTATTCAGCTACAGATCATTATATATCCACGCATACACAAATGTAATGGCCGGGGAAAATTAAAATCAGAAATTTTTGTGTTAATTTAAACGTAATCATAGAAATGTAATGGTCAGGTCAAATTTACATTACAAAAGAACGTTTAAATATCAGTAAGAATAGAAACACTAGGCAGAATTCAATTTATTAAATTTTATTAGTCATGAATCAAATTTACTAGTTATATATTCACGCAAACACAAATCTAATGGTCAGGTAAAATTAAAACCAGAAATTTCACCAGAAGAACATCATAAATCAAATGCAAATAGAAAGGATTAGTTATGCACGTGCGAAAAATATACGAATCCTCGGATAACGATCGATCGAATCAAATATATAATAATCATCAAGAACTTCAAATTAAAGGAAATAATGCTCATTAAAACTTCCCACGTGCTAAATATAGGAAGAAATAGTTATGCACATGCTAAATATACGAATCAAACGCAAATAAAAGTTATGCACGTGCTAAATATAGGAAGAAATAGTTATGCACATGCTAAATATACGAATCAAATGGAAATAAAATATATACACTTGCTAAATATCCGAATCAAACGAAAATAGACATGAATAGTTATGCACGTGCTAAATATACGAATCAAATGCAAATAAAAGATATACGAATCCTCAGACAACGATCGAATAAAGGAAACTTAAAGGATTAAACGAAATTAAAGGATAAAATGATCATTAAAACTTACCACGTGCTCAGATTTTCTGTAACACACCAACAATACACAAGCAAAACACAATACTGAATATTTTCCCTCAGGACTCAGAATACTATATTCAGAAGGTTCACTCCCATAGGACACTATGGCAACATTTTTAACATGGGATGTCGCATAGACACTAGAGCTCGTGAGTTGGACCAACTGAACTACGATGCGTCTGCCAGATTTGGCGCGCTATCGCTCGCTTGGCGATTTTTTTTTAAACGGGAGGGGAACAAAATGTTGAAGACTGTACTTTTATAATTTTTGAAACTAAAGAAAGGATCAGGATTTAAAAATACATTAATCTGCAACATAAATATATTCATTAGTTTAAGAATATTTAAATAAAAATAGTTATATATTTAATTCAAATAATCATAAAATAGATTAAAAAATAGACACATTGCATTGTCTCACTATAAAACATAATGCACAAAAAATTACAAGCTAACATACTCAAAAGACTGAAATATTATATAATATTTTCAGTCTAAAAAGTATACTAGCGTGTTGATCGTTAATTACTTGATCCTTAATTTATTATGGGATACTGATAATAGACTTTTTTTTTAAATATAAAAATATTCATATAGTAAATATCAAATTTACATAAATGCACTATCGAAGTTGTGGAACTCAATCATTAATTACCCGAGGGGGGGGGAATTTTCCACCATAAGGCACTTAATAAAAATTTTACATAAATATATACACATACTATATCACATTCAACTAAGAAAAAGCTATCCAAATATCAATTATTTCACATTTTATAAAAATACGAAAAATATTTTTTAACTAATTACACCACTACCTCTTAAAATTTAGTCTAATCCGGAAGTAATAACACAGCACTAATATACTTATATGAACACGTGTATACTTATAATGAACACGTATGTAGGATGGCGATAACTAAAATTATTTCAATTTTAATAAACATAAATTACATACCCTGTAACGCAACCAGTTTTCTTTTATCAATCCATTTCTATGAAATGATCTAAACACTTAACAAATAATCCTTTTTCACGTTACTCAAACCACGCTAGTCTGTTGTTCTAAGTTTTCGCCGAGCGAAATAGGGTTATAACATTGAAAATCGTCTTGGAACCAAACCAGACTATCGCCAAGCGCTCGGATCAAACCAGACCATCGCCAAGAGCGCGCCAACCCTCTGTTTGGTCTATCTCTAATGGCCGCCGCGAAAACGAAACTATGGAGAGTGACAGGTCTGTATAATAAATAGTCTGTGCCTCAGGATGTCCCTATTCCTCAAATTCCCTACAGCATCAGCGCCACCTAGTGGTTTCGGAATTTAACATTACGGAGCCTTCCTGTCCGTAGCTGCTTTTCAGAGTGGGGATAACCTAGATGCACTGGAACAGATTTTCTATTCTTTCAGTCTGCACAAATTTGCCTCGCACTCAAATTCGTAGTACTCAAATTTCCCTCGTGCGTACAAGAAGGTTCACCTTTCTTTAAAGTGTGCTATATATATACATTAATAGAAGAATTGTAAAGAGAAAACCACCTGGAACTATAGAAGGTAATATTGTTTCTCCGTATTTAAAATGTGTTATTATGTGTATTATTCAGTTTCTAAGAAAAGTATTGTTTTGCGTCAAATACTAAACGATATTTCCATTTGAGCTGAATATTGGAATGAAATAGATTTTTGCAAGACATAATTATGAAAATACTGCTATGTCTATAAACACCTAAAGTTGTTATTTAAATATATTTCACTTAATGTAACTAATGCTTTTAAAAAATATTGCTTGTGTATGTTTTCCACTTTGACACTATATATATTACAAAATAATGCCCAAACGTGGTTTCGGTGTGTTTTAAAATTTCCCCCTTCTTCAGATCGCAAATAAAAATTGCATATGTAACGAACTTCTACATAAATGCTGAAGCTTTTGGTATTTATACATTCCTTTCTTTCCAAAGAGTTGATTCAATAATAATGCTCTTGCGTTTTCGAGAACATTTATTACTTTCCCTGTATGTATTTTATAATGAATAGTGAAAATATTGTGATGGGGTCAAAAATTCGAATTCGAGATTTCGAAGGATCGTTTTTTGGTGATGTCTGTCGTTGAGTCTATGGACATCTCATGAAGGACCTTTTCAAACGAAATTCGGTAAAGAAATTACCATCAGTGAATATTAGGAGCCTATTGATTTTGAAGTAATCAAATGTTCGGAAGAACCCCTCACCTCCAAATTTGTATTAAATTCTGATAAAGTCAGAAAACTATTGTGAAATATGTTCATTTTTCATATGAATAGTTTACGATAAATTTGTTAACATCATTCTCATGGATTTCGCTTCATTCACGAGAGAAGATAAATTGTGTAATAGTTTTGTGTTTTGAAATCTAACCATTTGACAAAAGTCATTTATATGTAAGAAATGCTCTTCTCTATGATTGTCTTTAACGTTTGGAGATACATTTGGCAAACTTTTCGTCTCATTTAGCAAAATATCGCCAGTTTAATTATATGGACTACATTGTTTATTGTGGAAGCTATCAATATTGATAATTTTCAATTTAAAGTTGCATAAAATGTAAGTTGATTGCGTACTTCAAAATAGTTTACATGTCATCTGGAAAATTTTCAAATAAAAAAACATTGTGCTGTTGGTAAAAAAGTTGTGCTGTTGATCTCATACATATTTTTTCATTGTGCAAGAAGTAAATTCATTGGATAATATAGTGAAAGTCATGTGCTGCTCAGATCGGATTTAAATTTCATTATATATTTGATTTTTATTGAAAACATTACTAAGGAGTCTCGCCGTAAAATACAATTAATCCGATATTCAAATTTTCTACATTCGGATTTATACTTATTTTCAAATTTGTGAAAGATATTCAAATAATTAATTATGTTATAATTGTAACGCATTTATACTGATGGACGTGGGCAGTAACTCCTACACAATGCAAAGACATTTCTTCTTTCACAGCGAAATGATGGTGTTCAAGACCTACGGCACATTGTAATTATCATTGAATTAACTTCATGTAAATTGATGTGGAGAGTACATGACTTTTCTTATATTAGATAGTGAATTTATATCAGTGAAATAATTATGTATAAAATCCATGCCACAATGAGTGTAATGTTGAATTGCAAATTTGGCGCTTTTTCGGAAGTCAACATATAAACCCCAAAGAACTCTAGATGAACATTTATAATTGGTACAACTTTAAATTGACAATTATCAATATTGATAGATATCACAATAGGTAACATTGCCATATATTGAATTATTTTAATAAATAATTCATCGATTTAGTGTGATTTTTAAATTTTAACGATATTTTCGATCAATCGAACGATCAATCTCAGCCGAAATACATCGCCAAGTTGGCGATATTTGGCCCGTTTTTCTGTATTATATTTTGCCGCTTTCAAGAACTTTTCTATATATAACTAACATTTGGAAACTGGATATGGGGAATTTTATATATAAATAACATTAGCAACTAGATTGAGGTGTGTGTGTGTGGTGGTGGGGGAATGGGATCCTTCCGAAAATTTAGATTACGTTTAAAATTATAAAATTAATAGTGTTCCATTATAAAATGGATATATATATTTTCCAGTGATATAATTATGTATAAAACCAATGGCACAATGACTCTAATGTTGAAAAGCGAATTTGACGCTTTTTCGTAAGTCAACATTTAAACCTTAATAGACACTGTATGCATATTTATAACTGGTAGAACTTTAAATTGACAATTATCAATATTGATAGCCTACACAATAGGTAATATAGCCATATATTGAAATATTTTAATAAATAATTTTATCAATTTAGTGTCATTTTTTAAATTTTGATATTTTCATCAGTTTTGAGCCAAATGTCGCCAAGTTGGCTATGCTTCGCCCACATTTCTGTATTATATTTTGCCTCTCTCAAGAAATTTTCTATATACAACTAACATTTGGAAACTAGATATGGATATTTTTATATATAAATTACATTAGCAACTAGATTGAATGGTTGGGGGGGGGGAGGGGAGAATCCTTCTGAAAATTTGATTACGTTTAAAATTAATAGTGTTCCCATTTTCTTATATTCGACAAAGAATGGACAGTAGTGAAAAAATTATGTGTAAAATCTATGGCACAATGACTGTAATGCTGAATTGCAAATTTGGCGCTTTTTCGGAAGTCAACATATAAACCCCAAAGGACAATATATGAACATTTATAATTGGTGCAGTTTAAAATTGACAATTATCAATATTGATAGCCTACACAAAAGGTAATATTGCCATATATTGAAATATTTTAATAAATAATTTATCAATTTAGTGTCATTTTTTGAATTTTAACGATATTTTGATCAATCTTGACGAAATCAATGCATTTTGATCAATCAATGACGAAATATATTGCCAAGTTGGCGACATTTCGCCCGCTGTTCTGTATTATATTTTGCCCCTTTTAAGAACTTTTCCATATATAACTAACATTTGGAAACTCTATATGGGGATTTTTATATATGAATAACATTAGCAACTAGATAAAGGGGGGGGGGGGGATCCTTCCGAAAATTAGATTACCAGTGAAAAAATTATGTATAAAATCAATGGCGCAATGTTGAATTGCAAGTTTGATGCTTTGTCGAAAGTCAACATATAAACACCAATGGACACTATATGAACATTTATAATTAGTGCAACTTTAAATTGACAATTTTCAATATTGATAGACTACGCAATAGGTAATATAGGTATATATTGAAATATTTTGATAATTTAATTTATTAATCTAGGGTTATATTTTAAATTTTGAGGATATTTTCATCAATCTTGAACGAAATATCGCCAGGTTGGCGACATTTCGCTCGCTTATCTGTATTATATTTTGCCGTTTCAAGAATTTTTTTCTATATACAACTAAAATTTGGATTGAGGGGGGGAGGGAGGATCCTTCCAAAAATTAGATTACGTATAAAATTAGTAGTGTTCCATTTTTCTTATATTAGACAATGAATTTATATATTTTTCAGTGAAAAAAATTATATATAAAATCCATGGAACAATGATTGTAATGTTGAATTTCAAATATGGCGCTTTTCAGAAGTCAACGTATAAACGGAAGTCAACGTATTCGGAAGTCAGCATATTTCTTAAGCAGAGGAATTATTTAAAAGCAAAAATTTAATTATATATTAATATTTAGTGCATTATTCTCCCCCCCCCCACATAATATAATATATATATATACGTATATTGATCCTCTTTACTAAAACTATTGAACCCCCTTGAATGTCACTCTTGCTTCTCTTGCATTTAATTTCTAGCTACATACCTGTTTAATAGACAAGAATAAGGGCTGGACTTAAAGCCCCTTCTTTCATATGAAAAAAAAATAAAAAAAAATGTTTGTTAATGCTCAAATTTATTAATATCTAAAATACAGACATAATAAGCAATTCAAGTGTTTTCTCATTAATGTTTTACTTGGTTTAAAAATCCAATTGTAACAAATTTTACTTTGTTTAAAATATCTGTTAATAACTGAACAAATATATTTGACTATATTGTTCTGAAAAATAGTAAATATCTTATTTAAATGTATTAGGAATATTGATATCGCATATAATTTTAAGCATCTATTTTATTTCATGCAACTATTTCGTTACTGATTCTTGAAATTAATTCTGTAGTAAATTTAACATTTTAATATTTTTAATATTATATATAGTAAATATTTGCATATTTACTAATGAAGTTATAAATTAACATAATTAAAATAAAATATATAAATAGGAATAATTTTGAAAATAAACAGGTATAAATTACTATATTTATCTTATTTCAACATCGTAAAAATATTTCAATAAATTATCTTATTCTGTCAAAGAAAATCTGAAATTATCTTAAAAATGATATGCTTATTATTGTAGTTGTAAAAACTACAATAATTGTCTTTAGATTTATAAATTATTTTAAAAATCTTATTTCTTAAGAAAATCCCTAGAACTCTAGATTTTGACTTGGTTTTTTAAATAAACCAGCAATATTCTCAAAACAAATCTCTCTCCCTCATTTGTTTTATTTGCCCATTCCAGTTCTTTGAATTTTTCAGACTTCTAGTTCAGGCATGCATATTGTCCTCTGGATTAAATTTATCAATGAATGAAACTGGCTATAATAAGCTAACCAGGAGGATTTCGTTCCGGAGGCAGTGATGCACAATGGTTCTTTCTCTACCACGAATGTCTAACAATAGTTTCTTATCTCGGAGAATAACACAAGAAGCTAGTGATACAGGCAGATGCACAATGGTTCTATCTCTTCCACTAGCAAAAATCCGGTTTTTGAATGGATTAGCTCGTACGAATTATGCGAGCTGTGAAATATGTTATAATAAAACCTAATTTTGCAAATAATTATGAACATTGAAGTATAAAATATTAATTTCAATATTTGAGAATCTTAATATAAAGCATCCTACGAGTATATCTCATATAAGTATGTATATCTCAAGGATATTTCGTTAAGTATGATGTATGATATACGAGTACGTCTTTTTAATCATGATGTTATATGAGTATATCTCGTATAAATTTTTGGAATTTGAATAGTAAATTAAACAAATTTGAATACAGAAGAACAATGAAATCAAAGTATCATATTTAAATAGCAAAAGTCTATTTTTATTTTCTCAGACGTAGTCCTAAGAATGTATTATTTTCAAGAAAATTTTCAATTTCGAGGTTTTTATGCCCATATATATTTGAGACCTCTTGAATACGTTTTGAATATTTTTGGAGTGATGTTGATCTGTCTGATATCTGTGATCGATTTCTTGTGTACACGCTAGCAGCCCCAAATATCAATGGATTTTCAACATCATATCTGACTTTGTTATAAAAAACTGCAGAACTACATAGATATTTTTTAATTCAAGTGAAAACTTCGAAATTTTATAATTTTTTCACATGGTAGCACAGGGCAAAATGTGACATTATCAAGCATAAGGGGGTTTATTTAAGGCTCAATAATGACGGACTTTATAGTTTCAATCATTGTTTTGAAAAACAGCAGCGATACAACATTTTTGTTAATGACGTCATTGCCCCTTTTTGGGGAGCAAGTCACTTCCTGGGGGTACATTGTGATATATGATATCAATCGAAATATATTTTCAAGTCCATCAACATGAAAGGTAACACGCTATAATTGCAATTATTTGGACCCACAACACCGATTCTTCAGATTTTTTCTTGTAAAATTTAAAAAAAGAAATTCTTGTGTGAGAAAGTCAAGTTGAGCCACACGTTAGTTACTTTAGTATACAGGAGCACATAAATGTAGCTGCACTTGCTTTTATTTAGGTGTTTAAAAGTTATTAATTTGTTATTTTATTTGAACGAAGCGTATTAAGCATGTGTAGTTTGAAAATGGGCAATTCGCCAGGTCATAATTTTCGTTTTAATAATTGAATTTATTAGTTGAGTTTATTAGCAAACAGAAGTTGCAATCATATAGTTCTACACCTCAGATTACAATACTACAATAATTTATTATACTTGAAAACTTAAAAATTCATCGAAAAAAAGTGAACTTTATTCAAATGACATCATCGAAATATAAATCGCATGGCTCTCTGTGTAAAAGAAGCGAATATTTTATTCATACACTTTTTTTCATTCCTTTCATTCAGCTGTAATATCTTTAAAATTATCTAATTTGACAAATCTTATAATCATTAAAACTAAAAAATATTGCAATTACCTTGACACAAAATATAGATGTACAGAAAATATGCAAAGACAAAGCGGTTTTAGGACGGATGCAACACTAAATATAAAGTAAAAGAACTTTAAAAATCACAATTTTTACACTGGAAAAAAGATGGATGCCATATTTTATTTAGATGTGGGTCAAGTTATCTTTTCATATAATATAGGTCTAATTATTATATTAGTTTTTATTTAAAAACTACCCAACTCATTTTACTGAAATTTTTTTGTATATTATATGGGATAATTTAAATATTTCCTAAAATTTTCAAAGCAATTTGTAAATTTTTAATTCGCTTAAAATATGTTTGAAAAATTAGGTCCCATACGGTGCAATGCACTTTATTCCTTTAACCCGGGTTCAATCCAAAACTAATTCGATCCTAATTATTCATTTACATTCGTATGTCCCACAGACCGTCTCAATATAACATACTAAAATTTCATTTTGATAAAGTCATTTTTACGACAGTTATCGTGCGAACGGACAGACAGACAGATTGAATAAAATCATAAGCACTTTCAACTATGTTGTAAAGTGATCTTCTACTATGTTGTAAAGTAATCTTCTACTATGTTGTAAAGTGATCTTCTACTATGTTGTAGGCGATCAGATTAGAAGAATATTGGAAATATAAAACTGTACTGTTTGCTATATTAAATATCCCTTATTTCGATATTACTATTATTACAGATCGCCAAAAACCGAGGAAAATTGACTCGATTTTACGAATAGGGCTGCATTTGAGAGTTATGCCGGTTCTTCCCATGATCTGTTTGTTCGAATTCTTGGTGTGATTAGTTGAATTCTTGCGACTTATGCTACGATTTTAAAATATCTATTTGACAAGCTAGAATTTCAATTCATTTCTCTCGATGTTAAAGTAAAATTAATAAAGTATTCCCAAAATTCCAAGAATTTGCTTAGTTTGGTGTGTAATGTGAGAAAAACCGATACATCTGTTTTGATACTGTGCAAATGTTAAGGATTATTGTTATAGTGAATTAACTAATTTACCCTTATTTCTTTACAGGTCGTGAAAACAAATTTTCTGAACTATTCATTTATCTAATATTCCGTTACGGGGTAGATGAACTAAAAATGGGTGTAAGTAAGATGGATATCTTTGAAAAATTGATAGACGGTTACGTAAAGGTTCCGCCCTCATTTCTAGAGCAGGCTTTTACGACGTTAGCCATCCAGTTATGTCAAAATATCGAACTCAAGAATATTATATATGAGCCGGAACCATTAAACAAATACAGTTCTTGGTTTGAATGGCAGAAGATAATTGAAGAACGATCCACTAAACTGAGCCAGAAACTCCCACTTCCTCCTGCCTTAAAGAATAGATTGATTTCTCGCATTCGGCCAATAGCTTCGCATCTAGACGACTGGAAGAGGAAACAAGACATGTTTGAACTATCTCCCCTTTTTGTACAGAGCTGTTTGAAAACCTCCGATTGGACAGTAGTAGAAATGTGTTTAGACGAAAGGAAGATTGCAAAGCGCTTAGTCCAAGACATAAGAATCCCTGTTTTCCAACGGTATAGAATGGCCTGTTTTCATTGCATAGAGGATATTATTCCCTCTCTATGGAGGCAAATTTCCCCTGAAAGACGTAGTGATTTGTTTCTTCACGAAGAACTTAAATCAGTCAAACTATGGTGGTTATATTTAGATGGGGATCTCGAGAAATTGATTCATAGTAGTGAAGAATTTTGGTTTTGTTTTCTCAGAGCCGGAGTATTGGACAGATCAATATCAAGTGTGCTTCAATGTTGGGGTAAATTGGATATAAATGTAAGAGATATAGCCCTTGAAGTTATAGCTAAGGAAACATATCAACATGATGATTTTGGTTTTATGGACCCTGAAGAAGATATTTTCCGTTTTCTGTTGACACAGATATCTAAAGAACAAAGGGCTGAATTATTCCAATATATCTATCAAAACACCCAAGTTAATATACTAGCATTCTTTCTAAATTGGCCTTACCTGGATCTTTTAGTTCCAATTATTAAAGAGCTATGGAACATTTTGCCTGAAGTAAAATACAATAACATTTTAGAAGCTATAGCATACACCTATTCTAATGTACATAATGATGTTGGAGTAAAGGATTATATGGAAATCGAATATGGATACATAATAATAGAGCTACTAGAAGAAACTCCCGATCGTTTCAAGCGATATATATTTGGCAACAATTATCCCTGTGCAGACTCCAGAATATTATATACTCTGCTAAATGAGGGACACCTTAATTTACATTATAAAGAAGTTTTTAGACATATATGGAATCATCTTACGCTGAAAGAGAAGAGATTGTTCTTAAGATCTCATTATGGTCCAAGATTTTGTAGCAATTTGGCTACAGAAGATAATTGGGATCTACTTAACTCAATATTAAGAGAATGTTTGCCTGAAGATGAAATCCATATATTTATGAAGAAATTGCAGATATAAACTAGGAAAATATCTAAGCTGGTGATAAAGGAAGAGCGAATGAATATATGATTAAATTCCCTCTGAAGCAGAAAAAATTTTAGTTTATTTAACAATAAATTTTACACTTGAAAGTAGAAGATCATTTTTATTATCAATAATTATTTTTTGCACATTTACTCTACATAAGATTATTCGAATATCTTTGTTAGTAGAATGTTTGTCTGTGGATTATATTCCCAAGTTCTAGAAGTAAATTTTAAGATCTATAATTGGATGATATCTTCTCTGAAGAAGCTAACGGAGTTTATTCTACGATGAGAGATAATAGATAATGAAACCGTGATATATTTTAAAGATGCATCTAAAACACGTGAATTTTCCTTTCTCTAATACTAATGTTCTGCTGTGGACACAGAAATTTTTTGTTAACATAATAATGCTGGACTAAATTAATTAAAATGCCTTATGCTATTCCTTTAGAGCGTAATTATTGAAACATTTATGTATTCAATAAAATACATTTAATATTAGTCACATTATTATTTATATTACATATCCAATTCATACTAATACCTATATATTCAAGGTTTCCGACAGGATGACAATTTTAGTTGGTCTTAAAAGTCTGCTTTATCAGGTAACTGTCTTAAAAGTATTTTGTTGCTGTGAATTGATCAATTATCTAATTTTTCATTGAAGAAAAGGAATCGTTTTACAAAAAAACCCACGACGAAATTAAGCACAAAATATTACAAGAGATATGAATCATGCATAAAGCATTGATTATGAAACACATTTCAAATGAAATTCAATTTTCTTTAGACATCTCCAAAATGTGATACATTCACAGATGATATTTTTTAAACTCACTATAGTAATTTTGTTATACTTGAAAACTTAAACTTCATTGAAAAGACAATTCTAGTCAAAATGAACTTTATTCAAATGACGTCATCGAAATATAAATCGTCTGCCTCTCAATGCAAAATCAATACATATTTCATCCATATCACTTACTTGCAGTCTAACCGTTCTTATCACGGAATATACAATATACAGATATTAAGAGTTTAATTATTTGCAAATTCCTCTAATATTTTAAATGTTGTTATCCTAAAATTTTAATAAAATATTTAATTTAATTATCCTGAAAGAATAGATCTTCTAACTATACAAAATTATCTTCTTATTTAGATCTGAAGAAAAAACATCCTGGTTCCATTTGTAAACAAATTTACAGAAACTATTGTTTAATTATCACAAAGTGACATTGATTATCAAAGAAATTGAACGTAATTTTAAAACATATTGTATTTTCATCAATTAAGTTTCATTTTCCTTAATTTAATATCATTTCATCAATTCGGCAGCATTTTCATAAATTTGACAGCCTGTTAAAAAGTTGTCAATGGCGTATCCAGATTTGTATAGAAGTGATTGGCTGATGCCCTTTGGCCCTATTGATATACAGAACAAAACTTTTTGTTCAAATTTAGCTTTTTTCCAATATTCAATATTAAATGGAGTAGCAGACAAGACTTTGGTGAAGAATTCACCGTTACCATGGATGGTCAAACGACAGTGGGTAAAACAAAACTAGTTATCCAAAATAAATTGTCTGCTGCCGAATTTTCGAAGCAAGTGGCGACGTTTGGTTTTCGCAAGTATCATTTGGACATTCGTTCGGGATGGAATGCAAACATCGACGTTTTCCAAGCAACAGACGTTCCAACTAACACTATGTGCGCTTTAATTATATTGACTTAAATTTGTCCGTGCTGACTTTATATATTGTTATATGATAATATGGATGCATTATGCTTCGCGTAAAATGTTCGCTGTCAGAAGTTGATTATAAACCGACCTTAAGGGCGGCCGAAGACTGACGAAAATAATTGGCTCCTATTATGTGAAATTAAGAAGCCTTTTCTTCAATTTGACATATAAATTAAATTATCCACCTGCTGATAATTATTATAGTATTCCACCATGTCCAGTGGGGGAAGTAGCGTACGCAGAAAATTTGTAAGGGGGATAGCAAAGTTCTATATAATGCTACTGTTTTCTCGTTGCGACTTTTATACTAAAACAAATAATGTTTAAAAAAGACAGAGTTGTGAAGGGCTTAATTTTTGAATAATTATTGTTGTGAAAGAAATACGCTTTGCAAAAGCAAGATGATAAACGAATTGGAATAATCAAAATAAAATCTGACACTTTAGCAATTATTTAATCCTTCGTTTGCTGTCCCTTTCAGTTTTCCACCTGAGGCACGTACCTCGGTCGAATCACGGGTCCCCGACAAATAAAACCGGAGATTTCATCCCCTAAATTTTTTACTAAAACTGAATGGGAAGCAACAGAAGGATTAAATAATTAATGGAAGCTGACCTTGCAAAAATATGTCTTTTATAGTAAACTATTTGTACTTTAGCTAACTTATATGTATTGTATCTTTCTGGAGGGAATGTAAGCGCCCTAAGCTCCCTCCCTCTCTGACATATAAATTTATTATATTGCTTACCGAGCTTGCTTATGACGTCACGTAAACAAAAATTGTGTAGTGGAGATGCAGCGGCACACGCGTTAGAATATTTTAATTGCTTACATTATTCGTTTCTATAAAATATTTTTACTGCAAAACTTAGGAGGGGGGATCTGAAGAAATTTTTTAACGCCCTGCATGAGCTCGCCCGAACAACTGACTTGATTCCTGTCCGTGTGACGTAGTTTAGAAAATCGTCAGCCTTGGAGGGCTATAATCTCAGTTATCGTTCTTTGGCTTTATTTTCATTTATGGCATTATTTCAGTGACCAGTATGAAGTTACAAAATACTTATTTTACACTTTTAATTAGCCTAAGACGAATAATGTGGCATTTTTATGCACATTTGGGTTTTGTAAGTTTGAGGGGATTGGCACAGATCTGATTTTACTATAGATTTCTGAAAATATTTTATTCGAAACCCCGATTAAGTGCAAGAGATTAAAATAAAAGGGGTACATGCTTCTGTACAAGTCGATACAGGTCACATTAAGGCTCCTCTATATACGAGCTGACTCATCAAGCATATTGAAGCCCACCACAGATGGATGCGTAGTCCATTAACATTAACTCTATTCGTATTATCACTTTAGGAAGTATAATTGAAATAATTATAGGTGGGTGTTGGTACGAGGTGTTTCACCTCACGTTCGATTTGAACGCTAAAATACGGCCTATAATTGATCTCAAGTGGTTAAAACTGAAAATTAAGAAGTAATTAATAAGATTTGAAATGAGGACACGGATTAGATTTAAAACAACAAAATAATAAGTTTATTTACAAAATTAACATTTAAAATAAAAAGCATGAAATAGTTTAGCCCAAAACACATGAGCTTGTAAGTTACTCCCTTAAAGTATGAGAACATAGTAAAATATGAAAACACCACAAAGCCTCTTAAAATAAATTCTACTCAAAAAATATCCCAAATACATCATCAATCTTTATCGAAAAACTATTAATCCTCATAAGTCATTAATATATCAGCAATCTTCAAACAATATTTCTACTTGTAAAAAAAACATTGATATGTTGCAAAAACGTTATACCCTCCAGGTAGCAATAATTTAAAAGAGAGGAGAGAGGACATTTCAAAAAGTGTTGTACGTAGCAAGTAGGCCTCACCTTATCTCTTGGGCCAAACGGCCATACGTGCTCTTCTGTAAACGGGGACCGGAGAGCATTTTCGCTCCGTCAACTCACACCCAACTTCACTTCACCAGCTCGCAAGAGGCACTCTCGATTCCTCTTTTTGCAAAAAAACTCTCTCCAAAAACTTGTAATATCAAGTCTCCTCCCTCTCAAATATTATTTGCTGACCGGATTTAAGCCCCCTAAATATTACTGGTGGACACTTGGCTTCCACTCTCAGTGGCCAGTCCGTGACAGCAGGGCTTGGTCAGTCCCCTGAATTATTGCTGGCTGGGATCCCACGCTCCTGCGTGAACCCCCGGGCTTAACTGCGCCCCCAACGACCGCTTACCCCCCGGATGCGTCTTCCTTCATCTTGTGCTGGACCACCCACATGCAGTCCAAGCTCCACTGACCCTTCCCTTTGCGGGTGGCCAGGAGGGAACCTTATACCTATTGCGTGAAAAGCCAGGAGCCATCTTTTGTAGGTCGCCATCCTCTCCACTCTTTAGCAATGTTACATATTTTTGTAAAACACTATGTAACATTCACTCTCCTTTCCTATGTTTTCTTTTTTTTTTTTTTGGAAAAAAAACAACTGTATCAAAAGAAAAACTGTAACTATAAAAACAACATATACCATTGAAACATCCACTTCAAAAAAAGAATACATATTAGCCATACAATAAAAAACAAAGTAATAATAATAATAATTTCTGAAATTCAGATTGCAAAATCATGTAACAGTTTTTTCCTAAATGTTTTGTTGAACGTCAAAAGTTTTATTGTGCCCAGTTCATTCTGTTAACACCAAAACTCCAGCACATGTTTTCTAGCAAGTTCATAGTTCGCGTTCCCACGTTTAAAGTCTGAGAAAATGTCATTGAACTTTACGTACACACTGTAGTTAGCAAAGTTTGTACTCCTCCAACAGGAAAAACACGTTGTTGTGACACGAATGGAGGTTCACTGCACTTCATCATATTATATAGTGTAAATGGTCCCAAATATGGCCTAACGCCACTGGATGAGCTCGGAGTACCGTGTGATGTCCAGTACATCAAGTCTGGTGTATCTGGCACGCCCCTGCTTCGGTGGGTTGCAATCGCACCTCAGGATCTGGCATAGGGTGTCGCTTCTCGTAAGTCAGCTGTAGAGATGTCACTGCTCCTCGTTGTCCGTATCTTTCCAGACGTACTGCTGGAGATAAGTTTACACACAGGCCAAAGAACATACATACAGACACTCAAAAATTGAAAAATCTCTCTCTCTCAGAAAAAATTACATTACCATTAAACGATTACAAAAATTCCTATCATGAAAAAATTTATTTACACCTCGTCATAACCTTATTCAAACATTGCTTACTTCTTTAACTATCCCCGAAATACTTTTTTTTTATATCTATATACATTCTCTACAAAATCATCCTAATCTTTATTTTCATTCAACCCAAACGTAAATTTCCTTTCCTTTCGTTTTAATATATGTATACCTTTTCTACCAATTCATCTTAATCTTTATTTTCTTACAAACCAAATGTAAAAAATTTCTATTCTTAAAATTTAATCTTCCCTCCGAGTTGCCATGCCATGTATTATCAAATATTCATTTTCTGTACCTTATTACCAAATTTGCCTTTCAAAACTCCCAATTCTGTAAATCCTCCCTACATTCCCAAATTGCGCCCCTGCACCGGTCAGATAAAGTGTTTCGAAATCCCCCCGAAAAAATAAAAGCGTATGTCACGGAAAGAAAAAAAACAAACAAAGAAGTCTCTCCTTTCTCTATCTTACCAAAAACCGGGGTGGGAAACGAGGTACAACCCCTCAAACTTGCCCGAAGCAAGATGCACTTGTTAAGATTGCCACACCCCTACAAGTTATCAGACTGGCTGTCCCCATGAACTGTGGAACCATATACCTCCCATAAAGAAAGAAAGAGACCGTACGTCAAAACTGACCCTTTCTTGACAAGCGAAAAGTGAAAGCCCCCTGTAATAAAATAAAGTGTTTTCTTTCTTTCCCTCTGTGAGTGTTGCTGCGTGGCCATAAAATTTTATGTGTTTGCCACACCCCCTTTATTGGATTCCCCTTGTTTTACGTCCCTCTTGTCACTGGCTAACTGTGATGTAGTAAAGTTATGTGTTGTGCAAGTTTTCCCCTTGTCTAAAAAAGAATTCACTGTATTATCCTTAGGCTGTCCGCTGCTTAAGTACCCAAAAGCCGGTTGATCAGGCCCACTTTTAGATTTTAAACTGGCGTGTCCCCTATAGTCAATTACACTAAATTTTATTTATTTATTTATTTATTTTAAATTTACATTAGTTTCAAAAGAGAATTAACTTTTCTGTTTAGTAATTACCCAGTTTTTCAACATGTTACCCACTCTTATCTGCTGTACGATTTAAATTGAATTTTATATTATTTTTTTAATTTTATCTTATTTCTATTTCTTAACCTTTCTATTACTAAAAATATTATCTCATTATCACCCCACTCAATCTTTTCCCCTGTATTAAATCTAAGTGTTTGTTAATGCTGTATTACCCATGTTCCCTGTTGCCTGGTTCAAATCCACGAAAATGCTTATCTAAACATTTTTTTCTTTTCTTTTCTAAAACTTTTCTCCCTTCCAACAAAAGAAATTCTCTGTGTATTTCTAACCTGACTGTTACCTACTTTATAACTTCCCTATTAATTCGATTTCTCCACTATTCTCGAAAGATTAAATTCCATATTCCTTCTGCAAAACCCTTTTTTTCTCCTTTTCCTCTTCTGTTTCGAATTTACCGATATTAAAGTCGTTCTCTAAATTTTTCTCAAATTTGCATGTCAATCTCTTCTCCCTTTAAAATTTCCTCCTCCTATTTCAACATACGCATGTATTTTTAAGAAACACTTTAAATTCAAATTCAATTTCTTCTCTAAATTGTTTTTCAGATTTGCATATCCATTTATCCTCAAGTATTTTCTACACATTATAAACCCGTATTCTCGTACATTCACTAAACCTTTATCCACCAATTCTCAAATATTTTCTAAACATTATAAACCCGTATTCTCGTAGATTCATAAAATCTCTATCCATCAAATTTCAAGCATTTTTAGTTACAATTCATATTAAATATCTCAATTTTCCATTTAAACAATTTAAATATTCAATTATATTTACACTCTTTTTCTAAATTCCATTCAAATACCGATTCATATTTACACTCATTACCTAAGTTCAATCCATTTCAATTTTAAATTATATTTGCTCTCCCAAAATCTATATTCCCAGAAATAACGTTTTGCTTTTCAACAATTCAAATACCAATTTCAAATTATAATTATATTTACATTCTCCCAAAATTCATCTCTTACCATATTTTCAAATATTATATACAATCCCATATTCTACACAATCCTTTCAATTAACTACCGATTTTTTTGTAATTCAGAGCCGGATCTTTTCTATTTCTGAGCGAATACGAGTGAGATCGGGTGACAGCTCCGTGTTGAGGTTCCTTTACAAAAGTATTCGATTGCTCCTGTAATGTTGACTCCCCCATATTATTTTCGCCCTCTTGGCGTTCGCGGAATGCTGTACATTTTTCAGGAAAAGCAAAAGCTTCAGTTAGACGTTCGAGGAGGGGAGGTTGATTTTTGACACTGTTTGATGGATGTCTCTCTGGGAGGTCCGAAAGAGTAGGCGATTGCGTACCAATTTCTGTACTATTAGCTGTGGACTGAAAACTCTCGGAAGGAGTCTTATTGTGTTGATTCCCTCGTGTCGTTTGAATAGCCCTGTTTACGTTGGAAAAAATAATTTGTTCCTCTTCCTGTGAAAAAGGAAAAGACTGCCCTACCTCGTTTTGTTTTCTGTTTTCTCTGTTTACAACCGGTGTTGGAAGAAGTGGGGATGTGTATTTAATGTCTTTTTCTGTGTCGCGCGTAAATTTTAGGTGTTCTTTCCTTTCCAATAATTGTCTCAATCTATTAATATGTACCCTCTGTGTTTTTTCGAAAGGTTTCCCAACTTTTTGAATATCGTATAAGAATCTGTTTATATTCTTTACCACCCTGTACGGTCCTGAAAAGTTAGCGGTTCCAAATGCATTTTGTCCCTCTAAAAATACCTTGTTTCCTATTTCTAAATTTTGCATTTTCGATTTTGAAAACTGTTGTTCTTCTTGTCTTAGTTTTGAGCGTTCTATATTTTGGTTTGCCGCCTTGAAAGCTTTTTGCATTGTGGTTATTTTATTAGCTATGTACCCCCCATATGATGTATCCTGTTGTTGCTCATTTTGTGTTTGTGTCTCAAAAAAAATTGGAATGTCCCGTCCGTAATAAAGAAAATTGGGTGTTTCGCCTGTCGATGAGTGAACGGTTGCGTTATATGTCATGACGTGTATTTGAACTGCAGTATCCCAAAAAGGTGAATTATCAGTGAGAGTATAAAGTGTATTTTTAAGAGCATGATGACATTTTTCGATGGCCCCATTGCACCAAGGTGATCGAACAGGCGTTAATTTAGCTACTATTTGTAATTTCTCCGTCATACATTTGTAAACTTTTGAAGTAAATTGAGACCCCCTGTCACAAGTTATGGAAAATGGTAATCCGCTGGAGACAAACGACTGTAATAACTTTTCCGCCACGGTTTCTGCACGTATGTCTGGTATAGGGAAAACTGTTAAATATTTCGTAAATTGGCAAATCATAGTTAGCACGTATCTGTTGTTATTGACACTAACTCTAAAAGGGCCACATAAATCTATTGAAATGCTATGCAAAGGGCCTTCAGGAATGGGGACTCTACCCATATTTGTTATCAGCAGCTTTCCTTTCCGACTTTTACACTTTTCACAAGAAAGGACATAATTATGTGTGTCTGAATACATACCTCCCCAATAATATCTATCTTCTATTAATTTAAACGTCTTATCAACCCCTGCATGAGTGACATGAGCCATAGCTAAAATGTTTTTCTGTAAAATGCGTGGAATTACTATTGTCCTCTTAAAATTCTCCCGCCACGGTCGATCTTTCCATCTACCAATATGCATTACTAGTCCCGTCTCCTCATCTATATAAAATGTCTCATTGTTTTTACTGTGTTTGTGCTTTTCGTTTTTTAAATTTTTCTTTAGTTCTGTAATTTTTGGGTCTTTATTCTGCTCCTTCAATATTTCTTCTATCGTCGGTATTTCCGTTAACTCTTCTACATTTCTAATATAAATATTATCCACATTTACATACCCATTCGCGTCTTCCTGCTCTGCGTGAATTATACCATTCACTGAAAGCTCCCCCGTTTGTTTATTTTCATTTTGAACGTGGCCTTCTTCCTGCGATCGTTTGACAACCGGTTCCCCTGAAGCTCCCTGATTCGTTTCTTTTCTGTCTTGCTCCGTATCTGGAGCGCGCTCTTGGAAAGTATGGAGAGGGGAGGGTGTTTTGTTTACTTCTTGTTCTGAGTGGTTCGCAAACTCTTCGCGACTTAAAAAATCTGCCAGTACGTTTTGTTTTCCCGGGATGTGAATGAATTTAAATTTATATTCTGATATGTCGATTAACCAACGCTGCATTAATGTGGGTGGATTATTAATCTTTAAATTATCACCTAACGATTTGTGGTCTGAGAGCAAAAAAAATTCTCGTCCGTACAAAAAATTCCTAAAAAACTGTATTCCTTGATGTATTGCAAGTAACTCGATCTTTACTGCGGGGTATTTTTTCTCTTGTGGACTTAACTTGCGGCTAAAATATGCAATTGGCTTAAGAATGCCATCTCTCAATTGTAAAAGGCATGCCGACACAGATAATAAAGATGCATCTGTGTTAAGGTAGAATTTTTCGTCAAAATTTGGCTGAATTAGAATAGGTTTTTCAAAAAAACAATTTTGTAATGTCTGGAAAGCCTTCTCGCACTCTGGAGTCCATTTAAATTTTGCGTCCTTCTGCGTTAGGTCTGAAAGCACCGCCGTAATTTGCGCGTAATCTTTTATTGAATTCCGATAAAAATTGCATACTCCTAAAAATCTTTTAAGTTTTCTCAAGGTCTTTGGCACCGGAAAAGATGTAATTTTGTTTATATTATTGTTCATTGGACTTATTCCTTTATCGGTAATCTCGAATCCTAAATAATTTATTTTTGGTAAGAAAAAATCGCATTTTCTCGGGCTTAACGTTAAATTATTCTCTCTAAATTTGTTAAAAACTAATTGTAATTTGTATTTCATTTCCTCGTAAGAGTCTGCTGGGACAATCACATCATCAATGTACGCTAAGATGTTTTGGTCTTGTAAGTCCGCTAAAATCGTATCAATAATATTTTGGAAAATGGGCGCTGAGCTAACGTGTCCGAAAACCATCCTATTATATTTAAAATTGCCGAAGGGGGTTACAAACGAAAAAATATTCTGTGCTTCTGGGCTTAAGACCACTTGGCTGAATGCACTATTGAAATCTAATTTTGAAAAAAATTTAAACCCTGCTAATTTGGTGATAATTTCATTGATCTTCGGAATATTATATGGGAATATGGTGGAGATGTTATTTATCAGTCTTAAATCTAAACAAAGTCTGTGTTCTCCGTCCTTCTTGCGTACTAAAATCATTGGACACGCATAATTTGAGTTGGTTTTAGAAATAATTCCTGCCTGCTCCAAGTCTTTTAATTGTGCTTTCGCAGTGTTTTGTAGCGAGTACGGTATGTCATATGGTCTAGATTTGATTGCGTGGTTGTGCGCTAATTCAATTTTGGGTTGGATTAAGTCCGTAGCCCCAATGGTCGAAATGTTTTTTGAAAAAATGTCCGCGTACTGTAATACAAATTGTTCAAAATCTTTCCTCCTCTCTGCGCTCATATGTTCTAGTTTAAAATCTGTCGGTTCCAAATCCTTTTTCCTCTGTTCTATCACTTCGGGTGTCGCCTGAATCAAATTTATCATTTCTTTACAAATATAGTTTTCCTCCTCCTCTGGCTTATTTTTCTCTTGTTTAATTTCAAAATTTTCTGATACCTGTCCCAAAATCATATGTTTATTTAGAGTAAATTCCGATTCTGTGTTATTTTGCACTCTTACCCAGATTCCCTTCTCTGCCATTTTATAAATCCCATAATTCATGCTTATATAGTTTTTCTGTACTGGTTCAAATAAGATATCCGTGCCTTCCTGTACTTTATTCTCGGGTATGATCAAAATCTGTTTGGTTTCATTCGGCAAAAATCTGATTTTCCTGTTAATTCTGGAAACGTTGGGTTTTTCTATTAAACTGTGTATTTGTGTATCTCGCGGTGTTTGATTTTGGTTTCTAAGTTGTATCTCTAAGTTTCCAATTTTTAAAATGTTATTTTGCGTGTCAATTACGCCTTTAACTCTTCTAATGAAATCATAACCGAAGATGCCCTGGTATGATTGTGGGAAATGTGCTCGCGTTATGAAAAAAATATGTTTGAATTTTTGGTTGTCAATTTTAAAATTTATTTCTACCGTTTTTGTGTAATTTATGTTGTGTCCCGTTAACGTGGTAATAGTCACCGATCTTGATATATATTTAACTGCAACATTCTCTTTAATATTTTGAAAAAACTCGTCTGCTAACACCGAAATTGAAGCGCCCGTATCTAATAAAATGTCTGTTTCCTTCTCGTGGAATTTTGCTCGTACCGTCGGTAATTTTGTCATGTTCTCCTCTGTGACAGAAGCTATTAATTCAGCCTTATCTCTAACTTTCTCTCTATACATTGCTATTTTTGTTTCAGGTCTTCCCCTATCCTCGTTTTCTGTAGGTCTTCGCGTACCGTTCCGTGTATTAATTTGCCTATCACACTCTTGTGTATTGTCCCTAAGATCATTTCCCGAATTGTTTTCTCTAGGATTCCTTCTTTCTCTTTCTAAATTATTTTCTCTAAAATTCCTCTCCTCCAACCTATTGTATTTTTTTTCAAAATTTTTTCTACCTCTCTGCGTGCCACATTCATCTCTAAAGTCATTCCTAAAATCTATTTTCTCTGGTTTCTTGTGTATTTCCCTAAAATCTCGTCTATTCCTCTGTGTATACATTTTATCTCTACATTCATTCCTAAAATCTCCTTTCTCAGATTCATTACAATTTCTTCCAAAATTTAAAGCATTCCTCTGTGTACTATTTTCTCTATTAAATTCATTTCTAAAATTCCTTTCCTTCGATTTACTGTAATTTCTTCCAACATTTAACGCATTTTTCCGTGTGTTATTTTCTCTTCTCAAATTATACCTCACAGGCTTTTTTTCATATTTATATAAGGGAGACCAATCCCTGTGTCTTTGTGAATTTTGCATAAATTCTCCTTCAGTCCCCCGCACTAGTTTAAAGGCCTATAGTTTTTATTATTCTCTCTCCCTCGAACGTATCTGCGCTCCTCTCTAGTATTTGCATAATTTCTCTCGTCTACATAAGATGCAGGATTTCTGTCCCAATTTCGAAAATTCCCTTGTCCTCTCATGTTAAATTCGTTCCTGGGCCGCGCTCCGAAATTTCTATATCTGTCGTTGTTTGGATTCCACTGATTCGACCTTCCGTTGTGCACATAATTAGCTTCCCCGTTAAACGATGCAAAATTCCTATTCTCTTGCCCATATCTGACTTGCCTCTCATTATTATTTTGACGTAAATACATTCTGCATTCCCTCATAAAATGTCCGGGTCTGCCACAAAAATGACACAAAAAAATGTTTTGTTTCTTTTCTACTTCTGCGTGATCCTTGACTTTTAAGTTATTAATCTCTTTAGTGATATTATCCAATAATTGTGCATTAAATTGTTCTTGTTCCTTGCGCAGTTCCTGTATGTTATTTTTTTGTGATATATTATTTACCGCTACTACCATTGCCGCTAAATTAGCTGACTCTAAATTTTGTGCTATTTTTACCGCTTCCGTGAATGTTTTGGGATTACCTTTAATCACTTCAATTTGGAATTCTGGCCTAATAGCTTCTATAAATTTACTAAGGCTTAATTTATCAATAATGTGTTGAGTGTCATCGTTTATCTGAGCCTCTCCTATGTACTCCAACGTTAGTGTTCTAATCCTGTGTGATAATTGTTTTATAGTTTCACCTTGGTTTTGTTTAATTGATGAAAAAATTACTTGGTTGGCGGTGATATGGGGTTTGTCTGTAAAAAAATCTAAAAATCTGCGCTTGAAAGCTTCAAATGAGGTTTCACTCCTCAACTCCCGAGAACTCATATAAAATTTCCTAGCATTATCCCGTAATCGCGATTTGATTATAACCAATTTTTCTGCATCGTTCCAATTTCCCAGTTCTGATATAGCGCTGAAGTGTTCGAAAAACAATTTCGTTTCTTCCATGTCTTCCCCATTTAATTCCCCTAACAAATGTGTAATACCCGGAATTTTGCTGACGTGAGCTACTGGGACTTCGTTCCGTTCTTCTGCCATGACTGAAATGTGGAAAAAAAAAATTCTGCGATTTCTTAACCAAAATTCTATATCCTAAGTGCAATTATCCCCTATTACCAAAATCCTATCCCATATAATAAACACAAATTTTCATGCAACATAAATACACTCCTAACATTACAATTCTGGTACATAAAATTCTTTCACAATATAAAATACACTCCTAATATGCATACAAAAAATTTCTAATTTCCTCAAATTTTCGAATTTTGATCCCGTGTTTCCCTAAAATAATACATATATCCCCTTATACCATGGCATAACAATTTGAAGAAAAGAATTGAACAACATGAATTTTTTCTTTCTTCCTTTACAATCCTCATTTCCGGAAAAAAAAATATACTTTATTTAAAATTTTCCTAACGTACAATTTAGCCTACTCACAAAAAAAAAAATTTTCAGTAATTCTATTAATTATTTTTATTTCGAATCCTGGTCATCGGAACCATTAATGTTACGAGGTGTTTCACCTCACGTTCGATTTGAACGCTAAAATACGGCCTATAATTGATCTCAAGTGGTTAAAACTGAAAATTAAGAAGTAATTAATAAGATTTGAAATGAGGACACGGATTAGATTTAAAACAACAAAATAATAAGTTTATTTACAAAATTAACATTTAAAATAAAAAGCATGAAATAGTTTAGCCCAAAACACATGAGCTTGTAAGTTACTCCCTTAAAGTATGAGAACATAGTAAAATATGAAAACACCACAAAGCCTCTTAAAATAAATTCTACTCAAAAAATATCCCAAATACATCATCAATCTTTATCGAAAAACTATTAATCCTCATAAGTCATTAATATATCAGCAATCCTCAAACAATATTTCTACTTGTAAAAAAAACATTGATATGTTGCAAAAACGTTATACCCTCCAGGTAGCAATAATTTAAAAGAGAGGAGAGAGGACATTTCAAAAAGTGTTGTACGTAGCAAGTAGGCCTCACCTTATCTCTTGGGCCAAACGGCCATACGTGCTCTTCTGTAAACGGGGACCGGAGAGCATTTTCGCTCCGTCAACTCACACCCAACTTCACTTCACCAGCTCGCAAGAGGCACTCTCGATTCCTCTTTTTGCAAAAAAACTCTCTCCAAAAACTTGTAATATCAAGTCTCCTCCCTCTCAAATATTATTTGCTGACCGGATTTAAGCCCCCTAAATATTACTGGTGGACACTTGGCTTCCACTCTCAGTGGCCAGTCCGTGACAGCAGGGCTTGGTCAGTCCCCTGAATTATTGCTGGCTGGGATCCCACGCTCCTGCGTGAACCCCCGGGCTTAACTGCGCCCCCAACGACCGCTTACCCCCCGGATGCGTCTTCCTTCATCTTGTGCTGGACCACCCACATGCAGTCCAAGCTCCACTGACCCTTCCCTTTGCGGGTGGCCAGGAGGGAACCTTATACCTATTGCGTGAAAAGCCAGGGGCCATCTTTTGTAGGTCGCCATCCTCTCCACTCTTTAGCAATGTTACATATTTTTGTAAAACACTATGTAACAGGTGTTCTGCATCGAATTACTCTAATCATTCTAGAAAGGGTTTTAGGCTATTTCGCGTTCCTAGAAACGAAGAAAGAAGAAAACAATGGCTAATAAATAATTGGATACACGGTACTGGGGCACACTCGTTTGAGCTAAGTTCTACAATATTCTAATTGAAACTTCTTTTTTTATATAAAATATTTATTTTAAACACTTATTTTATAATTTCTGTAACTATAGTATGGAATCCTATGGGCTTCAATATGCTTGAAAAGTCAGCCTGTAGTAGAGGAGCTCTAGGTCACATCAGACAAATTTCACTGTCTAGAACAGGAGGGGACCAACCCCCTGGGGGGTCTACCTGAAACCAATCAAACCTATACGCACTGGAACAGGTTTTCTATCCTTTCAGCGTGCTTAGTAGTACTCAAAGTTGCCTCGTGCATACAAGAAAGTTCACCGTTCTTTAAAGTGTGCGATATATATACACTAATAGAAGAACTGTAAAGAGAAAACCACCTGGAACTATAGAAGGCAATGTTGTTTCTCTGTGTTTAAAATGTGTTATTATGTGTATTATTCAGTTTCTAAGAAAAGTATTGTTTTGCGTCAAATGCTAAACGATATTTCCATTTGAGCTGAACATTGGAATGAAATAGATTTTTGCAAGACATAATTATGAAAATACTGCTATGTCTATAAACACATAAAGTTGTTATCTAAATATATTTCACTTAATGCAACTAATGCTATTTAAAAATATTGCTTGTGTAAGTTTTCCGCTCTGACACTATATATATTACAAAATAATGAAACGTAGTTACGGTGCTTTAAAACTTCCCCCTCCTTCAGATGGCATATAAAAAGTGCATATGTAACGAACTTCTACATAAATGCTGAAGATTTTGGTATTTATACATTCCTTTCTTCCCAAAGAATTGATTCAATAATAATGCTCTTGCGTTTTGGAGAATATTTCTTACTTTCCCTGTATGTATTGTATAATGAATAGTGAAAGTATTGTGATGGGGTCAAAAATTCGAATTCGAGGTTTTGATGGATCGTTTTTTGGTGATGTGTGTCCTTGTGTCTGTGGACATCTCATGAAGGACCTTTTCAAACGAAATTTGGTAAAGATATTACCATCAGTGAATATTAGGTGCCTACTGATTTTGAAGTAATCAAATGTTCGGAAGAATCCCCCACCTCCCAATTTGCATTAAATTCTGATAAAGTCAGAAAACTATTGAGAAATATGTTCATTTTTCATATGAAATAGTATACGATAAATTTGTTAACATCATTCTCGTGTATATCGCTCCATTCACGAGAGAAGATAATTTGTGTAATAGTTTTGTGTTTTGAAATCTAACCATTTAACAAAAGTCATTTATATGTAAGCAATGCTCTTCTCTATGTTTGTCTGTAACGATTAGAGATACATTTGGCAAACTTTTCGACTCATTAGCGAAATATCGCCAGTTTAATTATATGGACTACATTGTTTACTGTGGAAGCTATCAATATTGAGAATTTTTAATTTAAAGTTGCATAACATGTAAGTTGATTGGGTACTTCAATATAGTTTTACATGTTGTCATCTAGAAAATTTTCAAATAAAAAAAAACATTGTGCAGTTGTTAAAAACATTGTGCTGTTGATCTTATACATATTTTTTCATTGTGATGGAATTAAATGCATTGCATTATATAGTGAAAGTCATGTGCTGCACAGATCAGATTTTAATTTCATTATATATGTGATTTTTATTGAAAACATTACTAAGGAGTCTTGCATTAAAATGTAATTAATCCGATATTCAAATTTTCTACATTCTGATTTATACTTATTTTCAAATTTGTGAAAGATATTCAAATAGTTAATTATGTTATAATTGTAAAGCATTGATACTGATTGGACGTGAGCAGTAACTCCTACACGATGCAAAGACATTTCTTCTTTCACAGCGAAATAGTGGTGTTCAAGACCTACGGCACATTGTATTTAAGATTGAATTAACTTCATGTAAATTGATGTGGGCCGTGCATGACTTTTCTTATATTAGACAATGAATTTACATATTTTCCAGTGAAATAATTATGTATAAAATCCATGTCACAATAACTGTAATGTTGAATTACGCATTTTGCGCTTTTTCGGATGTCAACATATAAACCTCAAAGGACGCTAGTTGAACATTTATAATTGGTACAACTTTAAATTGGCAATTATCAATATTGATAGCCTACACAATCGGTAATGTTGCCATATATTGAAATATTATAATAAATAATTCATCAATTTAGTGTAATTTTTTTAATTTTAACGATATATTGATCAATCTCAGTCGTAATATATCGTCCAAGTTGGCGATATTTCGCCCGCTTTTCTGCATTATATTTTGCCGCTTTCAAGAACTTTTCTATAGATGACTAACAATTGGAAACTGGATATGGGGATTTTTATATATAAATGATATTAGCAACTAGATTGAGGTATGTGTGTGTGCGTGTGGGGAGGGATCCTTCCAAAAATTTAGATTACGTTTAAAATTAATAGTGTTCCATTATACAATGGATTTATATATTTCCCAGTAAAATAACTGTGTATAAAATCCATGGCACAATGACTGTAATGCTGAATTGCGACTTTGACGCTTTTTCGTAAGTCAACATTTAAACCCTAATGGACACTATATGAATATTTATCATTGGTGGAACTTTAAATTGACAATTATCAATATTGATAGCCTACACAATACGTAATATAGCCATTTATTGAAATATTTTAATAATTAATTTATCCATATAGTGTCATTTTTTAAATTTTGAAGATATTTTCATCAGTCTTTCAAATGTCGCCAAGTTGGCTATGTATCGCCCACTTTTCTGTATTATTTTGCTTCTTTCACGAAATTTTCCATGTACAACTAACATTTGGAAACTAGATATGAGGATTTATATATATAAATAACATTAACAACTTGATTGAGTGGTTGGGGTGGGGGAGGGGAGAATCCTCCCGAAAATTAGATTACGTTTAAATTAGTAGTGTTCCGTTTTTCTTATATTAGACAATGAATTTATATATTTTTCAGTGAAAAAAATTATATATAAAATCCATGGAACAATGATTGTAATGTTGAATTTCAAATTTGGCGCTCTTCAGAAGTCAACGTATAAACGGAAGTCAACGTATTCGGAAGTCAGCATATTTCTTAAGCAGATGAATTATTTAAAAACAAAAATTTAATTATATATTATTATTTTAGTGCATTTTTCTCTAACCCCCCCCCCCATAAAAATATATATGTATATACGAGTGCATTGATCCTCTTTACTATCAACCAATTAACTTTCGATCAAACAACACAAAATACCTAGGAGTAAAATTTGCAGAATTAAAAACATATTACAAAATATTATTGAAGTTTTGGAATTTATATGTGTAAACTATATCAATTAATTTCAAATACATACGATTAACACATTGTAATTTTTTTTCCTTTTTTGTAAATTGTGCAAGAAAAAAATTTGAAACATCCGTGTTTTGAGTACCCCTCATTTTAAAGGGTTTGAAAATATATCTTGATTGATACTAAGTTTGACAATGTGCACATACAGAGGATAACTCCCCCCCTTCCGAGGTTGCTTATGACGTCACGTAAACTAATATTGTGATGTGGAGACACACGAGATAAAATATTTTAATTGCTTAAATTATTCGTTTCTACAAAATATTTTTACTGCAAAACTTAGGAGGGGGATCTAAAGAAATTTTTGAAACGCTCTGCATGAACTCGCCCGAACAACTGACTTGATTCCAGTCCGTGTGACGTAGTTTAGAAAATCGCCAGACTTGGAGGGCTATAATCTCCATTATCGTTCTTTGGATCTATTTTCATTTATGGCATTATTTCAGTGACCAATGTGAAGTTACAAAATATTTATTTTACACTTTTAATTAGCCTAAGACAATTAATGTGGCATTTTTTTGCACATTTGGGTTTTGTAAGTTTGAGGGCATTGGCACAGATCAGATTTTACTTTAGATTACTGAAAATATTTTATTCGAAGCCCCGATTATGTGCAAGAGATTAAAATAAAAGGGGTACATGCTTCTGTACATGTCGTTACAGGTCACATGAAACAAAATTCACTGTTTAGAACAGGTGGGGACAAACCCCCTAGGGGTCTACCTGAAACCGGTCTAACCTAGATGCACTGGAACAGGTTTCCTATTCTTTCAGTCTGCTCAAATTTGCCTCGTACTCAAATTTGTAGCTCTCAAATTTGTAGTTCTCAAATTTGCCTCGTGCGTACAAGAAGGTTCACCGTTCTTTAAAGTGTGCTATATATATACATTAATAGAAGAATTGTAAAGAGAAAACCACCTGGAACTATAGAAGGTAATATTGTGTCTCCGTATTTAAAATGTGTTATTATGTGTTTAAAATGTGTTATTATGTGTATTATTCAGTTTCTAAGAAAAGTATTGTTTTGCGTCAAATACTAAACGATATTTCCATTTGAGCTGAATATTGGAATGAAATAGATTTTTGCAAGACATAATTATGAAAATACTGCTATGTCTATAAACACCTAAAGTTGTTATTTAAATATATTTCACTTAATGTAACTAATGCTTTTAAAAAATATTGCTTGTGTATGTTTTCCACTTTGACACTATATATATTACAAAATAATGCCCAAACGTGGTTTCGGTGTGTTTTAAAATTTCCCCCTTCTTCAGATCGCAAATAAAAATTGCATATGTAACGAACTTCTACATAAATGCTGAAGCTTTTGGTATTTATACATCCCTTTCTTTCCAAAGAGTTGATTCAATAATAATGCTCTTGCGTTTTGGAGAACATTTATTACTTTCCCTGTATGTATTTTATAATGAATATTGAAAATATTGTGATGGGGTCAAAAATTCGAATTTGAGATTTCGAAGGATCGTTTTTAGGTGATGTCTGTCGTTGAGTCTATGGACATCTCATGAAAGACCTTTTCAAACGAAATTTGGTAAAGAAATTACCCTATAAGAGAAATTATTACCCTATAAGAAATTACCCTAAGGAGCCTATTGATTTTGAAGTAATCAAATGTTCGGAAGAACCCCTCACCTCCAAATTTGTATTAAATTCTGATAAAGTCAGAAAACTATTGTGAAATATGTTCATTTTTCATATGAAATAGTTTACGATAAATTTGTTAACACCATTCTCATGGATTTCGCTCCATTCACGAGAGAAGATAAATTGTGTAATAGTTTTGTGTTTTGAAATCTAACCATTTGACAAAAGTCATTTATATGTAAGAAATGCTCTTCTCTATGATTGTCTTTAACGTTTGGAGATACATTTGGCAAACTTTTCGTCTCATTTAGCGAAATATCGCCAGTTTAATTATATGGACTACATTGTTTATTGTGGAAGCTATCAATATTGATAATTTTCAATTTAAAGTTGCATAAAATGTAAGTTGATTGCGTACTTCAAAATAGTTTACATGTCATCTGGAAAATATTCAAATAAAAAAACATTGTGCCGTTGTTAAAAAAGTTGTGCTGTTGATCTCATACATATTTTTTCATTGTGCAAGAAGTAAATTCATTGGATAATATAGTGAAAGTCATGTGCTGCTCAGATCGGATTTAAATTTCATTATATATTTGATTTTTATTGAAAACATTACTAAGGAGTCTTGCATTAAAATACAATTAATCCGATATTCAAATTTTCTACATTCTGATTTATACTTATTTTCAAATTTGTGAAAGATATTCAAATAATTAATTATGTTATAATTGTAACGCATTTATACTGATTGGACGTGGGCAGTAACTCCTACACAATGCAAAGACATTTCTTCTTTCACAGCGAAATGATGGTGTTCAAGACCTACGGCACATTGTAATTATCATTGAATTAACTTCATGTAAATTGATGTGGACAGTACATGACTTTTCTTATATTAGATAGTGAATTTATATCAGTGAAATAATTATGTAAAAAATCCATGCCACAATGAGTGTAATGTTGAATTGCAAATTTGGCGCTTTTTCGGAAGTCAACATATAAACCCCAAAGAACGCTAGATGAACATTTATAATTGGTACAACTTTAAATTGACAATTATCAATATTTATAGATATCACAATAGGTAACATTGCCATATATTGAATTATTTTAATAAATAATTCATCGATTTAGTGTGATTTTTAAATTTTAACGATATTTTCGATCAATCGAACGATCAATCTCAGCCGAAATACATCGCCAAGTTGGCGATATTTCGCCCGCTTTTCTATATTATATTTTGCCGCTTTCAAGAACTTTTCTATATATAACTAACATTTGGAAACTGGATATGGGGAATTTTATATATAAATAACATTAGCAACTAGATTGAGGTGTGTGTGTGTGGTGGTGGGGGAATGGGATCCTTCCGAAAATTTAGATTACGTTTAAAATTATAAAATTAATAGTGTTCCATTATACAATGGATATATATATTTTCCAGTGACATAATTATGTATAAAACCAATGGCACAATGATTCTAATGTTGAAAAGCGAATTTGACGCTTTTTCGTAATTCAACATTTAAACCTTAATAGACACTGTATGCATATTTATAATTGGTGGAACTTTAAATTGACAATTATCAATATTGATAGCCTACACAATAGGTAATATAGCCATATATTGAAATATTTTAATAAATAATTTTATCAATTTAGTGTCATTTTTTATATTTTGATATTTTCATCAGTCTTGAGCCAAATGTCGCCAAGTTGGCTATGCTTCGCCCACATTTCTGTATTATATTTTGCCTCTCTCAAGAAATTTTCTATATACAACTAACATTTGGAAACTAGATATGGATATTTTTATATATAAATTACATTAGCAACTAGATTGAATGGTTGGGGGGGGGAGGGGAGAATCCTTCTGAAAATTTGATTACGTTTAAAATTAATAGTGTTCCCATTTTCTTATATTCGACAAAGAATGGACAGTAGTGAAAAAATTATGTGTAAAATCTATGGCACAATGACTGTAATGCTGAATTGCAAATTTGGCGCTTTTTCGGAAGTCAACATATAAACCCCAAAGGACAATATATGAACATTTATAATTGGTGCAGTTTAAAATTGACAATTATCAATATTGATAGCCTACACAAAAAGTAATATTGCCATATATTGAAATATTTTAATAAATAATTTATCAATTTAGTGTCATTTTTTGAATTTTAACGATGTTTTGATCAATCTTGACGAAATCAATGCATTTTGATCAATCAATGACGAAATATATTGCAAAGTTGGCGACATTTCGCCCGCTGTTCTGTATTATATTTTGCCCCTTTCAAGAACTTTTCTATATATAACTAACATTTGGAAACTATATATGGGGATTTTTATATATGAATAACATTAGTAACTAGATTAAGGGGGGGGGATCCTTCTGAAAATTAGAGTACATTTAAAATTAATAGTGTTTTTTTTTTTGTAGTACACAATGAATTTATATATTTTCCAGTGAAAAAATTATGTATAAAATCAATGGCGCAATGTTGAATTGCAAATTTGATGCTTTGTCGAAAGTCAACATATAAACACCAATGGACACTATATGAACATTTATAATTAGTGCAACTTCAAATTGACAATTTTCAATATTGATAGACTACGCAATAGGTAATATAGGTATAAATTGAAATATTTTGATTTTTTAATTTAGGGTTATATTTTAAATTTTGAGGATATTTTCATCAATCTTGGACGAAATATCGGCAGATTGAATATATTTCGCTCGCTTATCTGTATTATATTTTGCCGTTTCAAGAATCTTTTCCTATATACAACTAAAATTTGGAAAATTGATATGGGGATATTTATATATGAATAACATTTGCAACTGGTTTGAGGGGGGGGGGGAGGAAGGATCCTTCCGAAAATTAGATTACGTATAAAATTAGTAGTGTTCCATTTTTCTTATATTAGGCAATGAATTTATATATTTTTCAGTGAAAAAAATTATATATAAAATCCATGGAACAATGATTGTAATGCTGAATTTCAATTTTGGCGCTTTTCAGAAGTCAACGTATAAACGGAAGTCAACGTATTCGGAAGGCATAATATTTCTTAAGCAGAGGAATTGTTTAAAAGCAAAAATTTAATTATATATTAATATTTTAGTGCATTATTCTCCACCCCCTCCCATAAAAAACTAATATATATATACGTATATTGATCCTCTTTACCAAAACTATTGAGCACCCTTGAATTTCACTCTGGCTTCACTTGCATTTAATTTCTAGCTACATACCTGTTTAATGGACAAGAATAAGGGCTGGAGTTAAAGCTCCTTCTTTCATATGAAAAAAAATATAATAATGCAGATCATTGATGCAATTACGGACTCCATTACAGTAGATACTTGTCTACTGATGTGAACAAAATGTCTCTGAAAACGAGGTCTAAAAAAAGAGTCCAAAGTGAAACTCCCGATTATAACTCCATTTAATATTTAAGAGGGATATATTTAAGTGCTTTAAGATTTCAACTTTAACAAATTAGTAATTGTTTTAAGTGTTTGTTAATGCTAAAATTTATTAATATCTAAAAGACAGACATAATAAGCAATTCAAGTGTTTTCTCATTAAAGTTTTACTAGCTTTAAAAATCCAATTGTAATGAATTTTAATTTGTTTTAAATATCTGTTAATAACTGAACCAATATATTTGACTATATCGGTCTGAAAAATAGTCAAATATCTTATTTAAATGTATTACGAATATTGATATCGCATATAATTTTAAGCATCTATTTTATTTCATACAACTACTTCGTTACTGATTCCTGAAATTAATTCTATAGTAAATTTAACATTTTAATATTTTTAATATTACATATAGTAAATTTTTGCATATTTACTAATGAAGTTATAAATTAAAAATGCCACTCTAAAGCTAATGCTTCATAATTTATAATTGAGATTTAAAAAATAAATACACTTGATAAACATAATTAAAATAAAATATATAAATAGGAATAATTTTGAAAATAAACAGGTATAAATTACTATATTTATCTTATTTCACCGTTTGAACTATCTCCCCTTTTTGTACACAGCTGTTTGAAACCCTCCGATTGGACAGTAGTAGAAATGTGTTTAGACGAAAAGAAGATTGCAAAGCGCTTAGTCCAAGACATAAGAATCCCTGTTTTCCAACGGTATAGAATGGCCTTTTTTCATTGCGTAGAAGATATTATTCCCTCTCTATGGAGGCAAATTTTCCCTGAAAGACGTAGTGATTTGTTTCTTCACGAAGAACTTGAATCAGTCAAACTATGGTGTTTACATTTAGATGATGATTTCGAGAAATTGATTCATCGTAATAAGGAATTTTGGTTTGCTTTTCTCAGAGCCGGAGTATTGGACAGATCAATATCAAGTGTGCTTCAATGTTGGGGTAAATTGGATATAAATGTAAGAGATATAGCCCTTGAAGTTATAGCTAAGGAAACATATCAACATGATGATTTTGGTTTTATGGACCCTGAAGAAGATATTTTCCGTTTTCTGTTGACACAGATATCTAAAGAACAAAGGGCTGAATTATTATAATATATCTTTCAAAACACCCAAGTTAATATATTTGCATTCTTTCTAAATTGGCCTGACCTGGATCTTTTAGTTCCAATTATTAAAGAGCTATGGAACATTTTGCCTGAAGATAAATACAGTAACATTTTAGAAGCTCTAGCATACAACTATTCTGATGTATATAATGATGTTGGAGTAAAGGATTATATGGATTACGAATATGGATACATAATAATGGAGCTACTAGAAGAAACTCCCGATCGTTTCAAGCGATATATATTTGGCAACAATTATCCCTGTGCAGACTCCAGAATATTATATACTCTGCTAAATGAGGGACACCTTAATTTACATTATAAAGCAGTTTTTAAACATATATGGAATCATCTTACGCTTAAAGAGAAGAGATTGTTCTTAAGATCTCATTATGGTCCAAGATTTTGTAGCAATTTGGCTACAGAAGATAATTGGGATCTACTTAACTCAATATTAGGAGAATGTTTGCCTGAAGATGAAATCCATATATTTATGAAGGAATTGCAGATATAAACTAGGAAAATATCTCAGCTGGTGATAAAGGAAGAGCGAATGAATATATGATTAAATTCCCTCTAAAGCAGAAAAAATTTTAGTTTATTTAACAATAAATTTTGCACTTGAAAGTAGAAGATCATTTTTATTTTCAATAATTGTTTTATTGCATATTTACTCTACATAAGATTATTCGAATATCTTTGTTAGGAGAATGTTTGTCTGTAGATTATATTCCCAAGTTCTAGAAGCAAATTTTAAGATCTATAATTGGATGATATCTTCTCTGAAGAAGCTAACGCAGTTTAATGTACGATGAGAGATAATAGATAATGAAAAAATGATATATTTTAAAGATGCATCTAAAACACGTTAATTTTCCTTTCTCTAATACTAATGTTCTACTGTGGATACAGAAATTTTTTGTTAACATAATGATGCTGGACTAAATTAATTAAAATGCTTTATGCTTTTCCTTTAGAGTGTAATTATTGAAACATTTATGTATTCAATAAAATACATTTAATATTAGTCACATTATTATTTATATTACATATCCAATTCATACTAATACCTATATATTCAAGGTTTCCGACAGGATGACAATTTTTGTTGGTCTTAAAAGTCTCCTTTATCAGGTAACTGTCTTAAAAGTATTTTGTTGCTGTGAATTGATCAAATATCTAATTTTTCATCGAAGAAATAGAATCGTTTTACAAAAAAACCCATGAAGAAATTATAATATTACAAGAGATATGAATCATGCATTAAGCATTGATTATGAAACACATTTCCACCCCAATGGACACTATTTGTACATTTATAATTGGTGCAACTTTAAATTGACAATTATCAATATTGATAGCCTACACAATACGTAATATAGCCATATATTGAAATATTTTTATAATTAATTTATCAATTTAGTGTCATTTTTTAAATTTTGAAGATATTTTCATCAGTCTTGGGCGAAATGTCGCCAAGTTGGCTATGTTTCGCCCACTTTTCTGTATTATATTTTGCCTCTTTCAAGACATTTTCTATATACAACTAACATTTGGAAACTAGATATGGGGATTTATATATATAAATAACATTAACAACTTGATTGAGTGGTTGGGGGGGGGGGGGGGAGGGGAGAATCCTTCCGAAAATTAGCATACGTTTAAATTAGTGTTCCATTTTTTTTAGAGTACATAATGAATTTATATATTTTCCAGTGAAAAAATTATGTATAAAATCAATGGGGCAATGACTGCAATGTTGAATTGCAAATTTGATACTTTATCGAAAGTCAACATATAAACACCAATGGACACTATATGAACATTTATAATTAGGGCAACTTTATATTGACAATTTTCAGTATTGATAGACTACGCAATAGGTAATATAGCTATATATTGAAATATTTTGATAATTTAATTTATCAATTTAAGGTCATATTTTAAATTTTGGGGATATTTTCATCAATCTTGGGCGAAATATCGCCAGGTTGGCTATATTTCGTCCGCTTATCTGTTATTATATTTTGCCGTTTCAAGAAGTTTTTTCTACACACAACTAAAATTTGGAAACTAGATATGGGGATTTTTATATATTAATAACATTAGCAGCTGGATTGAGGGAGGGGGTGGGGGGGGGGAGGATCCTTCCGAAAATAAGATTTCGTTTACAATTAGTAGTGTTCCATTTTTCTTATATTAGACAATGAATTTATATATTTTTCAGTGAAAAAAATTATATATACAATCCATGGCACAATGACTGTGAAGTTGTATTGCAAATTTGGGGCTTTTCCAGAAGTCAACATATAAACCCCAATAGACACTATATGAACATTTATAAATGGTGCAACTTTAAACTGACAATTTTCAATATTGATAACCTACGCAATAGGTAATATAGCCGCATATTGAAATATTTTAATAATTTAATTTATCAATTTAGTGTCATATTTAAAATTTTGAGAATATTTTCATCATTCTTAAATATAGCCAACCTGGCGAAATATTGCCAGGTTGGCTATATTTTGCCCGCTTATCTGTATTATATTTTGCCGCTTTCTAGAACTTTCTATATATTGCTAACATTTGGAAACTATATATAGGGATTTTTATATATGAATAACATTATAGATACTAGATTAAGGGGGGTGGGGGAGATCCCTCCGAAAATTAGATTACGTTTAAAATTAATAGTGTTCCATTTTTCTTATATTAGACAATGAATTTATATATTTTTGAGTGAAAAAATTATGTATGAAATCCATGGCACATTGACTGTTGAATTGCAAATTTGGAGCTTTTTCGGAAGGCAGCATCTGAACGGAAGTCAACATATTTCTTAAGTAGAGGAATTATTTAACAACAAAAATTTAATATTTTAGTGCATTCTTATCTGCCCCCCCACCCAATCTATATATATATATATATATATATATATATATATATATATATTGATCCTCTTTATCAAGACTCTTGAGTCCCCTTGAATTTCACTCTTGCTTCACTTGCATTTCATTTCTAGCTAATAACAGTAATGCGAAAAGGCAACAATAAGCCATATACAAATCTCCTTTTAGTAGCTCTGTTTGTATATATGACGTACTAAGAGCGATTGCTCGCCTTTGCTCAGGATTTACCATACAAAACTATGATAAAAATTACACCGGAACATATAGGGCCGATTGTGATATATTACCACTGAATGCAGCATCGCAATTTAGAGATGTTTAAATAAAATTAAAGTTGGAAACTGTTTCATAATCAATGCTTTATGCATGATTGATCTTTCTTGTGATTTCTTAATACATTTCGTTGTTGAATATGCCTGTGAGAAATTAACCATTGTGATAGTTTCCATTTAAATTCTTATCCCAATCCTGCGATTTTCAAAAGTATCCAATACGTTCCATAAACTCCCACAAAACTCAGAAATTTAATTGAATTTCACGTTTTAAACCAACAATGTCCAACCTCTTTCGTTGTGAATCATGGAAGAGAGCAGAACTCCTAGGAAAAAGTGTCGTTTTTCACTAATATCTCGAGAACCACTGGACGTAGAAACTCGAAACTTGGCCTATGTTTTAAGTGGGGCGATTTCAAGACTACCAAGACAAATATCATGAAATTCGATTCAGACGTTCTCCAGTAATGGTGGATCATACATGCATACTTTTCTTCTTTATATATATAGATTCTTGCCTTTTCGCATTACTGTTATTTATTTCTTACGAATGGCAAGAGTAGATAATTTATTTTTCCTTTGGGAATGGCAACACTGGTCTCTTCATTCCGTGTTCGACAGGTTCGTGCATTTGCAGTGTTATTTTCCAGGTATTTTTGTTTTCTTTTATTTTTTCTTCTTTATGCATTTTGTCCAAGTAGAGATAGTTTATAGATATAATCTATCTATTTCTTCAGAATTTCTTCATTCATACATTTCTTGTGTTTGCTTCGACAAAATGCTTGGACCCGAGGAAGAGTTTTGGAGAAGTGAACAAATCCATCATTTGGGCCTAGCTCTTATCCACGTGTATAGCATTAATGCTTGGATTTCATTTGTTTTCATTTTATCGATTCCATACCAATGATTTTTCATGATTTTCTTTTAACTTGATGATTCGAAATTTGTATTTTTTTCTATTTGATTGAAGATTTGCAGATTTACACTTTTATTTTGTAGGCTTGTTAGAAAGTTAGGTTTTTTGAGTTACAGATTCTCACTTTTTTTTTCATTGGACCTTCAAACTATTATTATATTGATTTGTATATATATCATTTTAAATATATATTATATGTATATAAAAATATAAAATTGTAAATCCAATGGTAGAATGTAAGTAGTAACTCATAAAACACTATCTTAAAATTTGCCTACAAAATACAATAAAATAAAGGAAATTCAACCATAAAGGAAATTCAATCATATTGTATGTATTTATATATATACTTAAAATTACATAATATTGCAAAAAAAATATTAACCATTGCGAAATACGTTCATTTATTATATGTGAGTATATTAAAAATTTTGATAATTTTAAATATACTCACAACTTTTTGACAAAATATAGAATTGTGCTAATCGTACTTTTTGGATGCTGTCAAATATTTGTCGGATAAACTAAAAAATGCAAACTTCGAAGCATTTAAAAAAATAAATATGAAAAAGTACCTTACGAATTCAGACCAAACATAGTTGGGAGGAAGATTTTTCAATTTTTCTATAGTGTCAAGATAAAAACTCTGTTATGTTATTTTTAGTCGCTAAGGAGCCGATTTGTGTAAAATTCACACAAAATCGTGCTAAAATCTAAACTCACTCAAATACTAATTCAAATTTTATAAAAAAATCTGGTAAAGGTGCATCTTCTTGCGTCTTGAAGTATCTGCGTACCAAATTTCATGGCCGTACAACACATAGATTTCCCGCTACAAACCACACACACACAAACAATTTAATTTAATGAGTTAGATAACAAAATCGAGAATTTCGGTTTTCAAATATTTGTTAGCTTATGGGACGTTGCAAGCAAAAATTTTCGAATTTTCTAGTCAATTTCGGATGACACATACAGGGTTTGAAATAGGATGCTTAAAATTAAATAATAGGATGCATAAAATTCAATAATCCCGCACATAAAAAATCGCGGCGCGGGAAATCGCGCCCTTACTATCCTCCTAAAATTTCGAAAACGAACGTGAGGAATGGGCGGGAGAACGCATGTGTCGCGGACCCGAGCGTGTTTTCACCATGGAGGTGAAATATATCTTTTCTAGCTATACAAAATGAACTTCACATTTAAATCTGAAAAAAAAACCCATCCTGGTCACATTTGTAAACAAATTTACAAAAACTATTGTTTAATTATCACAAAGTGACATGGATTATCAAAGAAATTGAACTTAATTTTAAAAGATATTGTATTTTCATCAATTAAGTTCCACTTTCATTAATTTAATATCATTTCACCAATTCGGCAGCATTTTCATAAATTTGACATCCTGTTAAAAAGTTGTCAATGGGTTATCCAGATTTGTGGATAAGTTATTGGCTGATGCCCTTTGGCCCTATTGATATACAGACCAAAACTTTTTGCTCAAATTTAGCTTTTTTCCAATATTCAATATTAAATGGAGTAGCAGACACGTCTTTGGTGAAAAATTCACCGTTTCCGTGGATGGTCAAATGACAGTGGATAAAACAAAACTAGTTTTCCAAAATAAATTATCTGCTGTTGAATTTTTGAAGCAAGTGGCGACATTTGGTTTTCGCAAGTTTCATTTGGACATTCGTTCGGGATGGAATGCAAACATCGACGTTTTCCAAGCAACAGACGCTCCAACTAACACTATGCGCGCTTCAATTATATTGACTGAAATTTGGACGTGCTGACTTTACATATTATAATATGATAATACTGGTGCATTATGCCTTGCCTAAGGTGTTCGCTGTCAGAAGTTGATCATGAACCGACCTTAAGAGCGGCCGAAGACTGGCGAAAAAATTGGCTCCTCTTGCGTGAAATTAATAAGTCTTTTTTTTAATTTGACGTATAAATTAAATTATCCGCCTACTGATAATTATCCTTGTAATCCACCATGTCTAGTGGGGGGAAGTAGCGTACGCAGAAAATTTGTAAGGGGGATTACAAAGTTCTGTGTAATGTTACTGTTTTTCGTTGCGACGTTTATACTAAAACAAATAATGTTTAAAAAAAGACAAAGTTATGAAGGGCTTAATTTTTGAGTAATTATTTTTGTGAATGAAATATGCTTTGCGGAAGCAAGATGATAAACGAATTGGAATAATCAAAATAAAATCTGACACTTTAGCAATTATTTAATTCTTCTTTTGCTGCCCCTTTCAGTTTCCCACCTGAGGCACGTACCTTGGTCGAATCACGGATCCCCGACATATAAATCCGGAGATTTCATCCCCTAAATTTTTTACTAAAACTGAAAGGGAAGCAAAAGAAGGATTAAATAATTAAAGGGAGCTGACCTTGCAAAAATATGTGTTTTATAGTAAACTATTTGTACTTTAGCTAACTTATATGTATTATTTATCTTTCTGGTGGGAATGTAAGCGCCCAAAGCTCCCTCCCTCTCTGAGATATAAATATGTCCACCATCCACTCATGCGTGAGCAGTGGCGTAGCAAGTGGCAATGACAAGGCGGTAGTTGCGCCTCTGGAAATATTGTGGGGGGAGGGGGAGGACAAAATTCATATTTTTCCATTCCGGAATTCAAACTTAATAGCAAATTCCCTATTTATCATTCCACGTTATAGTGCTCAGAACACAGAAAATATGCTGCTGATATAAATCCCCCCTCCAATATTTTAGGACTTCGGACAACGCTGCAAGCAAGGCAGCCGGATAAATTGACCACCTAAAGTTCTACGTTTTTTTAATTAACTTAGATAGGTGGCCAACTTATTAAAGTATGAAATCACCTATTTACAAAGAAATCCTTTTGTCAAAATATTCAAGATAGGCAGGTGGACAACATCCAAATATGGTTGACTTAGCAGATTTCATTGCATCTATGTTCAACAACTGCATTGTTCAAATATGTTATACATTTTTTTCATATTAAAAAGATATATCGCGCATTCTAATATCCCCTATCCCTCCACCTCCACACCTGCTTAATTTTTAAGCATCTGCAGGTATTGGAACTAAACAATTGCATCATTAAATTCGATACACTTGATCTTATAATATAAAAATTATGGACATCCTTTGAAACTGGACGTCGGCATAGAGGCAATCAAATTTTTGGAAATTGTTTCTTTCATGTTTAATATTAATTCAAATCTTATTTTTTGACAAACACAAGACCACATTTTTGTAAAAATATTACTATTATAATGAAAGTTACAGGACAGCGTTGATTGGGGGGGGGGCATCCAGAGCAGCATCCACAGGGAGCTAAACGTTAGTAGTTCGTTAAAAAGGCAAACCAATATTTATTGGATACGATGTACTAAACATGTACAGTACATAGTACATGTACAGTACATGGACAGTGGCGTAGCAAATGCAGGCAGTTGCTCCCTCTGAAAATATTGTGGGTGGCAAAAGGTATGGTTTTCCCCTCGGAAATCAAAAACAATGGCATCCCACGCTAATACTGCTGTTAAGAATATAAAGAGTATGCTACAGATATCAACCCCTCCCCCCGTTTTACTACCCTCAAATTTTCAGACTTGCAGAGTTGCTGTATATGGGGCACAAAATTGTCTTTTTACCCTGGACGCCTGGATTTTTATGGCGCAAGAACAACTAGTCCATGCTGCCCTGACTTGTTTTAGGTACCTTGGCCCTGACTCTGTTATGAACAATCAAGTTATTAGATTATAGCATAGGATATTTAGACTTACATTTTATCCTTTTTCTTTTTTTAAATAAATATTCAAAATATTCTTCTTCGATTTCCAAAAAGTAATATAGGCTATATCCTGGCAATGATTTATGCACCCCTCCAGAACTTTTAATACATCCCCCTAAATTCTAGATATAAATAAATTACAAAGTATTCACACACACCAATAATTTTGTACACCCCCCTAGTTTATGAACAGGGATGGATTATCCAATAGGCACACTAAGCATGTGCTTAGGGCATCAGCAAATTAGGGGGTACCAATCAAAATACATTATCCTTTTTTACTTCAAAGAGAATAAAATAAATCCCCTGATCCCACTAAAATTAAGACAAGCAATATTTTTCATTATTCTGCAGCATGATTTTTATCTTCAGTAGCAATATTATTCTCAAAACTTTAGTGCTAAGTAGACCTTACTACGTATAATCGCCCGTTTTGTACAGTGCATGGTCCTTTACACAAATCCAAGTTGGCAGGGCTTGATTTACAGTAAATGGGAATCATGGCCTAATTGCATCTGGGGGCTCTTTCTAAACATATCCTTATATTATTCTTAAAGCTTTAATGCTACATAGTCCTTTCTAAGTATAATCGCCCGTTCTGAACAGAACATGGCCCTTCACATAAATCCATGAAGGGCTTTTCAAATTACTTTATAATTGGACTTATTTTCAAACGTGGAGTAGCGAAAATGCGGAAAACTAAAATATCTCGAGAAAGGCTAGTCCTAGAATAATAGAGTTTGTCTTATTCTTTCCATCGTTAAAAATTAAGCATAAAACAATCATTTTCTTCATATATATTTTAGTATACATAGTGTCTTAATATTGATTTCGACACATTTTGCAGGCTATTTCACAAAAAAACAGAAAAAAAGACAGTTTTTTTTTTCAGATACGTACCAAATTTAAAGCAGCACTAAGGTCGCTCATAAATGACTTATCTACCAAATTTTTTTTAATTTAGTGAAATACTGTTTTAGCAAAAGTGGATACATATGATTTTAGCGGGTCATTTTGCAAGAAAAGATAGGTTATTTTTTCAAGAAATGTACCAAAATTAAATCAGCATCAAGGTAATCCACAAGTAACTGACCTATAAACCTCTATTCAATTTGGCTAATCAGTTTTGAGTTAGAATGAATTCATACATTGCAGAGACAGGTACATAGGCGGACCAACACACACACAAACTGAAGTCAAACTAAAAATATATTTTCGTATTCTAAAAGTCCCAAAACGTGTAGATCTGACGAAATCGCGAGTTGCGATATCCGACACGATTCTAATACTGTCCAACCGCCACGAGAAAGTCCCCAGACAGCAGACGTTTTGGTGGCGGTCGCTATGGAAACAGGTTATTCCACTGCATTTTAGGTGTGACGGAAAGCGCTTTATTCAATTTGGCGCAGATAGAACCGACGAAAGTCGCATTTCGCTTTGTAGTGGGGTCAATGCTAGACGTGTGATTTTTAATTCTGTGATTTTTAAAGCTGTGAAGTAACTTGTACTGTGTTGCACACTTTGTGGATTTTGTCTAGTTGAAAAATGACTACATTTGAAAGTGGAAAGACTTTGCATTCGCAAGCAGGTGCAATAGTCCACAATGTTACAGCATTTTTTGAAGAGGAAAAACCGCAAATTCTCTAAAAATACCAATTTCAAATGCAATGAAGAGAACTGCGGAAGCGACAGAGGTTTCAGCGTCATCAGTTAAAAAGATAAAAGTGGGGGAGGGGGAATCGCTTAATGACACTGAGATAAGTATTTTATCTATTTGAATAATTTACAATTATTGCTTAAAGAAGCTATTTTAAAAGTTACACAAAATGAATGGAAAAAACACCGTGAACACTTTGAAAAAAAAGAGAATATTTATTGGAAGAAAGATGAACAGATAGAAGATATTGTTGTTGTTGTTGAAACCCAGACCGTCCGACCTACCATAAAGGTGTAAGGTAACTGTTTGGACGGTCGGGAAGTGCCACATAATTTAGACCGGAACCCAGTGGGGGAGGCATCCACAGGGACCGTACCCTCCTTCCCCTACCACCAAACTTTCGGAAGGACTTTCGGACCCACATGTTTAACATGATCGTACTCCGCATGAACACGGCGGCAGTTTTGGCAGGGACTGGAATCGAACCCGGGCCTACCGAGTGCAACTCCAGCGCGCTAACCAATGAGCTACCGCGCCCTGATAGAAGATATTGTGAAGAAATTAATGATAAATTTGTCGGATAGCGATTTTCAGACTCTTCTTCAAGTAAAAACATTTCAAGTGATTTGGACATAGTAGATAATAGTTATTCCAATGAATGTGAATGAATATTTTATAATTAATTAAAAAATATGAAAAGAATGAATATTTTAAAGTCAAAATTTTGCTTATTTATCATTTATTTTTGCCGACTAATAATTGTGTAACTTGCTGATTGAAAACTGTAATAATTTTCATTTAATTCGAAATTTAGTTTTAAACAAAATGATTTAAATTGTAAGCTTTTCTCTCCCAAAATCGCCCGAACCTAAAAGAAAATATCTAAAACTACTCTGTTCTAATAGATTGACGGCTTCCCGTAGCCGCTTTCGCCTATAATAACAAATTACTTTGTGAGTTTAAATGACGAGAAATTTTTAAGTTAATCTATAATTTAATGTCATTTAATACGAAAATTTTGTTTAACTGCAGGATAAAAAACATCTACTATTTTCTTTTAGTACATCATGATAACCGAAACGGATTCTTCGCTTAACGAAGTGCGCTTGATTTGCCAAATGTTGCAGTCGATTTTAAACCTTTCTCCCTCCTTTCTTCGACTTTTCTACTTGCGGCAACCCTGTTCAGAGACTTTCTCGTGGCGGTAGGACAGTACTTTCCCTTTACAGTACCATGTATTGTAGGGAAAGCAAAATGTCTTTTCTGTAGGGCACTTTGGCCGACAAAATTAATTTCGCATATTTTGAATAAATATCAACAAACGAGAAACAAACCTGAATTTCAGTAGGGAAAGTAATGTACTGTTGATCCGTATAAAATTTTAAAAGCGTTACTTACTCTTGAATTTTTGAATATTCATTATGAGAAGTGTCTATAGTAAACTCATCTAATGAACACCAAATTGCTTACATTTTTAACGTAATTGCGGTAGCAGCTTTCTTCTTCAAGTGAAATATGCATAAAGAAGTTTTTTCTTTGCCATAGCGGCGATTATAGTTTTTTCTGCGTTTGCCATTAATGTCATGATTTTAGAAAATATATTTGCACATGGTAATTTAAGCATCGACTAGTAAATGCGGATAAAGGAGAATTTTAAAATATAATTAAATTATTTTATTAATTTTGTCCTTCAGTCACATTCTGACCGTTTGATATCTATTTGACTGAATTATTATGAGTACAAAAAATAAAACTTAATATTCTAATAAAAGACTGCTTAATATAAGTTAAGGAAAACATTAATGCCTCCTTAAGCATTCTGAATTTGTTTAAATTTGTTCAGCAAAACATAGATATTAATAGCAGATGAGGCCAAGCAGGCTATTTTAATCCAATAACAGGGTGTTATATAAAAAGAAAGTACTGTGAAGGTGATCATGTATCACCACCCATGAACAGTCACCAACCAATTAACTTTCCAAACAACTTAATATACCTAAGAGTGAAATTTGCAGAATTAAAAATATATTACAAAATAATCATGAAGTAAATAGTTTTGGAATTTATATGAGTAAACTTTATCAATTAAATTCAAACACATACGATTAACACCATGTGATAAAGGGTTTGAAAGATTTTAAAGGGTTTGAAAAAATATTTTGATTGATACTAAGTTTGACAATGCACATCTTCAGGAGGTCTCCCCCCCCCCCCCCCCGCGAGTTTGCTTATGACGTCACGAAAACAAAAATTGTGAAGTGGAGATGTGGAGACACACGCTTTAGAATATTTTAACTGCTTAAATTATTCATTTCTATAAAATATTTTTGCAGCAAAATTCAGGAGGGGGGGGGGGGGGTCTAAACAGATTTTTTTTTACGCCCGGCTCGCTCAAACTACAGACTTGATTCCAGCCTGGGGGACGTAGTTTAGCGAATCCCTCGACTTGGGAGTGCTATAATCTCCATTATGAGGTTACAAAATATTTATTTTACACTTTTATTTAGCCTAAGACGGATAATGTGGCATTTTTATGTACATTTGGGTTTTGTAAGTTTGAGGGGATTGGCACAGATATGATTTTACTTTAGTTTGCAGAAAATATTTCATTGGAAGTACCGATTATGTGCAAGAGATTAAAAGAAAAGGGGTACATGCTTCTGTACATGCCGTTACTGGTCACATCAGACAAATTTCATTGTCTAGAACAGGTGTGGGCCACACCCTCTAGGGGGTCTACTTGAAACCGGTCTAACCTAGATGCACTAGAACAGGTTTTATATTCTGTCAGCGTGCTTAGTAGTACTCAAAGTTGCCTCGTGCATACAAGAAGGTTCACCGTTCTTTTGAGTGTGCTATATATATACACTAATAGAAGAATTGTAAAGAGAAAACCACCTGGAACTATAGAAGGTAATGTTGTTTCTTTGTGTTTAGTATGTGTTATTATGTGCATTATTCAGTTTTTAAGAAAGTAATTGGTTTGCGTCAAATACTAAGCGATGTTTCTATTTGAGCTGAACATATCGAATGAAATAGGTTTTTGCAAGACATAATTATGAAAATACTGCTGTGTCTATAAACATATAAAATTGGGTACAGCTTGAATATAAAGAATTTGGTTTTCTCAGCTTTTTTCGCGAGCGATAAATCGCCAAATGTGGCGCGAAAATAAATTACATTTGGTGCGAAATGTCTTTTTCTGGCAATCCCTTTTAGCGTTCTGATATCTGGGGCTTCGGCCTTTTTCACACTTTACAACAAAGTTGAAAAGTGTTTATGACTTTGTTTATTCTGTCTGTCTGTCCGTTAGCACGATAACTGCCGTAAAAATGACTTTATCAAAATGAAATTTTAGTATGTTTTCCAGACGGTCTGTGGGACCTATGGGAATATAAATAAATAATTTCACCCAATTAGTTTTTTATTGAACCCGGGTTGAAAAAATGAAATACATTGAACCCTATAGGACCTTATTTTTCAAACATTTTTTAAGTAAATTTAAAATTCACGAATTGCTTCGATATTTTTAGGAAATATTCACATTATCCGACAGAATATATAAAAAGAAATTCAGTGAAATATGTTAAGTAGTTTTTTAATTAAAAATTATTTAATATGGGAAACAACAATTTCAATTAAATTCTGATTTTGGGATATCCTCCAGAAAGAAAAGAGAGATATATTATATAATAAATATCTTTCCAAGTGTTTAATCATTTTGCATATGAGAGGGGCTTCACATTTTAAAATAAATTTGGTAGATAGCAATTTTTCATTTTTTTCACACTTTACAACAAAGTTGAAAAGTGTTTATGACTTTGTTCATTCTGTCTGTCTGTCCGTTATCACGATAACTGCCGTAAAAATGACTTTATCAAAATGAAATTTCAGTATGTTGTTCAAACGGTCTGTAGGACCTATGGGAAAATAAATAAATAATATTACCCATTTAGTTTTTTATTGAACCCGGGTAGAAAAAATGAAATACATTGAACCCTATGGGACCTAATTTTTCAAACATTTTTTAAGTAAATTTAAAATTCACGAATTGCTTCGAAATTTTTAGGAAATATTCACATTTACCCATAGAATATATAAAAAAAATTCAGTAAAATATGTTAAGTAGTTTTTTAATTAAAAATTATTTAATATAGGGAAGAAAACAAATTCAATTAAATTCTGACTTTAGGATAGCTTCCAGAAAGAAAAGAGATATACTATATAATAAATATCTTTCCATTTGTTTAAATGTTTTGCATACGGGAGAGGCTTCACATTTTAAAATAAATTTGGTAGATAACAAAGTTTCATTTTTAAAAAATTTATATAACTCTTCATGATATACTTATTTGATGGCATTTTTAATGCACTTTCCTACGTCCTAGAGAGTTAAAATTTGGTACAATTTGGTAATCAATGCTTATGCATGATTGATCTTTCTTGTTATTTTTGTTGTGTTGTTGAGTGTCAATATTGAGAATTTTCATTTTGAATTTGCATAAAATGTGAGTTGATTGGATACTTCAAAATAGTTTTACATGTTGTCATCTGGAAAATTTTCAAATAAAAAAAAAACATTGGCCGTTGTTAAAAACTTTGTGCCGTTGTAAAAACATTGTACCGTTGATCTTATACATATATTTCTTCATTGTGAAAGAAGTAAATTCATTGCATTATATAGTGAAAGTCATGTGCTGCACAGATCAAATTTTAATTTTATTATATATGTAATTTTTATTGAAAACATTACTTAAGAGTCTTGCATTCAAATGTAATTAATCCGATATTCAAATTCTCTACTTTCTGATTTATACTTATTTTCTAATTTGTGAAAAATATTCAAATAAATAATTATGTTATAATTGTAACGCATTGATACTGATATAACGTGGGCAGTAACTCCCACCCAATACAAAAACTTTTCTTCTTTCACAGAGATATAATGGTGTTCAAGACCTACGGCATTACGATACGGTATTCAGCATTGAATTAATTTCAAGTAATTTGGTGTGGCCAGTACATTACTTTTCTTATATTAGACAATGTATTTATATATTTTCCAGTGAAAAAAATATGTATAATATCCATGGCACAATGACTGTAATGTTGAATTGCAATTACGCAATTTTTCGGAAGTCAACATATAAACACTAATGGACACTATATATGAACATTTATAATTGGTGCAACTTTAAAGTGATAATAATCAATATTGATAGTTTACATAATAAATAATGTAGCCACATATTGCAATATTTTCTGTGAATCACTTTTATTGTAAGATTTTTCATCTATGATTCTTGTTCATCCTCTTTGCCTTTCATTAATTATAGTTGTTCTGTTTTCCTTGATGGGTTTCAGTGGAGGTCCTTTCTACTATTTGTTCCCCTATGATTCCATAGTTTATTTTCTTCTCCTCCCTCTCCTGGATGCATCTCAACTTTTTTCATTCCATTACAACTGCTCACTTTCTCTGCATGTGTATACATTGTTCCCGATTCGCGTTTCGTGGTAAAACTTGATTTCTTAACGATTTTTTCCTCTATTAATGTTTACATAAGCGTAGAGTTAATGGGGCTCCCCAATATTTCACGTGGGGGGGGGGCGAGAGTATCATTTCTTCGCCCCCCCCCCCAATTTTTTGGTCCAAAATGAATGATCTTCTAAAATTTACCTCTTTTATAGGTTGGGAAACAATTTGGTTTTTTTTTATTTATATTGAATTTTGAAAAATGTGATATTCAAATGTTAAATGTGAAAATTTGTAACTAAAAATATAAATAAAAAATTTTGTCTACAAAGGTTTTTAAAAAAAAAATGAAAATCCAAACAAAAACCGGTGATTGTGAGCGATTATAACCACCAGATTAAACCGGAGGTGATGATGTATTAGATGATGTATTGCTCAGATTTGAGCTTGATATTAAAAACTTCCGCGGTCAAAGCTACGATGGGGCAAGCATTGTGTCCGGGATTCATACGGGACTTCAGGTTAAATTTGAACAAGTAGAGCCAAGGATTCTATATGTCCACTGTTAGGCAAATTGCTTGAACCTCATAGCATAAGATTGCTAACAAAATGTTGACCAGATTAGAAATACTATGTCCTTAGTTAAAGAGTTGATAAATTTTATAAGGGCTGCCCTAAGAGATTTAATTCATTTACAAAAACTGAAGACTCGACGTCTCTAAGACCATTTTATTTAAGATTCATCTCAATGACCTAGATGGACTTTAAGGCATCATTCCCTATGTTCTATTTTAAAAAACTATAAATTATTGCTGACCTTTTTGGAAAAATTTTCTCTAACTGAAAAAAATTAAGCTGGTTCCAAAGCTGAAGGCTTTTGGAAGAAATTATCGAAACAGAAACATTTTTTTTTTATCACCATTTCTGAACAAATTTTGTGCCATATTGAGAAAACCAATATTTTATTACAAAATCACACTTTACATTTGAAAAAATGAATTCAGATAATCAGTGATTTAAAATTAACTTTCCAAACCATGAGAGAAACCCTTGGGGAAAAATTGACTTCTATTGCTAACGATTGCAAATTATTACATTTAAAAGAAATGAAACTTAAACAGAGAAAGAAAAACCCAAAATACGAATACAACCCATCAAGTCAACCACATGAATTTTCTGAACTGGAATTTTATGGCAGAATTTTCAAAGAATCCATTGATAATGTTCCCTTTGGCCTCAACACAAGATTTAGCTCCGTATTTCAAGAACTTGTAGATAATGTTGAAGAGTTTCTAACCTGCAGGTATGTTGGACCTGAAAAATTTATAAATTTTATCAAAGTGATTTAGAACAAGACAGATTAGTATTGCACAGAAATATGTATCATGATATAGCGGTTGCTCAGGGTTAAGGGTTTTCAAATTTGAACTTTCTCTGATGTTCTGGATAGTTTTAAACAAGATCCCATAGCATTTTCTTGCCTCAGCGAAGTAAAAAAAATGATTTCATTAAGATTAACGATACCAGTGACATCGTGCTCATCAGAAAGATCTTTTAGCATGCTTAGAAGATTAAAAACTTACCTGCGGGCAACGATGACTCAAATGAGACTTAACAATTTACTCATAATTAATTTTTACAAAGAGGAAGTTGACAATTTAAACATGGAAAAATCAGCCAACGAGTTTATCATATTAAATCAAACCCGAAGAAATACTTTTGCTGTAATTTAATCAATCTTTATACACAAGACTGAAATACAAAATGTTAATAAAAACTGTCTATTTGAAAAAATATGTTTTAACAATTTATTTTTATTTTTTTTTCTTGAAAATGTCTTCAAGACTCTTATAGATATTGAAAATTGTGATTGTAAATTAAAGATCTCATATTTGCATTTTTTTTAGAGTTGTAACATCATTACTATTTCAAATAATGTAAATGCTTCGATTTTGTTACCAAATATTAAAGTCAAAACTTTTATAAAAATTTAGGTCCTGATTTTCTTCTCTCACATCCTTTTCCATATACCCATTTTTCTTTACATTATAGATAAATGCAACTATTGCACTATGTATATTATCTGAAAAATTATTGTATAAAACCATTTTTCAATTAAAAAATGTGAAATAAAAAATGAAATTACTGGCGTGTGTGTGTGTGTGTGTGGGGGGGGAATGGGATCTACTTGCTCTCACCCCCCCCCCTCCCAGCCAAAATGAAAAGTCTACGTCAGTGAATGTTTGTACTATAATTTTATAGCATTTATAGAAACTTACTATTGCAATATATGAAATAAGCATTTATCTGGATTAATTACGGTTAGATGCTCGGAGCTGAAGAATTTAGTATAATTAACCTCCAATTTAAGCCAGTGTTGTTCATTTCTGTTTTCGGCATGGTAGTCGTGGATTAATTGCCTAGGTGTTTTTATTGTTTTAATTTTCCGTAATTACTTGGAATTGAATTCGTTACAATATTATATATATATATATATATATATATATATATATATATATATATATATATATATATATATATATATATATATATATATATATATATAAGGATATAATATGAAAATTCAATGATAGAGTAGGGAGAAGTTGTAACTCATTAAACCCTTACTTGAAAAATACAAACTATATATATGCTATAATGCTTTGATAATTATATCTAGGTGTCACTAGTGTTTGTCAAGTAATAATTTTTGTTAAATTAATGATTCCATAATTATGAGTATAATTGACCAGCATTTTTTCATAGCTGTAGGATAGAGCATATGGAGATAAAATTAAATTGAAAAGTAAATAATTTGAATACGTATGAATATTCTTTATTGTTTCAGTTCTATTTTGCATTGCTCTAATGATCTATTTTTACAAAATGGACAACTTAAATAAATAATTTAGGCTTTCGCCATAGAAATGCATGCAGTGTAAGACTACTTATCACAGCGCCATCTGAATTATTGCCTCAAACGATATTGCCGCTTTCTTAGTATGAAGTTCCAACTCTTTACTTTTTCCGTAATGGTTCTAATATTAAAGCTTTCGTTAAGAATTTCGTTATTGTTAACACGTGACGTCAAGAGAAACACTGGATTATGTCTAAAATGGATCAATCATGCACAAAGCATTGATTATGAAACACTTCCCAACTGCAATGCAATTTTATTTAAACGTCTCTAAAATGCGATACATTCGACAGGGATATTTTTAAAATTTTCACAATACTACAATAATTTATTATATTTGAAAACTTAAAACTTTAAATGAACTTTATTCAAATGACATCATCGAAATATAAATCGCCTAGCTCTCTATGTAAAATAATATTTCATTCATACACTTTGATTTCATTTCTTTCATAAAGCGGTAATATTTTAAAATTATCACAATACTACAGTAATTTATTTTACTAAAATATTTAAAACCATGCACATAAAAGTACTTTCTAACTCTATGCTTAGAACTTCATCGAAAAAGGCAATGCTACAAAGTCATCTGCTTCTCTATGTAAAATTAATGAGTATTTCATTCATATCAGCTATATTCCACACTGCAGAGATAAACAATTTTGCTTTAAATAAAATCAACAATTCTTATACACACATCTTACAACTTGATATGTTTACATTCTGCACAAACGTTAAAATTAATCTTCTTTGTAGAAATAATCAAAATTTGATGATAATTTAAATTAAAAAATATTGTAAATGTTGTGGCGCAAAGTATAGATGCACAGAAAGTACGCAAAAGATAAGCGGTTTTAGGAAGGATGCAACACTAAATATGAAGTAAAAGAACTTTAAAAATCGCAATTTTTACGTTGTTAAAAAATGTGGATGCCATATTTTAGTTTGAAGTGGGTCACGTGATTTTAGCATATACTACGGGTGTGGTTATATTAATTTTTATTTCAAAAAATATATTTTGCTGAAATTTGTTTATATATTTTATAGAATAATTTGAATATTTCCGAAAACTTTCGAAGCAATTTGTAAATCTTAAAGTCGCTTAAAATATATTTGAAAAATTGTATCCATAGGGTGAAATGTATTTAATTTCTTTTACCCGGGTTCAATCCCAAACTTATTGGGTTTTAAACCCTTTCCGGGCGGCGGCATTCCAGATCTGCCGTGGCCAATGGACGGCCAATGGACTTCGCTTCCGATCTTGTTCGCAAAGGACAGCTAATTTTTCGCGCTAAGCCTAAATCTCGAAAAAATTCACTAAAAATCACCTATTCAACGCAGAAATGTACTTTCTTCAGGAATAAAGGAAATATTTATTTTTTTCTATTTGATGTATATTTTTCATACAAATCTCAATACAAAATACTCATTAGTTGCTTCCATTCTTTTATCCGAAATAAACGAATACTTTCACTGCCGGACATTCCCCTAAAACACAAATGTATTATCTCTCTTATATTCCTTTGATTTACCAACGAAATCATTAAGCTAAAATCAAAATGAGAACCGGAACTCAATTATAAAATAGCTGATGCTACTAGAAGTGCTCTATTTGTTTATATTGCAAAACCATGTTTCACCACTCCAAATGGAAAAATGATTAATTGGATCCTTCCTATGCTAATGTCAAGTATCTGCAAAATACATTGGAGTTGTTCGTATAGGCATTCAACGCCATCGAGTAGACAAATATAAACGTTCCATATGAAAACGTGCAACCGTGACCGCCGTTTTTTAAGGTAAAGTTTTCTCCGACGACCGTCCTTGAATGCAAGGTGTGACGACCGTCCTTGAATGCAAGTTCGCAGTCGACGAGCGGGCGTGTTAACCGTCAGCAAAGGGTTAATTTTTCATTTACATTCCCATATGTCCCACAGATCGTCTCACTAACCTTACTACAATTTCGTTTTGGTAAAGTCATTTTTACGGCAGTTATCATGTGAATGGACAGACAGACAGAATGAATATTATCATAAACACTTTTCAACTATGTTGTAAAGTGTTAAAAATATGAGTATTATGTTCAGGGTGTCTACTAGGTCACGAATGTAACGAAAAAGTCACGAATCGTCAAAAAGGTCAAGAAAGTCCCAAAAAAGTCATGAATTTGTTGTTAAGGTCAGAAATTTCGCTGATTTTGGAATATTCAGTAGAATTTTGCAGGGATGTTGCACCTGCGCCAATTGCACCAAATCTAGTACCCTAATACGAATTGTGCCAGTTTTCATGTTTTCCGTATATTTTGACCGACCTGCGCCAATTTCAAAATTCAATAAAAAAGAAAAATCGGGCAAATATTAAAAATTCTCCACGAATTTTCCAAAATTCCCATGCGTACCTCGGTACTTGGAAATATTTTCTAGGGCCAACTTTTTTGTTTATTTCAGTAAAATATGCGAATTGACTGATGAAAACAATTCCTTTTCCAGTGCAGTCATTGCTGGACGTCCGTATCAGTTTGCATCCATTTTCATCTTCTAATAATTCCATATCAGAGCTATAAAACTATTTTATTTTTATAGTGCGAGTTAAAATGATCAATTATTTTACTGAATAAATTATTTTTTCTTAAATTATTCGATTGCGTAATTCAGTTTTATTCCCAGGCGTTGCCGAGAATTCTCAATTATCTTTTTCCATCCATGTCCATCCTCTTATTATTGCGTATTAGCTAGACTAAACTAACTTATTTTCATATTTTGGTTAATGTTAATTTTTGAATTATTTTCGTATATAAGTTACGATTGCGTAATTCAGTTTTATTCCCGGGCGTTGCCGAGAATTCTCAATTATCTTTTCCATCCATGTCCATCCTCTTATTATTGCGCATTAGCTTGACTAAACTAACTTATTTTCATGTTTTGGTTAATTCTAAAGGTTAATATTTTAATTATTTTCATATAAATAGTACAATTTCACAATTCAGTTTTATTCTCGGGCGGTAAGAAATATTTTGTGCAATTTATCAAATAATATAAAAGTTCAACTCTTTAGCAATGAGACATTCCCTTGCTGTGCTGTAAATCCAAAGGCATTTAGTTTTCTATGTTTTAATAAATTTCAGATTTTGAAGTGGTAAATGTGTTTTATTATGTTAATGTTTATTTTAAAATACGTTTTTTATTAAATAAACAATAAATAATAGAGTAATGGATTGATATATATTGCACATTTATTTATTCTTGCACAGAAAAATAAATTGTGCTTTGATAATCACAGTCATGAAGAAAATTTTCTCTTTTTTTTTTTCAACTTTTCTCACTTTAAAAATCTCATTAAACCTGTTTCTTACCCCTTCTAAGGGTAGTAGGTACAAAAGTGTGCTTCAGTGATTCGAAACAAGTTTCAACTAGTTTATAAATTTATTAAAATATATTTTATTTTATACATTTCTAGAAGCAGAAAAGACTAATTACACAAGCCGACACGATTTTTGCTGACTTACAGTTGAGAGTTGATTTTAAAGTATTTTGATGTGCTGAAATCAAAAATCATATAAATTTTCGCGTATCACGTCAAGTTTTTCTCTAAAAGTACTTTGAATGTCCAAACATGGGCAAATGGTTTAAGGTAAACAAATGGTATTCAGATTTTTATGATAAATAAGTTTTAAAAATGCAAGAATGATTAATAGACGATTATACTAATTACATTAATATAGTTGTAGTATGACATTTTTTCGCCAACTTTCAAAGATGTTCTTACTGGCCAGTTCTTCTGAGTACAATGTTTTTCCCTGAACCGACTCTCCCAGAGACTCAAAAAACAGGGATATTTCTATCAGCGAATCATCAGTTTATGAGCAAGTCCCGCATAAATTGCGGTATCAAAAGTTTGATGCATATAGTATTATACAATAAACACGGAATGCGATATTTTGAAAACTTGATGTGATACAAAAAATAAGTAGCGTCCTATTTGAAATCAGTATACCAAAATTAGTTAAAAATTGGTGTTACTTCCAAGTCAGCAGATAATTTTTTTTTTTCGTCGGCCTCTGTTATCTTAGCAAATTACACTTGCACTCACTTTTTTTAACTTAGTCTTCTTTCCAAAAAGGTACATTTAGAAACGAAAACTTGGACATAATTAAAAAATAATATTAAAAAATATTTATTTGTAGGTTTTAGAATCTTAGAAAGTTTTTAATTGTATTTCGTACATAAATAAAATGCAACATAAATTTTCAGTTTTGTGAGATTGCATAATTAGAAAATGCACAGTGCCAAGTTCCAAAAACAATGTTAATAGCTGAGCCTAAAACTCTTTCGCAAGGCAGAAAAATTACATTTAAAAGTTGAAGATGTATATGTATGCATTCAAAATTCAGACTTTTTTATTGTTTTTTACCTCCACCTACTTTTAATAAATATCAATTAATTCAAAATTAATTTTTCGAAAAATTTTTGTTCATAATTTTTTTTTAAAAATAGCTGTATGCACTATATTGAATTTTGCTGAAGACGACAAGGTAAATTTGAAAAACTGTGGGAATTTCACTTTGAAAAATGATCAGTAGGTTGAACAAACACATTGACTATCTTGTAAATTGAATGACCTTGTAAATGATGTTTGGTGTTGTACAGCCAAAATTGTCATTTTCTTGACTCATATTTCGCTAATGTATTTGAATGTATGCAGACCTGTTAAAAATTTTAGAAACACTTTTAGACGGATATTAGGTATGAGTATAGACGTATTTTAAATTTACTGCTCCTAAAGTTTGCAATTGCTGCTTCGAAGCATTTCATGCTGCTCCAAAAGTGAGTTTTATACCTGCTCCGAAGCATCTCTTGCTGCTCCAAAAGTGAGTTTTGTGCCTGCTTCGAAAAACTTTATGCTGCTCCAAAAGAGAGTTTTATCTGCTCCGAAAATTGATACGAAGAGCAAGTAGTTGGTCAACATACATGCAAATGATTAAATACTCAAAATCTCGTTTATCTCAAATTAGTTTATACACAATCAATATGTTTTATATCTGTTTTCATTGGAAATAAATTTTCGGAATATTTTAGTGTATTTTGCTTTTCAGCAAAGTTTTTATATTATCTGAATGCAATTTTGAATTTTATTGTACTTATCAGTGACACTATTAAGTTTTATATGAATATTCATTGCATTATAGTTTTAGTAACAATTATTTAATATAAAATATAACCTTAATTAGTCTCATCATGTAGGGATGCAGAAAGTGTCAGTTAAAAAATTTTCTCTTGAAGGCAAAGAAATTTAGGAGAAATATCCCCCCAAAAATTGTGTAAAGTTTTGACAATATTTTTTATTTTTGTGATTGTTATGTCTTCAGGCGAAAAGTAACTTTAACTTGTTATAATTTAAATAATTTACTGGATTTTATCTTATTTAATTTATTTGAAAGAATTTTTCTAAAACCTGTAAAATTTCCCCCGAACTTCATTTGTGCGTTTGAACATATTTTGTTCCCGTGAACAACTGTATGTGTGCTAATAATTATGGTAGCCATGTAGATAAATTCATAGTGATAGTATGTTATGCGTTTGAATGCATTTAAGTAACATTACAGATGATTTTATTTAGGTCATGAAAAATAGCCACAAGGGCATGAAATTACATTTTAAAAATCTAGTAGAAACCTTGATATTCGACGTCCACTTCAGAAGAATATTGTAAATATAAAACTGTACTCTTTGTTATATTAATTTTCTCATTTTTCGATATTACTATTTTTACAGATCGTCAAAAACCGAGGAAAATTGGCTCGATTTTACGAATATGGTTACAGTTGAGAGTTGTTTTGTATGCTGGCTCTTCCCATGTTCTATGTGGTAGATATCTTGTCATGATTAGTTGAATTCCTGTGATTTCTGTGACGATATTAAAAAAAACTATTTAACAAATGGGAATTTTAATTCATTTATGTCAATGTTAAAGTAAAATTAATAAAGTATTCCCCAAATTCCAAGAAATTCCTTGGTTTGGTGTATTTATCTTCTCTTGTAATGTCAGAAAAATCGATACATCTGTTTTGAGTCTGTGCAAATGTTAAGGATTATGAGTATAGCGGAACTAATTTACCTTTGTTTCTTTTACAGGTTGTGAAAACAGATTTTATGAAATATTCTTATATATAATATTCTGCTACAAGGTATATGAACTAAAAATGAGTTTAAGTACGGTGTATATCTTTGAGAAATTGATAGACGGTTACGTAAAGGCTCCGCCCTCATTTCAAGAGCAGGCTATTATGACTTTAGCCATCCACTTATGTGAAAATGCCGAAATCAAGAAAAGCTTTATATATGAGCCGGAACCCCTACAATACAAATACATTTCTTGGTATGAATGTGGGAAGATAATTGAAGAACGATCCACTAACATGTGCCAGAAACTCCCACTTCCTCCTGCATTAAAGAATAAATTGATTTCTCGTATTCGGCCAATAACTCTGCAACTATACAACTGGAACAGGAAACAGGACATGTTTTATATTTCTCCCCCTTTTTTAAACAGTTGCTTGAAACCCTCTGATTGGACAGTAGTAGAAATGAGGTTGGATGAAAAGAAGATTGCAAAGCGCTTAGTCCAAGACGTAAGAATCCCTGTTTTCCAACGGTTTAGAATGGCCTGTTTTCATTGCATAGAAGATATTATCCCCTCTTTATGGAGTCAAATTTCCCCTGAAAGACGTAGTGAGTTGCTTCTTCACGAAGTACTTGAATCAGTTAAGCTATGGAATTTACACTTAGATGGGGATTTCTATGAACTGACTCCTCGTAATAAAGAATTTTGGTATATTTTGTTGACAACCGGAGTACGGGACGGATCAATATCAAGTGTGCTTCAATGCTGGGGTAAATTGGATATAAATGTAAGACAGGGAGTCCTCAAAGACGCGGTTATGGGAGCAGCGTCAGGGGTTAATTCTGGTTTCAATGAGTTTGACACCGATATTTTATGCTTTTTGTTGACTCAGATATCTAAAAAACAAAGGGGTGAATTATTCCAAGAAATCTTTCAAGACACCCAAATGGCTATACTTGCATATTTTGTACAATGGCCTTACCTGGATCTTTTAGTTCCGATTATTAAAGAACTATGGAACATTTTGCCTGAAGTACAATACGGACACCTTTTATGTAATCTTGCATACACCTATTGTGATGAGTATCGTTTAGATGTTGGAACACATGAATATGTGGATTACGAATATGGATACTTAATAATAGAGATATTGGAAGAAACTCCTGATCGTTTCAAGCGATATGTATTTGGCAACAATTACCCGTGTTTTTTTGCACGCGACGGAATATTATGTACTATACTAAATAATGGACACCTTAAGTTACACTATAAAGAATTTTTTAAACAAATTTGGAAGCATGTTACGCTTGAAGAGAAGAGATTGTTCTTAAGATCGCATTCTGGTACAGAATTTTGTAGCAATTTGGCTGTAGACGATAATGGGGATCTACTTAACTCAATATTAAGAGAATGTTTGCCTGAAGATGAAATCCATATATTTATGAAGAAATTGTAGATATAAACTAGGAAAATATCTAAGCTGGTGATAAAGGAAGAGCGAATGAATATATGTTTAAATTCCCTCCAAAGCAGAAAAAATTGTAGTTTATTTAACAATAAATTTTACACTTGAAAGTAGAAGATCATTTTTATTACCAATAATTGTTTTATTGCACATTTACTCTACATAAGATTATTCGAATATCGTTGCTAGGAGAATGTTTGTCTGTAGATTATATTCCCAATTTCCAGAAGCAAATTTTAAGATCTATATTTGGATGATATCTTCACGGAAGAGGCTAAAAGAATTTAATGTACGATGACGGAAAGTAGATAATGAAACCGTGATATCTTTTAAAGATGCAACTTAAACTCGTGAATTTTCCTTTCTCTAATACTAATGTTCTACAGTAGATACAGAAATTTTTTGTTAACATAATGATGTTGGACTAAATTAATTAAAATGCCTTATGCTTTTCCTTTAGAGTGTAATTATTGAAACATTTATGTATTCAATAAAGTACATTGAATGTTATTCATATTATTTTTTTATTATATATGCAATTCATACAAATACCTATATATTCAAGATTTCCAACAGGATGGCGTTTTTGCTTTCTTGGTCTTAAAAGTCTATTTTATCAGGTAATTATTTTAAAATTAATTTGTTGCTGTAAATTTATCAAATATCTAATTTTTCATCTAATTTTTCATCAGGAATACATTTAAAAAATACATGCAACGACATTAAGCACAAAATAATCTAAGAAAGCATTGGTTATGAAACACTTTCCAACTGAAATGCAATTTTATATAAGCATTTCTAAAATATGATACATTAAGCGTTGATATATTTTAAACTATTACGGTAATTTATTGTACTTGAAAACTTGGAATTTCATTGAAAAAGGCAATTTTAGTCAAAATGAACTTTATTCCAATGACATCATCCAAATATAAATTGTCTGCCTCTTTGCAAAATCAATAAATAGTTCATTCATATCACTTACTTGCAGTGTAACCGTTCTTTGCTAAGAATATATAATATACAGAAATTAAAACTTCAATTATGTGCAAATTCCTATAATATTTTAGATGAAGTTGTTATTCTAAATATTTTATTAAAATATTTAATATAATTATCCTAAAAGATGTATAAGAGTGTCTCTTCTCGCCATACAAAATTATCTTCACATGTAGATGTGAAGGAAAAATCATCCTGATCCCTTTTTTAAACAAATTTATAAAAACTATTGTTTAATTACCACAAAGCGACAGGGATTAGCAAGGAAAATGGATTTAATTTTGGTAAATATTGAATTTTCATCAATTAAGTGTCATTTTTATTAATTTAGTATCGTTTTATCAATTCAGCAGCATTTGTATAAATTTGACAACATGGTAAAAAGTCGCCAAATTTGTCAAAATGTGGGACGGTTGGACTAAGAGACAAACGATACAGAAACATCATTACAATGCAATTTCTTTCAAAACGCGCGTAATTTCATTGATTTTGTGACATTTTCATCAATTTGAGAACAGTTTTTTTCAATTTAGAGATATATTCATTAATTTTGCAATATTTGAGCAATTTAGTCACGTTTTAGAACGTTGCAAAATTTGTATTCAAATAGGATGGGTGGACTGACATTCAGGAGCAACCGAAACATCATTACAATACTATCTCCTCTCAAAAAAGAGTTAATTTAATTGATTTGGCAACATTTTTATCAATGTGGCGACGTTTTTAGCGATTTGATAGAATTTTAATCTATTTCGCAACATAAAAAATGCCGCCAAATAAGCGATATCCAACAAATCTCTCACCAAGCGTTACAGAGACGGACGAACGGAACTATTTATATTTTCTTAGATTAAAAGATTATACCCATATATTAAATGATTTTACCCATATATTAAATGATTTATTATTTAAATCGAAAAATATTTACTACAGTAATAACTGAGTTTAATTCCGTTTCTTTGCAAAAAAAAATTTTTTTTTTCAAATATAAACTTAGTATAATTCCGTCGCCTAGCAACATTATATAATTTTTTTTTCAAATAATTTTGCGGAACAAATATCGTTTGCACAATGTCATCTCAATGGAAGTTTAAATAATGCGCTTTTTATTAATATCTCGATGACCCTTGGTTTTAAAATTAGATACATTAAATACATTTTAAATGGGACTATTTCAAATTTACTCCGAAAATTTAAACTAATTCGGAACAGCCATTCTCCCGTGATGATGAGACAAAGATACAAAATAAACAAACCGATATTCAATTTTATTTAAATAGACATTCCAGACTCCGGAGCTAAATAACTTTGCATGAAAGTAATTCAGCAATTCCTATACAACTCACCTAACACTAAATTATAAGAATAACCCATTCCTCCATCTGTCCATCCGTAACACTTTACTACAAATTTGGCGGAAAATAGCAAATTTGGTGACGTTTTCTATAATGTTCTCAAATGGACGAAAACGTCGTCAAATTGACAAAAATGACGTTTAATTAATGAAAATTCAGTATGTTTATAAGCTTAATTTCTTTGAAAATGCCTGTCGGTTTGCGTTTATAGGGATTGCTATATCATATCTATTTCAATAAGGATTCGTATGGGAAATAATAATATTGATTGTGAGAAGTGCGTATCTTGCATTTGTCCTTGGATAATAGGAGCCCAAGTGCTGCCGGAGTACGTATGGAAGGTGCTTTGCAACTGTTTGCATTCCGTTATATAACGGGCTTGTCTTCTAGTTATGATGATTACTATTAATTATTACTATTAAAAGAAGCAGCATACAAAGGAATATGATAATTTGAAATAATCTCTGATAAAAAACTCTGATTTTATAAAAATTATTTTAATTCTTCGAAACCCGAATAATACCAAGTAGCGTCCTATTAATGATATCATCTTTTCTTGTTAAAGTATCTAGATTGTGAGTATTACTTTATTATTATAAATATTAATTTTTTTATAAAATAAAGAGAGAAAATAAATATTATAATTTTGATGGCTTTTTATTTAATGACAATTATAATTCATATTGAGTTTTCGATTATCGAAAGAAACATAAAAATTGATGACCTTCCTCCTGGTCTAGTATGGCTGAAGATCAACACCTCTGACGTTAACGCATTGGGAAGCGTATTTGACTGGGATCGTGCATGAACATACGAGCGAGATAATTATTCATTTACAGAAAATTCTCTTGAAGAGTCCTATTGGGATTTCAAGGAAACTGAATTAAAGATGTGTACACTATATGAAACCTGGAATTGCTGAATAATAGACTGTATAGGGACACTGAAAAATTTTGGACACAAGCAAAACTTAGATTACACAGCAATAAATGATATTTTTTCAGATACAACCGTCGTCTTAGAGAGTCAACTGGCCAAGTGGAGATCTAACGATCAAACCCGACTGGAACAGAAGTCTTTGACAGGGTATAAATAAAATTTCTGCATAGTGCTGGTGGAAACACTGCTCAATGCTTTGCTGTAATTTGCAATAATTAAAGCTTTAATTTGCAATAATTAAAGTTTTAATTTGCAATATTTAAAGCTTTAATTCTAAACAACTTAATTAAATATTTTTAAAGGGGAAAGTATATTTTAGCAGCATGGTGCACCCTATGCTTTTAATTTGATTTCTTGTTCTAACAAAAAAAATTATAATTCTTTACTACGGAATCACTTTGAAAATCCTCTGAGTCCATAAGAGATGAATTCTACAATAGTGCTATTAATGATATTTCATTATCGGGAATTAATTGCTGAGTAACGAATTTATCTTTAAGAACGATGAACAACATTTGGCATACAGATGCTTCAAAATTCCAAACTTTGTACCTAGTTTGCACATGTTATTCTATACAGACAAAGCCACAGTGATCATAATTCTTGGTCAGTGCGTCTGGCATTCTTTTAGCTTGTGTGTTTAAGCCATTATGAGCAAGATATACCATTTTACCGATATCTTCTTTCTTACTGCAAAGATTACTTTGCTACCATATCCTTCGACTTCTTCAACTAGTGATGTCACATTACAGCTTTTCCCATTTCTTCCTGTGTCTCCTGTTATTTTAAATTCTTTCTATATGCACCCTTTCGAATTACCTTGTGGTCCTTGCCTGTTGGCTAAGGTTTAAACTTTTTGCGTCCTCCAAAAGTATTTCTCTTCACAATTCTTCTTGCCAGTTGGAGGAGATTTGTGCCACTTGCGGCCGTTCCATTTGGAATGTTTTTCTTGGTCTTGTAAATATATAGTAAAGATAATTTGAGTATATTTATATTTCGTTTTCAGATACTCTTATAGCATATAATATTCATTTGCGGGGAATGTGTATTGTCCCTTTGGAAAGATATATGTTGGTGTATATCTATTTTACACATAGCTAGCAATATACCACTTCTTCGTATGGATTATACATTATAAAGAAACTTAAAAATCACAATCATGTCCATATTCCTATTATATTCTAAATGACATTATTGTTCAAAACATTTCATTAAAATATTTAAATTAAGGCTCCAAAAAGGAAGTTACCTATTCTCGTTATACAAAATTATCTTCAATCAAAAATCTCTGCTCTCGCTATACAAATTATCATCAATCAAAAATATCTGTTCTCGCTTTACAAAATTAACGTCACAGGTAAATCTGAAGAATAAAGAAAGCATCCTTGTCCCGCTTGCAAACAAATTTACAGAAAATATGAAATTAAATTTATATATGACAAAATGAAAGCCCTAAAATTGTATGGAAAGACTTATATTCTTGTAGACTGCAATATTATCCGTGCTACAATATATTAGTTTCAAAAATACTTGCTAAAATAAATAAATGATACAATGAATTTCTGTTTTATTGTTTAATTATTTATAATCAATTTACAAATGATCTTGATCGCAATATTTTGGTCATTTTTTGAGTTATTTTATCGAACATTCTGAACTCATCATTTTTATATTAAAATATCATCATTATAAACTATTAAATCAAAGTCAACTAATCATAAGTTTAAAATATCATTTAATAAAACAAGCTTTCTTGAAGTATAGATAATATACATAGATAATATATATAGATAATATGAAGTATACAAAATATTACAAAGCCAAAGCCCTTACGGGCATCACATGCCCTTCATCAGTGACAAAATGAAAAATACAGTGCCAATAAATGTTTCCATGTATGTCAAATCGGCATGCAACATTTACATATTTTTAATTTACGTTTCTACAATAATTACATTGTATTATTTTATATACAAGGAATTTAAGATTTAAATAATTATTAAATGCAAATATAAAATAGAAGAAGTTTCATAATCAAAATGCATGTCTTTGAAGCACAAATTACATCAAAAGGTAAAATCACAGAAAACTATGCAAAAGTTTAACACGCATGGAGTCGAGAACGAGTCGCCAAGCATAACTTATAGTCTGAAAAGGATCAAACTTACAAATAGAATCACGGTATAGATAAATAAACAGGGATTCATAAAGTAAAATATCACGTGGGATATTGTAACTGATTAAAAGAGACGTTTTCTCAAGCAAGAGAAGAAAATTTTCATTAGTAACGTACTGGCAAGAGCCATAGAGTGTTTACTATTTTTAACATCACGAGCATGTTCAACAAAGCGGATACAGACAGTACGTTTAGTACTACCAATGTAAAATTTGACGTTATTATCAGGAGATGAGAGAGGGATAACGTACACCTTTGCCTGATATTTAAAATTATTTTTTTTCTTATATTTATCCGTACGAATGTGATTAAATAAAGTAGTAACAGTCAAATGAGCTGGTTTAAACTTAAGTTCATGACAAAAATGGGTAAAAGGACGAAAAATCGTCGGGAGATACGGAAGACTAGATTTATACGGCATAAGGCCAACAACAGAAATAAGGTTAGTATAACGTTGAATAAAATTACGGCGAATATGGGCAAATACTTTATAAATAAACTCTAAAGAATTAGCATTCATGACCGAGGTAAAAGATAAAGTTAAGATTAGTAGTTAAAGCCGATATAGAAGAGCAAATGTTAAAGACAAGTAGTGTATATACGGGGATCCTGGCTCATCCGGAGCTATACTTTAACAGGGGGAAAATTCAGGAGCTATACTTCCCCATGTTAAACATAGCTCCTGGTGGAGGGAGCGGAGCTTCATCTTGCCACGTGATTATTTCTATGAATGGAGATTTTTATCAGTCAGATAACAGTAAGAAGGATGTTATTAATCAGCAGGTAGATATATTTTTTGCACAGTATAAATCTAATCTTTGCTTTCAAATTTCATTTCGTTTGTATTTCTTGGGCATTCAATGTGTGCTTATATATATTTCAATCATTCCAGATTCTGATCTATAAGCATCTTTACCATGTTAGAGAACCTTTTGTTAAATAGGCTTCTGTCAGTATACATGTAAAAAGTAATTTATCTTAATGTAATTCATCATGATTCTATTTGATCATAGACAGCTTCTTGCAATGTAAGTAACTGAATTCACTTTCTCTAAAGAATTAATCTTCATTTCACTAATTAACTTAAATATTTTTTAAATTGTAGTCCCACCACCACCCGATGTATACAACACACCGCTACAATTTTAATTTAGCATGGCTTTATAATTTAAATTAAATAATGGCCATGTGCTAAACTCTTAATTCCATCATTTAAAATATATCGTTTATCATCATAGGGTGATAACCCCATTTTAATTTGTTTCACAGTATAAATCTTCTGATCTTTACTAGCAATTTTAATTTGCTCAACTCTATTACATCTACGTCTTGTTAAGCAGTTATAGTAATCTTGATGATGAATGAATCGTTTCACGGCATTCTTATTGACACATTTAGCAGTTTTCTTTTCCATGAAGGATGTTTTTAAACTATACATTTTTGATCTTTACCCTGCAAACTCCAGGGCAGGAGTACCATTCAACTCATCTTTCATTTTTCCTATCATTGATTTTTATTTTTGTTGCAATGAAGTGGATGATCGCATGGATTATCCGAAAAGTCAAAAAAATCTTGTTGAATTTCAAAATCTTTATAAATAGCTTCTGTTTCAACTTCATAACACAGGGAATCCGTGTCTGTGAAAGGTAATTCAGCTCAACTTCCATACACCTTTTTATTAAAATTATAATGAAACTCATGCATGATTGTTTTACTCAAATCTAGTACTGAAAAACCAGCATAGATTGGTCTATTCAATTTTAAATTTGTCTTATGCATATGATCTGCAAACAGATCTTCATTTAATACTTTGAATGAGTGAAAGGCTGGTGATGCATGACATTTTTTAAATCTCTTCTCAGTTTGTACTAGTTTAACATCCATTCTTTTTCTCAAGTTTTCCATTGTTTTACCAAAAACTGCGTTGTTCATAAGTTTGAACAGATCTTTTGCAAAATAATTTTCTGCCAGCATTCTCTTAGTGTTAAATTGCACATAAGGCTTCAATCAGGGTTCTTACTTGAAAGTTAATACTCGATGGATTTTCACACGTTTCATCCCCAGCTTCATATACTGCTTTAAATTTCTATAATGCAGAACATATTTAACCTTGTGATTAAAATTGGGCGTTAATTTGATCTGTTCCTTACATATTTGTAAATCCGTTTCTTTACATAAATTCCGACTATATTCAGAAATCAGAGACGGAGTGATATGAACCCTTTGAGGCGCTAGAGGATGGTCATTACAGGGTTGCCATTGGCGACTAAAAAGCGACTATTTTTGACCTTAGGCGACTATGGCAACTTTTTTTGTCAAAAATAGGCCCAAAAGCGACTATTTTATAAAACGTGGCGACTTTTTGAAGTTTTGGGAGACTATTTTAAAATATTTTGCAATAAGTCCGTTTTCAAATAACATTAGTAACAAAGATGCAACAGCGATTTCGAACGTCACTAGCGGCCAATCAAGAGGACATTCACGGCCTTCAGGAATTTCGTCACTCTTTACTGTGCATTCGATGTTTCAAAGTGATCTCAATCTAAATTACTCAAATTTACTGTCGATTGGGTCATAAATTTAATCGGATATGAATTTAAAAAGCTTAACAAACAAGCAAGTTGGCCTTTTTTTTCTATGATGTTATAAATAATGCTGTTAAGTATTGTTTTGTGTGTGAAATTTTACGTTTATTTTGTTTTATTTAATTTTAATCATTTTCAATCTCTTTGCATCTACTTTATGACAGTACCGGGATGATATTGAAAAAACATCGGTACCGTCAGTATTACGATTTTTGGGATTTTACGTTCCTAACCAGAACAAAGGGAAAAGAAAATATAAAACATAAAAAGCAAGTGGTCGATAGTTTTTATTTTGTCACAATAGAGTACGCTTATGATGCAAAAAAAAAAGTCAATTACAGCAAATGGAAATTTTATAGCTTAGGTTTATAAGAGCAGGGATATTGCACCTGTGCCAAACTGAGCTAAATCTAGTATCATGATACAAATTGCGCCAATTTTCGTGTTTTCCATATATTTTGCGCTGACCGGCGCCAATCTCAAAATTCAATAGAAAAAGAAAAGTTTGGCATATATTAAAAATTCTCCGCGAATTTTCCCAAACTCCCGCAATTGCCTTGGGTTTCTCGGCACTATAGGAACTCTTTCTAGTGCCAATTTTTACGATTATTTCCGTAATATGTATAAATCACAGGGAGGACTTAAATTCAATTAATTTTCCAGTGCATTGCTGAGAGTCCAAAAGTATCAGTTTGCATCCACTTTTATCTTCTAATGATTTAATATTAGAGCAATAAAACTATTTTATGTTTATAGTACGAATAAAAAAAAATAATTATTTTACTAAACAAATTATTTTTTTCTTAAATTATGCGATTGCGCAATTCAGTTTTTATTTTCGGGCATTGCCGAGAATGCACAATTATCTTTTTCCATCCATGTCCATCCTCTTATTGTCGCACATTAGCTTGCCTAAATAAGTTTGTTTTCATATTTTAGTTAATTCTAAAGGTTAATTTTTGAATTATTTTCGCATAAATAGTACGATTGCGCAATTGTCTTTATTCACGGGCGTTGCCGAGAGCATTCAGGTCTTTGTCTTAACTGTACTTTTTATTCGAAACAATTATAAAAGGTGGGACAAAAAAATATTTGTTTTATTATTATTATAATACTCATAGTTGAGTTCTAAGTAAATAAACTAAAGGAAGGTAAAAGTAAACACATTCAATTTTATTAAAGAAAACAAAGGTTGGCTTAAGAAATCAAAGTTCTGCTTGCTTATAATTTATAAACTCATACTTAGTATTGTCTAGCTATGTTTCAAAATTTTCTGTTTTATATATGTATGTCCTATTCTTTTTATCGAAATCAGCATAAAAAGATTATGGAAAAAGGCTACTAAATGGGCCAGTTAAGCAACTAAATGATCTCTAGGAGGAGACTATTTAGGCTACTATTTTTGACTTTTCAGACTACTAAAGCAACTATTTTTCATGTGTAGTTATGGTGGCAACCCTGTCATTATGTTCATGCATATCATGAAAATAATCTATATCCGCCAGAACCAAACATAGTAAAAGTGATTAAAGTGGCTCAACTAAGATGGCTCGGCCATATATATAGATATGGAGAGGATAACTTAGTAAAAAAATAACTTTCCAGGGGCTTGAAGGAAATAGAAGTAGAGGAAGGTCGTGTACAAGGTGGCTGGACAATGTGGAGAAGTGACTGAGGAACGTTGGCGTCAATAGATGGAGGACAGTGACGTTGGATAGGTCCAGAAGGTGGAAACTGACTGAGACAGCCTTGGCTGGCAATCGGCTGTAGTGCTTAAAAAGAAGAAGTCTATATCCGCCTCGATAATATACCCCACAGGTGAGTCATCTTCTACAACAAGTGGATCAAAATTCCGGATTTCTTCAGAAAGAAACCATCTAAAATCCAATACAGGGAGTGTTTGGCTTAGTGCCCATCCGTATAAATTATTAGCATCCAGAGACATTATATACTTACTAGGTTTTACAGAATCATAATGTTCCAAATACTTATAATTAGCCTGGCTTAGACGTTTACTAATAACACTAATTCCGCCTCTAATACCTTCTTCTAAAAATAGGTACATATCAGGATCAGTAACCAGTTCTAATGATACACCGCTAGTCCTTAGAGCAGTAATCCAAGCAACAGATGGTAATGTTAGATAGGGACCAGCATCTATTCCATAATCATTCAGGTTCAAATCATTGAAATTTTCAAAAATATCCGCTAGCAGAAGAATATCAGTTTTTATGTACAAGTCATGATATTCCCCAATATTCTTTATCTTTAAGGATGACCAAATATGTTGGGCATAAGCATAGGCTTTAAAGGAGACCTCCGCCTGATTTAAATCATCGAAGAAGGCCTCTTTAAAAATTTAAAAATTCAATATAAATAAAAAAAATTCCCAATTGTTTCCCAACCTATAAAAGAGGTAAATTTCAGAAAATCATTAATTTTGGACCAAAATATTGCGGGGGGGGGGGCAAATTATACTCTCACACCCCCACGTGAAATATTGGGGGGCATCGCCCCCACTTACTCTACGCCTATGCAAACATTAATAAAGGAAAACTTAAAAAATCGTTAAGAAATCAAGTTTTACCACGAAACGTGAATCGGGAACAATGTAGACACGTGCAGTGAAAGTGAGCAGTTGTAATGGAATGAAAAAAGTTGAGATGCATCCGGGAGAGGGAGGAGAAGAAAATAAACTATGGAATTATAGGGGAACAAATAGTAGAAAGGACCTCCACTGAAACCTATCAAGGGAAACAAGACAACTATAATTAATAAAAGGTAAAGAGGATGAACAAGAATCATAGATGAAAAATCTTACTATAAAAGTGATTCATAGAAAATATTTCAATATATGGCTACATTATTTATTATGTAAACGATCAATATTGATTATTGTCACTTTAAAGTTGCAACAATTATAAATGTTCATATATAGTGTGCATTGGTGTTTATATATTAACTTCCGAAAAATTGCGAAATTGCAATTCAACATTACAGTCATTGTGCCATGGATTTTATACATAATTTTTTCACTGGAAAATATATACATTCATTGTCTAATATAAGAAAAGTAATGTACTGGCCACATCAAATTACTTGAAATTAATTCAATGCTAAATACCGTAGCGTAATGCCGTAGGTCTTGAACACCATTATTTCTCTGTAAAAGAAGAAAACTCTTTGCATTGGGTGGGAGTTAATGCCCACGTCATATCAGTATCAACGCGTTACAATTATAACATAATTATTTATTTGAATGTCTTTCACAAATTAGAAAATAAGTATAAATCAGAAAGTAGAGAATTTGAATTTAGGATAAATTACATTTTAATGCAAGACTCCTAAGTGATGTTTTCAATAAAAATTACATATATAATAAAATTAAAAGTTGATCTGTGCAGCATATGACTTTCACTATATAATGCAATGAATTTACTTCTTTCACAATGAAGAAATATGTATAAGATCAACGGCACAATGTTTTTTAACAACGGTACAATGTTTTTACAACGCCACACGTTTTTAACAACGGCACAATGTTTTTTTTATTTGAAAATTTTCCAGATGACAGCAAGTAAAACTATTTTGAAGTATCCAATCAACTCACATTTTATGCAACTTTAATTTGAAAATTCTCAATTTTGACACTCAACAACAGAACAAAAATAAAATGGCCGAAGCCCAAGATATCAGAACGCTAAAAAGGGTTGAGAAAAAGACATTTCGCGCCAAATGCAATTTATTTTCGCGCTACATTTGGCGATTTATCGCTCGCGACAAAGGCTGAGAAAACCAAATTCTTTATATCCAAGCTGTACCCAAATTTATATGTTTATAGACACAGCAGTATTTTCATAATTCTGTTTTGCAAAAATCTATTTCAGTCCAATATTCAGCTCAAATGGAAACATCGCACAGTATTTGACGCAAGCCAATTATTTTCCTAAAAACTGAATAATACACATAATAACATATTTTAAACACAGAAAAACAACATTACTTTCTATAGTTCCAGGTGGTTTTCTCTTTACAATTCTTCTATTAGTGTATATATATATATAGCACACTTAAAAGAACAGTGAACCTTCTTGTATGCACGATGCAACTTTGAGTACTACTAAGCACGCTGAAAGAATAGAAAACCTGTTCCAGTGTTACCCCTTTTATTTTAATCTCTTGCACATAATCAGGACTTCCAATAAAATATTTTCTGCAAAATAAAGTAAAATCATATCTGTGCCAATCCCCTCAAACTTACAAATCCCAAATGTGCATAAAAATGCATAGCTGCTAACCTCCAAATATGAAGAACCGGGAGATTTTTGTACGAAAATATGAAAAAAAAACGGGAGATTTTGATCAGCCCAATTTTAGACGATGCAGACAGATTGCAAATGTGGAAATTATTTTCACAATTAAACGAAAAATAAGGAGGATCGCGCACAAATGCCGTTTTTCGCGATACCGCTGCAAAATAGCCTTTCATTTTAATAATAATACGTTTAAACAATAGTTTTCTGTATGAAATACGAAATAATTATAAAAAAATTTGACGATGTTGACAGATTGCAAAAGGGGAAATTATTTTCACAATTAAACGAAGTATTAGGAGGATCGCGCACAAATGCCGTTTTTTGCCATACTGCTGCAAAATAGCCTGTCATTTCATTAATATTATGTTTAAACAATAGTTTTGTATGTAAAACAAAATAATTTAATAACATTTAGTCGATGGAAATGTGTTTTTCCCATATTAATTAGATAATCATTGGTCATCTCTCTCGTGACGCTGTGGGAATAATCGCCGTTTGCGAGCGCCGATTACGCGATAGCTGGGAAACGGATTTTTAGATGAAAGAACGGGAAAACTTCGATTTCAAAATTTGTGACTTCGTTTCTCATTTCGTGATATTTTCGGAATATTCGTGATCTATTTCCGATTCTTTTACTTTTGTACCCTGTAGATACAAATACAAAAATACAAACGTCAATCGCGATCCATTCCTACACCGCGGTAGCAGAAAACTGCACCGCGGAAAACAATTGAAAATCACGATTTGCATTCGCGTGATTTCTGCCTAAAAAGGGAGAAAATAAGGGCAGCTGGGTGAAAACCGGGAGATTGAGCGACTTACCCGGGAGACCGGGAGATATAGCAAAAAACCGGGTGTCTTCCGGTAAAACCGGGAGAGTTGGCAGCTATGAAAATGCCACATTATCCGTCTTAGGCTAAATAAAAGTGTAAAATAAATATTTTGTAACCACATATAGGTCACTGAAATAATGTCATAAATGAAGATAAACCCAAAGAACGATATTGGAGATTATAGCACTCCAAGTCGAGAGATTCGCTAAACTACGTCACCCGGACTGGAATCAAGTCTGTAGTTTGAGAGTTCATGCAGGGCGTAAAAAAATCTGTTGAGATCCCCCTCTTAAATTTTGCTGCAAAATTATTTTATAGAAACGAATAATTTAAGCAATTAAAATATTCTAAAGCGTGTGTCTCCACATCTCCACTTCACAATTTTCGTTTTCGTGACGTCATAAGCAACCTCGCGGGGAGGGGGGAGGGACCTCCTGAAGGTGTACATAGTCAAACTTAGTATCAATCAAGATATTTTTCAAACCCTTTAAATTTTTTTTAACCCTTTATCACATTGTGTTAATCGTATGTATTTGAATTTAATTGTTTACTCATATAAATTCCAAAACTATTTACTTCATGATTATTTTGTAATAAATTTTTAATTCTGCGAATTTCACTCTTAGGTATATTAAGTTGTTTGGAAAGTTAATTGGTTGGTGACTGTTCATGGGTGGTGATACATGATCACCTTCACAGTACTTTCTTTTTATATAACACCCTGTTATTGGATTAAAATAGCCTCCTTGGCCTCATCTGCTATTAATATCTATGTTTTACTGAACAAATTTAAACAAATTCAAAATGCATAAGGAGGCATAAATGTTTTCCTTAACTTATATTAAGCAGTCTTTTATTAGAATATTGAGTTTTATTTTTAGTACTCATAATAATGTACTCAAATAGCTATCAAACGGTCAGAATGTGACAGAAGGACAAAATTAATAAAATAATTTTATGGTATATTTTAAAAATCACTTGTATCCGTATTTACTAATCGATGCTTAAATTACCATGTCCAAATATATTTTCTAAATTAATGACATTAATGGCAAACGCATAAAAAACTATAGTCGCCACTATGGCAAAGAAAAAACTTTTTTATGCATATTTTACTTGAAGGAGAAAGCTGCTACCGCAATTACGTTAAAAATGTAAGCAATTTGGTGTTCATTAGATGAGCTTATTATAAACACTTCTCATAATGAATATTCAAAAGTTCAAAAGTAAGTAACTCTTTGATATTTATTCAAAATATGCGAAATTAATTTTGTCGGCCAAAGTGCCCTACAGAAAAGACATTTTGCTTTCCCTACAATACATGGTACTGTAAAGGGAAAGTATTAGAATCGTGTCGAATATCGCAACTCGCGATTTCGTCGGATCTACACGTTTTGGGACCTTTATAATACGAAAATATATATTTAGTTTGACTTCTGTGTGTGTGTGTGTGTCTGTCTATGTACCTGTTTCTCTAATGTATGTACCCATTCTAACTCAAAACTGATTAGCCAAATTGAATAGAGGTTTATAGGTCAGTTACTTGTGGATTACCTTGATGCTGATTAGATATTGGTACACTTCGGGATATAATAACCTATCTTTTCTTGCAAAATGACCCGCGAAAATCATATGTATCCACTCTTGCTAAAACAGTAATTCACTAAATTTAATAAAATTTGGTAGATAAGTCATTTATGGGTGACCCTAGTGCTGCTTTCAATTTGGTTCGATTCTGAAAAAAAACCCTGTCTTTTTTTTCTTTTTTGTGTGAAATAGCCTGCAAAAAGTATTGAAATCTATATTAAGACACTGTGAATGCTAAAATATATCAAGTAAATGATTGTTTTATGCTTAATTTTTAACGATGGAAAGAATAAGATAAACCCCATTATTCCAGGACTAGTCTTTCTCAAGATATTTTAGTTTTCCACATTTTCGCTACTCCACGTTTGAAAATAAGTCCAGTTATAAAGTAATTTAAAAAGCCCTTCATGGATTTATGTGAAAGGCCATATTCAGTTCAAAACGGGCAATGATACTTAGAAAGGACTATGTAGCATTAAAGCTTTAAGAATAATATAAGGAAATGTTTAGAAGGAGCCCCCCAGAAGCAATTACTAGAATACATGGTGGATTACAATGATAATTATCATTACACGGATAATATAATTTATACGTCAAATAAAAAAAAGCCTTCTTAATTTCACGTAGGAGGAGCCAATTATTTTCGTCAATCTTCGGCCTCCCTTAAGGTCTGTTTATGATCAACTTCTGACAGCGAACGCCTTAGGCAAAGCATAATGCACCCATATTATCATATAATATTATGTAAAGTCAGCACGTCCAAATTTAATTAAGATATAATTGAAGCGCGCATAGTGTTAGTTGGAACGTCTGTTGCTTGGAAAACGTCGATGTTTGCATTCCATCCCGAACGAATATCCAAATGAAACTTGCGAAAACCAAATGTCGCCACTTGCTTCAAAAATTCAGCAGCAGATAATTTACTTTGGATAACTAGTTTTGTTTTATCCACTGTCATTTGACCATCCATGGAAACGGTGAATTTTTCACCAAAGACGTGTCTGCTACTCCATTTAATATTGAATATTGAAAAAAAGCTAAATTTGAACAAAAAGTTTTGGTCTGTATATCAATAGGGCCAAAGGGCATCAGCCAATCACTTATCCACAAATCTGGATAAGCCATTGGCAACTTTTTAACATGCTGTCAAATTTATGGAAATGCTGCCGAATTGATGAAATGATATTAAATTAATAAAAATGAAACTTAATTCATGAAAATACAATATCTTTTAAAATTAAGTTAAATTTCTTTGATAATCCATGTCACTTTGTGATAATTAAACAATAGTTTCTGTAAATTTGTTTACAAATGGGATCAGGATGCTTTTTCTTCAGATCAAAATGTGAAGATAATTCTGTATAGCTAGAAGATATATTCTTACACATCTTTCAGGATAATTAAATTAAATATTTTAACAAAATTTTAAGATAACAACATTTAAAATATCAGAGGAATTTGCACATAATTAAAGTCTTAATATCTGAATATTGTATATTCCGTGATAAGAACGGTTACACTGCAAGTAAGTGATATGGATGAATTATGTATTGATTTTACTTTGAGAGACAGACGATTTATATTTGGATGACGTCATTTGAGTAAAGTTCATTTTGACTAGAGTTGTCTTTTTCAATGAAGTTTTAAGTTTTCAACTTTAACAAAATTACTGTAGTACTATAATAGTTTAAACAATATCAATGGTGAATGTATCACATTTTGGAGATGTTTAAAGAAAATTGCATTTCAGTCGGAAAGTGTTTTATATTCAATGCTTTATGCATGATTCATATTTCTTGTATTATTTAGTGCTTAATTTCGTCGTGGGTTTTTTCGTAAAACTATTCCTCCTTTTCGATGAAAAATTAGATAATTGACAGCAACAAAATATTTTTAAGATAATTACCTGATAAACTAGACCTGATAAAGAAGACCAAGAAAAAAAAATGTCATCCTGTTGGAAACCTTGAATATATAGGTATTAGTATGAATTGGATATGTAATAAAAATAATAATATGAATAATATTAAATGTACTTTATTAAATACATAAATGTTTCAATAATTGCACTTTAAAGGAAAAGCATAAGGCATTTTAATTAATTTAATCCATCATCATTATGTTAGCAAATAATTTCTGTATCCACTGCAGAGGAAGAAAAATTTATGTGTTTTAGATGCATCTTTAAAATTTAGCACGGTTTCATTATCTACTAACCATCATCGTACATTAAATTCCTTTAGCCTCATCAGCAAAGATATTGTCCTAATGTAGATGCTGAAATTTTCTTCTGGAGCTTGGGTATATCATCTGCAGACAAACATTCGCTTAACAACGATATTCGAATAATCTTATGTAGAGTAAAGGTGGAATAAAACAATTATTGATAATAAAAATGATCTTCTATTTTCAAGTGTGAAAGTTATTGTTAAGTAAACTAAAAATGTTTCTGCTTTAGAGGGAATTTAACATATATTCATTTGCTCTTCCTTTATCACCAGCTTAGATAATTTCCTAGTTTATATCTAGAACTGCTTTATATATATGTGGATTTCATCTTCAGTCAAACATTCTCTTAATATTTTGTTAAGTAGCTCCCAATTATCTTCTATAGCCAAATTGCTACAAAATTTTACACCATAACGAGATCTTAAGAACAATATCTTCTCTTCAAGAGTAACATGCTTCCATATATGCTTAAAATCTTCTTTATAATGTAAATTAAGGTGTCCCTCATTTAGCATAGTATATAATATTCTGGAGTCTGCAAAGGGATAATTGTTGCCAAATACATATCGCTTGAAACGATCAGGAGTTTCTTCCAGTAGCTCTGTTATTAAGTATCCATATTCGTAATTCATATAACCATGTGTTACAATAACATTAATGGCATCACAATAGTTGATTGCTAGATCGTCTAAAATGCGCATGTATTGTACTACAGGCAAAATGTTCCATAGCTCTTTAATAATTGGAACTAAAAGATCCATGTAAGGCCATTCTAGAAAGAATGCAAATATATTAATATCGGTGTTTTGAAAGATTTCTTGGAATAATTCAGCCCTTTGTTCTTTAGATATCTGAGTCAACACAAAATAGAAAATATCGGTGTCAGCAGTGTCCCTAATACCAAAATTAACTGACATTGCGTTCGCAGATATAACTTCAAGGCCTTCCTCTCTTACATTTATATCCAATTTGCCCCAACAGTGAATCACACTTGATATTGATCCGTCGCATACTCCGGCTCTCAAAAAAGCAAACCAAAATTCTTTATTACGAGGAATCAATTCTTCGAAATTCCCATCTAAATGTAAACACCATAGTTTGACTAATTCAAGTTTTTCGTGAAGAAGTAAATCACTACGTCTGTCAGGTGAAATTTGCCTCCATAGAGAGGGAATAATATCTTCTATGCAATGAAAACAGGCCATTCTATACCGTTGGTAAACTGGGATTCTTTTGTCTTGGACTATGCGTTTTGCAATCTTCGTCCCGTCCAACCTCATTTCTACAACTGTCCAATCGGAGAGTTTCAAGCAGTTCTTTACAAAAAGGGGAGGTAGATCAAACACATCTTGTCTCCTGTTCCAGTCGTCTATTTGCGAAGCTATTGGCGGAATGCGGTAAATCAATTTATTTTTCAATGCAGGAGGAAGTGGGAGTCTCTGGCACACGTTAGTGGATCGTTCTTCAATTACCTTTTGCCAATCAAACCTAGAAATGTAATTTATTAATGATGTTTCTAGCTCATATTTAATGTTTTTGAGTTCGATATTTTGACATAACTGGATGGCCAAAGTCGTAATAGCCTGCTCTTGAAATGAGGGCGGAACCTTTACGTAACCTTCTATCAATTTCTCAAAGATATCCATCTTACTTACACTCATTTTTAGTTCATCTACTTCGTAGCAGAATATTAGATAAATGAATAGTTCACAAAATCTGTTTTCACGACCTGTAAAAGAAATAAGGGTAAATTAGTTAATTCCGCTATAACAATAATCCTTAACATTTGTACAGAATCAAAACAGATGTATCCGTTTTTCTCACATTACACACTAAACCGAGTAATTTCTTGGAATTTGGGGAATACGTCATTAATTTTACTTTAACATTGACAGAAATGAATTAAAATTCCAAGTTTTTTAAATAGATTCTTTAATATCGTCACAGAAGTCTCAAGAATTGTGCTAATCATGCCAAGAATTCGAACAAACACCACATGGGAATAACCGGCATACAAAACAACTCTCAAATGTAGCCATATACGTAAAATCGAGCCAATTTTCCTCGGTTTTTGACGATCTGTAATAACAGTAATATCGAAATAAGGGAAAATTAATATAGCACACAGTACAGTTTCATATTTACAACATTCTTCTAAACTGATCGCCTAATATATTACTCATATTTTCACTTTACAACATAGTTGAAAAGGACTTATGATTTTATTCATTCTGTCTCTCTGTCTTTTCTCACGATAACTGCCGTAAAAATGATTTTATCCAAATTAAATTTTAGTATGTTATTAAGACGGTCTGTGGGACATTGGAATGTAAATGAATAATTAGAACCCAATAAGTTTTTGATTGAACCCGGGTTGTGGGAATGAAATACATTGCACCGTATGGGCCCTAATTTTTTAAACATATTTTACGCGAATTTAAAATTTACAAATTTCTTCGAAAGTTTTAGAAAATATTCAAATTATCCCATAAAATATATAAAAAAATATTCAGCAAAATGAGTTGGATAGTTTTTAAATAAAAATTAATATAATAATTGCATCCATATTTTATATATTAAAAAATAACTTGACCCACTTCTAAGTTAAATCTTTTCAAATAATCTTTTTAAATCATCTTTTTTTCCAGTGTATAAATTGTGATTTTTAAAGTTCTTTTACTTTATCAAAGTGTGGAGTGTTGCATCCGTACTGAAACCGCTTAACATTGGCGTACTTTCTGCGCATTTATAATCTGCGCCACCGCAATTACAATTTTTTTAATTTAAATGACCATCAATCTTTGATGGTTTCTACAACGAAGCCTAATTTTACAGTACATTAAACGAAAACACATCAAGATGTCAGATGAGTGTATAAGAATTGCTGATTTTTTAAAGCAAAATTATTTAGCTCTGGAGTCTGGAATATAGCTGATATGAATGAAATATTCATTGATTTTACATAGAGAAGAAGACGATTTTGTAGCATTGCCTTTTTCGATGAAATTTTAAGCATGGAATTAGAAAGTACTTTTAACTGCATGTTTAAGTAAAATAAATTATTGTAGTATTTTGATAATTTTAAAAATATTTCCCCTGAATGAAAGAAATGAAAAAAAGTGTATGAAGTGCTTTTACAGAGAGCCAGACGATTTATATTTCGATGATGTCATTTGAATAAAGTTCATTTTATTTTTCGATGAAATTTTAAGTTTTCAAGTATAATAAATTATTGTAGTACTGTGAAAATTTTAAAAATATCGCCGCTGAATGTATCGCACTTTAGAAATGTTTAAATAAAATTGCATTGCAGTTTCATTGTCAATGCTTTGTTACAGTGGCTAGAATAGATAGTGTGCCGACCGAGGCGAAAAACAGGTTCCCCAAAAACCGCCTACGCCAGACGGCGTTGGTCTCGAATAAGCGGTCTAAAGCTGAGGAGTTAACATTGAAACTAATGGGAATTTAATTCAAACGAAATGATTGATATCTTTGGAAATAATTGAAGAATTTGTCTGAAATTTGGTGTAATTATTGCAAGTGGTATACACAAAAAGTCATTTGATTTTCAGAGAGATTGACTTAGGGATATATCCATATTTTAAAAATTTTATTTAGCTTTATCTGTGGTCGTTCAAACATTTGAGATCCAAAATAATCAAATTCATTCATCACAGTAACGTGAAATTCGGTATGACGTTTTCTCTTGTGGTACATTTCAAGTCTTTCGATTTTGAAGCTTATCGGGCTAGCCCGTCCTGGGCCCGCCATATGACTTTACTTTTTGGTATAACTCTAGAACAGGTGTATCTAAAAATTCGAAGTTTAGCATATGCTTGTCATTTGCTGTATATTTTAACTCTTTGGATTAAAAATCTTATCGGGCTAGCCCGTCCTGAGCCCAACAAGAGGAATATACCGTTTTTTGAGAATAACTCAAAATTCGGAGCATCTACAATGTCTAAATTTAATATATCATTGTCTTTTGTGGTATATTATATTTCATCGCATTTCGAACCTTATCGGGCTAGCCCGTCTTGGCCCGCCAAAGAAATTTACTCGCTTTTCAAGAATATCTCGATCAAACGAAATAGCTAAAGAATGTGAATTTTGTATATCATTTCCTTTTGGATGGATTTTAATTTAGATTTTGAACCCCATCGGGCTAGCCCGTCCTGAGCCCAACAAGAGGAATATATCGTTTTTTGAGAATAACTCAAAATTCGGAGCATCTAGAATGTCTAAATTTAATATATCATTGTCTTTTGTGGTATATTATATTTCATCGCATTTCGAACTTTATCGGGCTAGCCCGTCTTGGCCCGCCAAAGAAATTTACTGGCTTTTCAAGAATATCTCGATCAAACGAAGTAGCTAAAGAATGTGAATTTTGTATATCATTTCCTTTTAGATGGATTTTAATTTAGATTTTGAACCACATCGGGCCAGCCCGTCCTGAGCCCAACAAGAGGAATATATCGTTTTCTGAGAATAATTCAAAATTCGGAACATCTGGAATGTCTAAATTTAATATATCATTGCCCTTTGTGTTATATTATATTTCATCGCATTTCGAACCTTATCGGGCTAGCCCGTCTTGGCCCGCCAAAGAAATTTACTCGCTTTTCAAGAATATCTCGATCAAACGAAGTAGCTAAAGAATGTGAATTTTGTATATCATTTCCTTTTGGATGGATTTTAATTTAGATTTTGAACCCCATCGGGCTAGCCCGTCCTGAGCCCAACAAGAGGAATATATCGTTTTCTGAGAATAATTCAAAATTCGGAATATCTGGAATGTCTAAATTTAATATATCATTGCCCTTTGTGGTATATTATATTTCATCGCATTTCGAATCTTATCGGGCTAGCCCGCCTTGGCCCGCCATAGAAATTTACTCACTTTTCAAGAATAACTCGATCAGTCGGAGTAGCTAAAAAATGTAAATTTAGTATATCATTCCCTTTTGGATGGATTTTAATTTATAATATAGTATTCTCTTTTGGGATATATTTTAATTCTTTGGATTTTAAACTTTATTAGATTACCCCATCTTTGCCCAGCCTTAGGAATGCATTCGTTTTTGGAAAATAACTCGAAAATTGGAGAAAAATTATCATTTACCAAACAATTACATTAGTTCTCCTTAGGGATTATATTTGAGAAAGTATTTTGTACTGTTGTTATAAACCCACATTCGATCGTCGACCCCCCCCCTTATCCTAGATCTTGCCTACGCTTATATGCAAGAGAATTAAATAATGCGAAACCAGTCCACGGTGCACTTTAAGGATTCATAGTAATATAGTGATTCGTACTACATAGTATAATAGAAAGAAAAGTCTGGTGACGGTATTTTTGGATGCTGAAATTCGCAGATTATGAAATGTTAAGCTATTTTTTAGCCTATTCGTCGAAATGCAAAATACAGTAATATGTTGGATGAATCGAATTAATACATTTTTCTAGGCAATTTTACACAGAACAGGCGATAATGGTATAGCTATAAAAACAGCCCTTTTTAATCCAAATATAGATTTTCAACGTCAGTTACAACAAACATCAAATGAGTGAAAGCTTGCTGCTTACAATTTCGAAAAATCTTTCTTTCTGAGTGGGTCCATCCTGTCCAATTTTAGAACGAAAAAGAATATTGTACAGGTGACGGTTCTTAGTAAAAACAAATTCGATCTCAGATGACCAATGTGCTAATGAGATACTTCCTATTGTATCTAGAGGCCACCCTGAAGGCAGTACAAAATGCCCTTCCCTGGTGTTCTACCCATTTCCAGAGCCCCCGCTGATTTGCGGATCTTTTGAGCATTGTTCGTGTAAGAGATGTGGCAACTTGCGGAAACGTATGTAAAGGAGATGCGCCTGTCGAAATAAAATAGCGGTCAATTACATGTCCACCCTCAATCGAAATTCTTATCAGCGCTATCTTTCACCGTACAAAGAGACAGCACTTGTAGGCAGGCACCACCTTGTTCTAATGTTCAAGCGGCAATGGTGTTTCATGATTTTCTTCCAAATTCACAGGGCCACCCACAGGCATTTTTCCTAGTAGACGAATATATGAGATAAAACAAAATATTTGCCAGACATTCTCATACATTCTTTTTTTAGGTTTACATGGTAATATGTATCAAAATGCAAAACAAAAATTTGGTTTTAAAGCATTCGTTCAAGTTATTCATATAATGCTTTTAAAAATTATTGAAAAATTTCAATTTCAAGTAAATAAAATCAATACGTGCGGTCCAAATTTCTGCTAAAGAAATAAAATTATCTTCGTAAAAAGCAGAATACCACTCAAAATACTAATACCGACCGGTTTCGAAGGCATAAAACCTTCTTCGTCAGATCACGCAGAACCGTAACCTTCACTCGTACTCCCAGTGCACCGACCCAACATCCGTGGACAAATTTCGAACTTCTTAGCTCATTTGCATATGGATGTAACTGTGTATTTAGGACACAAGGGGGTCGACGATCGAATGGAGCTTATAGTACAAAATTCTTTTTTTTTAAATATAGACAATTTTGAGAACTAATGTAATTGTTCGGCAAATGAGGTTTTTTACCACACATCCTATCTCCCATGCCTACGCCACTAATTATAATTATATATACGCCGAAAATATTAAATTCTACCCGAAATGGAAATAATATACTAAATTTGAATTTTCTATCTGCTCCAGTTTTCGGGTTATTCTAAAAAAATGAGTCTATTCCTATAGCAGGCACAGCACGAGCTAGCTGAATAAAGTTCAAATTCGAAAAAATGAAATATATCACAAAAGACAATAGCATGCTAAATTTGGAATTTTTAGCTACTCCGGTTCTCGAGTTATTCATCAAACACGATCGCATTCCTAAGACGGATTCAAGACGATGAGGTTCAAATTATAAATTATGATAAACCCCAAAAGAAATTGATATACTAAATTTGAATTTTTTAGCTGCTCCAATTTACGAGTTATTCTCGAAAAATGAGTACATTACCACTCTGTCGGGCCCAAGACGGGCGAGTCTGATAAGGTTCAAAATCCAAAGAAATAAAATATACCCTAAAAAACAATGATATACTAAATTTAGATATTCTAGCTGCTACAGTTTTGGAGTTATTCTTAAAAAACGAGTACATTCTTTTTGTTGGGACCGGGACGGGCTAGCCCGACCAGGTTTTAAATCCAATGAGCTTAGACATACCGCAAATGACAACGACATTCTAAACTTGAAACTTTTTGATACTCCGGTTCTAGAGTTATTCCACTAAAAAAGTGAATTTCTAAGTCGGGCCCAAAACGGGTTGGCCCGATACGGTTCAAAAACAAAGGAATTAAAATATTCCCCAAAAGATAAGGATGTACTACATTTATATTTTCTAGTTTCCCCGATTTTCCAGGTATTCTAAAAAACGGGACCATTCCTATGTCGGGGCCAGGACGGACTACCCCGATAAAGTTCAAATCCGAAGAAACTTAGATATACCCCAAAAGCCAACGACATGTTAAATTTGGAATTTTTAGCTACTTCGGTTCTCGTCTTATTTTTCAAAAACTAATGCATTCTTCAGCGGATCCAAGACGGGCTAGCCCGACGAGCTTCAAAATCTAAATTAAAATCCATCCAAACGGAAATGATATACTAAATTTATATTTTTCAGCTACTCCGATTGATCGATTTATTTTTTAAAAGCGAGTAAATTTCTATGGCAGGCCCAAGACGGGCTAACCCGATACGGTTTGAAATGAGGTGAAATGTAATATACTCCAAAGGACAATGACATATTAAATTCATACATTCTAGATGCACCGAATTTTTAGTTATTCTCAGAAAACGATATATTCCTTTTGTTGAACTCAGGACGGGCTAGCCCGATAAAATTTTTATCCAAAGAGTTAAAATATACAGCAAATGGCAAAGATATTCTAAACTTCGAATTTTTAGATGCACCTGTTCTCGAGTTATACCGCAAAAACGGGTGAGTTTCTAAGGCGGGCCTAAGACGGGTTAACCCGGTACGGTTGAAAATTGAAAGAATTAAAATACACCCCAAAAGAAAACGATATATTAATCTTAGATTTCGAACGTTCTCTGATTTTCGAGATATTCTCTAAAACCAGGTAATGTCCTATGGCGGGCCCAGGACGGGTTAGCCCGATATGCTTCAAAATCGAAAGAACTGAAATGTGCCACAAGAGGAAACGTCATAACGAATTTCGCGTTACTATGATAAATGAACCTGATTATTTTGGACCTCAAATGTTTGAACGAACACCAGATCAAGATAAATAAAATTTTAAAAATAAGAATATATCCCTAGCTCAATCTCTCTGAAAATCAAATGACTTTTTGTGTATACCACTTACAATAATCACACCCAATTTCACACAAATTCTTCAGTTATTTCGAAAGATATCAGTCATTTCATTTGCAACAAATTCCCATTTGTTTCAATGTTAACTCCTCCGCTTGAGACCGCTTATTCGAGACCAACGCCGTCTGGCGGAGGCGGCTTTTCAGGAACATCTCCCAGCATTGGGAGGTATAGGCGGTCGGCACACTATTAGTTCTAGACACTGTAGCTTTGTGCAAGCGAAAACAATAACGAAAGTCTCAAGGAAAGATTTTGTATTAGAACCATGGAGGTAAAAGTAAGGAGCTAAAACTTCATACTAAGAAAACGGCAATATCGTTTGAGACAATAATTCAGAAGACTTAGGGATTACATAAGTAGTCTTGCACTGCATGCATTTCTGAGGCGTATGCCTAAAATATTTATTTAAACTGTCCATTTTGTAAAAATAAATTATTAGCGCATTGCAAAATGGAACGAAAACAATAAAGAATATTCCTACGTATTTAAATTTTTTTTCTTTTTAATTTATTATCTCCATAAATTCTAATTTAAAAAATTTCAAAAATACATATACTCAATTATACACTTTTCTTCTGTGTTTACTAACAATAACAACTACTTTACTAACACTAACAACACCCAGATATAAATCTCAAAGCATTATAGATTATATACTGTTGGTATTTTCTAAGTTAGAGTTAATGAGATACAATTTCTCGCTATTCTATCACTGCATTTTCATAATATATCCTTATATATATATATATATATACTTGTTCACTCAACAATTCAAAATTTTTTGCCAACGATACCCCTAAAGTAATAAATAGTTTTAATCCTTAATTATCGAAATTTTCCTCGAAAATACGAAAAATTCCTCGTATACCTTCTGAGAGGTCAGGGATTCATGCTGATTATCATCTGATCTACCAATGAACTGAATACGAAATCCCTACCTCAATAAATCAGAGTGTTCTAAAGGAGGCCAAAGCCCATACTGAGCTGTCGAGGCATTAATGGTCATGACATTAATAAACTTGCAATTTCACGAATATTTGATGATACGAACATTTTTTCACATGATACCTCTCTAAAATAATAGATATTTCCTGGAGTACAAATTTCCTGGAGTTTCACATTAACTCGAAAATTCGTACATTTCAATTCGTATATTCGCAATATCTCCTAAAACTAACAAATATCTGAAAACAGAGATTATCCATATGTTGATGGTATCTTAACATCTACCTTTGTAATCCTATAGCTTTATAAACCTGTGGTTCCACGTAATGTTCATTCGACAATCTGAAAAAATTTACCTATGATACGTCCCAATAAAATAATAAATATTTGAAAATGGCAATTATACATGTTGATTACATCATATGAAATAAACCGTTGTACGTAATTCCCAGTCCCTAGATGAATGGACTACTTATATATTCCGGCTACACTGACAATTCGAGCACTTTTGTCTGTAAAATAATAAATATTGTAAAACAGACATTATCCATGTGAATGTTATCATATAAGCTAACTATGTGCCATCTGAAATTGACTCGAAAATTCGAACATTTTTGCTTGTAACGTCCCATAATCTAACGAATTATCCGACCGAAAACCGAAATTCTCGATTTTATTATCTAACTGATTAAATTAAGATATTTTTGTGTGTGTGGTGTGTAGCGGGAAATCTATGTGTTGTACGGCCATGAAATTTGGTACACAGATACTTCAAGACGCAAGAGATGCAGCTTTGCCAGATTTTTTTCAGAATTTGAATTAGTATTTTAGTGAGTTTAAATTTTAGCACGATTTTGTATGAATTTCACACAAATCGGCTCCTTAGCGACTAAAAATAACATGACAGAGTTTCTATCTTGACACTATAGAAAAATTGAAAAATTTTCCTCCCAACTATGTTTGATCTGAATTCGTAAAGTATTTTTTCATATTTATTTTTTTAAATGCTTCGAAGTTTACATTTTTTAGTTTATCCGATAAATATTTGACAGCATCCAAAAAGTACGATTAGCACAATTCTATATTTTGTCAAAAAGTTCTGAGTATATTTGAAATTATCAAAATTTTAAATAACTCACATATGATAAATGAACGTATTTCGCAATGGTTAATACTTTTTGTCAATATTATGCAATTTTAAGTATATATATATATATGATTTAAAATGAAAAAGAAAATATATAGGTGGAATGATTGTGTTTACAGGGTTGCAGAAAGATCAAGGGGGATTGCGACCCCTATTTCCTGGTTAGAAGCTAGCTTTGACTTCACGAAAACGCTCCCAGAGACTCTGCACGCCCGAAACAACAATCGATCATGCCCGCGGGGAAAAAATGGCCGAATCCCAGACAACATAAAAATGATCAAAATAACAAAAATTGGAAATTTTTCTAACCAGCAAGACGAGAATCATGGAAGAGTTGCATAAAGCGTATAAACTTTGAATAGGAAAGCATACATAAAAAAGTCGCGTCTAACTTATAGAGCCATCTGGATGTGCATCAATCAGATAATCCTAGGTAAGAGTTGAGTTGTATTGTATGATGTCGGATAAATTAACATAATTTTTATCACTATAATTTCTGCAAAAAACATCATAATAGTGCTGTACAAAGCGGAAGGGATATGATTGTTCCCGAGTTCCATTGATTAAATGCATCATGCATTTATTAAATTCTGTAATAGATGAGTTTAATAATCTGTATCTGTTCAAATGATTTACGATTAAATTACGTTGTACGTTTAAACTCAAGTTGGTATTCCAGTGGGTAAAATAATTGATCTTGCAATTATATAGATGTCTCTTGTCAAATAATTTATAACATAATTTCTGTTCCAAATTATAATAAATAGTGATGTCAAGGAAATCAACTGTTCCTACTTTCGCTGACTCCGATTCGATTAGTTCAAGACACGGCGGGTAGAATGTAAAATCAAATATAGTACATTGATTATCCACTCCAATCATGACGTCATCAACGAATCTAAAGAATGGTATTTCACTAATTAAATGCGTACCTTTCTCATAATGATGTAAGTAAAAATCCGCAAGTAACGAGGAACATCCCCCTCCCATTGGGATGCCTTTGATTTGTCTATAAAATGCGATTCCATTATATAGAATATTCTCAAATATGACAACGTAGGCTTTTGTACTTTCTGGTTTCCACATGTTTGTATAAGTCTGATGTAAAATAAATTTCCATTAAAATCTCAAAGAAATCTTGTAAGTTGATATTGTTGAATAGGTCTTTAAAATCAAACGTTCTAAAATAAAATCCTTCAGAATAAGTTTTCAATCTGTCGACCACTTCATAACAATTTTTAATTATAACAGAGCCCTCTTTTCGTATTTTCTTCATAACAGGTGTTAATAGTTTTAATAAAATGGAATTCACTTCGGTTTTATTTTTATATATATATATATATATAAATAAAAATTGAAAGATTTTAATCGAAAATTATGCATAAACTACTGTATGTACAAAAAACCCATCTCTAGCATATCTGTTACAAATGAGTAACTATAGACCAAGACAAAAGATAAAGATAGAAGGTAACATATCACTACAATGGAAAGGGGGATGAGAAGAATATTAGGATACAAAATTCACAATTAAAAGTATATAAATATAAATAAAAATAAAAAGAAAACATGAAAAGAAAATGAGAAAAGGCAATAATAATTAGCTCAAGATAAAAGATTAAGACATAGAGAACAATCAATTGAAACTACACAAAAAATGGCGGTTAGTTCGAAATTGCATTCTAATCAGGACAGCCGTACAATTCGAATTAAAACTGATAGAATAGCCAGTTTCTGACAATGGCGATAGTATTTAACTGTAGACACCATTGGAACTGCCTACTGGCTAGTGGAAGGAGAAAAATAAATCAATTGAATTACAAATCAGAAAAATAATCCCTCCTCGAACAGAAATATGAACTCACAAGCATTGTTACCACGTGTACGTTGAACAAGCGACTGAGCATTTCACCTTACTTCGTCAATGCGAGTGGGCACCGGAATGAATACATTTGAACGATACATAATATGTATGGAGACTTTCAAAAATAGTAATCAGTAAAGGACTCAGGACAAGTGGAAAATAGTCATTCGAAAATAGTAAACAGTATTAGACTCAGGCCAAGTGGTAAGTTAGGTGATAAGAATGGGTGAATTCTCAAATGGCGAGTTATCCAATCAAAGATAAATAATCCATGTGTAAAATTATTACGTGGTATATTTGAAATTATTTATAATATTATTTAGAAATACTTCCGGATATTGGTAATTTTGACAAATGCGTTTAAGATTATTAATGTGGAGAAAATGAAACCGAGGATCAGAAAGTCGATGTATTCGAAATAGCTGGTTTAAAATGATGTTTCTAAACAATTGAATAGAATTACAAGATTGATATGATAGCAGCTTTATGATAGTGAAGTTGTAAGAATCTTTTTTATCATATAGATTGGTGATTACATGATTATTGTGGGTATCTAAATTTGGGTCTAAAAAATTTACAGTTTGACTAACGCTAGGCTCATTAGGAATTAATTCTAGATTAGATGGGTAAAAATCAATATTAATTGGATAGGAATCATCAATGATAATACAAATTAAGTTGTCAACATATTTATATATAATATATGAATTAGAGTTAAAATGACATTCATAATAATAAAGATATAAGTTAGCGAGTATACTACTACTACAGCCACCTTGTGGTACACCAGATGTTTGTAAATAAATGTTATCACCTTGGATAATATAATTGTTGTATAACACAAAGTGCAAGAGCATAGAAAAGTTTTTGACATTAAATGCAACCTTATTGGGAGATAGATAGTCATGATAAACAGAGATAATAATTTTATATAAATCTTTAATGACAATATTATTAAATAGGTCTTTGAAATTAAAGGTATGGAAACCAAGAATTTGTGGAAGCTTGCTAAGGTGATTTACTAAATCAAAACTATTGTTCAAAATGAAATATCCTGAATTCCTAAATTTAAGAGATTCATTAATTCTATTTAAACAGTTAAGCAAGTACTTACTAGCTGTAGTGGTAAAGGTATTATGTCCACAAGTAACTGTTCTAAAACTGAGAGGTGATTTATGGAATTTAGGAACCAAAGTAACATAAGGAAATTTAAAAAACTTACAATTAATATTTAATTGTGTATATCATTTTAGCATTTTAATTTTGATTTTGATAGACTGATTATTAATGGGTTTAAAAATTTGATTATTTTTTAAGTAATTCTATAACAGAGAAACATAATATTTTTTACAAATGATGGCATAATTATTAGAAGCTTTATCTACATAAGTTATGACAAAATGTTGTTGTAGTTTTTTAATAGCAGATAGGAGTTGTTTATAAGGATAACTAGGTTTCGTTAATTTAATGTTTATAATAACATTTTTAAGTAGATGTAAGGTAGATGGAATGCTTCAATAGGAATGGAATGTGAACAAGCAAGTTGATATATGAATTTATCAAAATCAAATGATATAGACTGAAGAAGTTGTTTAGGGTGATGGCAGAATGGAATGCGAAATTTAGACTCTTTATTCATAATCCCTAAGTATATCATCCTGAACTATACTGAGATCCCCAGTTATAATGTGTCCATGAGAAGAGTTGACATAAGGGGCAAGATTTTTATTGCTGCATACACATGATGTAAGGTCATCGGAGTTTAATGTCCTGGAAACTTCATTGTAATTGTAAATAATTCTACCAGTTGGTAAATGGAATGATTTTTAGTATTTTGATTTCTTTTACGGGTAACAAGTGCTGATGTTTTGCAAATAAATTATTGAGGTTAAGAGAATTAAGTATAGGGTGTTTTAAAGAAATTACACAGTAAGCTATTTTAGTATGTGGATTTGGTGAATGGAGAAGGTGGTAATTTAAGAAATTTGTACGTGAAAGAAGCAAATCATAAAATAAATGTTTAAAATGCTCATGAGTTAATTTTAATTTTAAAAAATTAGTATAAATAATACTTAATTTGCATTTTCTGACTTTATATAACCAAGTTCTAACAGGTAGAAAATTGAAAGTTTGAGAATAATTATATTGTAATTTCAAAATGTCTGCATTGTAATCAATAGTTTTACCTAAGTTAACTTTGCCACGCTTATATCGCTTTTTACTAGACGTTGATGATTTTGACCATTGAAAAAGATGTTTATATACTGAAGATTTATTAGAATTGTATTCAAAACTATTGTTAACAACATTATTATTATTATAAATTTGATTTAAGCCATAGGGAAAGAGAGTTTTATATTTTTTAATGTAATAATTTTCAAATACTAATCTATCAGTGAGTGAAATTTTAATATCTAAAATATGAAGGGATACATTTTTAAATCCATGTGCAGTAAAGTAATGATATTCAAATTGCTTTATATATATATATATATATATATATATATATATATATATATATATATATACATACATATAATATATATTTAAAATTATATATATACAAATCAATATAATAATAGTTTGAAAGTCCAATGAAAGAAAAGTGAGAAGCTGTAACTCGAAAAACCTAACTTTCTAACAAGCCTACAAAATAAATGTATAAATCTGCAAATCTTCAATGAAATAGAAAACAATACAAATTTTGAATCATCAAGTTAAAAGAAAATCATCAAAAATCAATGGTATGGAATCGATAAAAGGAAAACAAATGAAATCCAAGCATTAATGCTATACACGTGGACAAGAGCTAGGTTCAAATGATGTATTTGCTCACTTCTCCAACATTCTTCCTCGGGTCCAAGTATTTTGTCGAAGTAAACGCAAGAAATGTATGAATGAAGAAATTCTGAAGAAATAGATCGATTATATCTATAAACTATCTCTACTTGGACAACATGCATAAAGAAGAAAAAATAAAAGAAAATAAAAATACCTGGAAAATAACACAGCAAATACCCGAACCTGTCGAACACGGAATGAAGAGACCAGTGTTGCCATTCGCAAAGGAAAAATAAATTATCTACTCTTGCCATTCGTAAGAAATAAATAACAGTAATGCGAAAAGGCAAGAATCTATATATATAAAGAAGAAGTGTATGTATGTATGATCCACCATAACTGGGGAACGGCTGAACCGAATTTCATGAAATTTGTCTTGGTAGTCTTGAAATCGCCCCACTTTAAACATAGGCTATGTTTCAAGATTCTACGTCCAGTGGCGCTCCAGATATTTGTGAAAAATGACAGTTTTTCCTAGGAGTTCTATTCTCTTCCATGATTCACAACGAATAAGGTTGGACATTGTTGGTTTAAAACGTGAAAGCAATTAAATTTCTGAGTTTTGAGGGAGTTTATTGAACGTATTAGACACTTTTGAAAATCGCAGGTTTGAGATATGAATTTAAATGGAAACTATCACAATGATTTATTTCTCGCCGGCATTCTCAACAACGAAAAGTATTAAGAAATCACAAGAAAGATCAATCATGTATAAAGCATTGATTATGAAGCAGTTTCCAACTTTAATTTTATTTAAACATCTCTAAAATGCGATATATTCAGCGGTAATGTATCACAATCGGCCCTATATGTTCCGGTGTAAATTTTATCATAGTTTTGTATGGTAAATCCTGAGTAGCGGCGGGCAATCGCTCAAGTAAGTCATATATACAAACAGAGCTAGTAAAAGGAGGTTTGTATATTACGACTTATTCTTGACTTTTTGCATTACTGTTATTAGCTAGAAATGAAATGCAAGTGAAGCAAAAGGGAAATTCAAGGGGGCTCAAGAGTCTTGATAAAGAGGATCAATATATATATATTTCATTTTATTTTTTGCGGGGGAGGTGGGCAGAGGAGAAGCACTAAAATATTAAATTTTTGTTGTTAAATAATTCCTCTGCTTAAGAAATATGTTGAATTTCGAATATGTTGACTTCCGTTCAGATGTTGACTTCCGAAAAATATCCAAATTTGCAATTCTACAGTCAATGTGCCATGGATTTCATAAATAATTTTTCACTCAAAAATATATAAATTCATTGTCTAATATAAGAAAAAAGGAACACTATTAATTTTAAACGTAATCTAATTTTCGGAGGGATCTCCCCCCCCCCCCCTTAATCTAGTATCTATAATGTTACTCATATATAAAAATCCCCATATATAGTTTCCAAGTGTTAGTTATATATAGAAAAGTTCTTGAACGCGGCAAAATATAATACAGATAAGCGGGCGAAATATAGCCAACCTGGAGATATTTCGCCCAAGATTGATGAAAAGATCCCCAAATTTTAGAATATGACACTAAATTGATAAATTAAATTATCAAAATATTTCAATATATCGCTATATTGCCTATTGCGTAGGCTATCAATATTTAAAATTGTCAATTTAAAGTTACACCAATTATAAATGTTCATATAGTGTGCATTGGGGTTTATATGTTGACTTCTGGAAAAGCGCCAAATTTGCAATTCAACTTTACAGTCATTGTGAAATTGATTTTACACATTGTTTTTTCACTGAAAAATATATAAATTCATTGTCTAATATAAGAAAAATGGAAAACTATTAATTTTTAGACGTAATCTGATTTTTGGAAGGATCCTCCCCCCCCCCCCCCTCCTCAATATAGTTGCTAATGTTATACATACAAAAAAATCCCCATATCTAGATTCCAAATTTTAGTTATATATAGAAAAAACTTCTTGAAACGGCAAAATATAACACAGATAAGCGGACGAATTATAGCCAACCTGGCGATATTTCGCCAAAGATTGATGAAAATATTCTCAAAATTTAAAATATGACACTAAATTGATAAATTAAATTATCAAAATATTTCAATATATGGCTATATTACCTATTGCGTAAGCTATCAACATTGATAATTGTCAATTTAAAGTTAAACCAAAAATAAATTTTCATATAGTGTCTATTGGGCTTTATATGTTGATTTCCGGAAAAGCGCTAAATTTGCAATTCAACATTACAGCCATTGTGCCATTGATTTTATGCATAAATTTTTCACTATAAAACATATAAATTCATTGTGTAATATAAGAAAAATGAAATACTATTAATTTTAAACGTAATCTAATTGTAGGAAGGATACCCCCCCCCCCCTTTATCTGGTTGCTAATGTTTTTCATATATAAAAATCCCCATATATAGTTTCCAAATGTTAGTTACATATAGAAATGTTCTTGAAAGCGGCAAAATATAACACAGATAAGCGGGCGAAACATAGCCTATAAGAAATTTTGGGGAGGGGGGCTAACCGAACTGAATGTTACGCCCAGGGAGATGACACAATAAATATGTATATCCAGTTCACATATACAAATGGTGCCGGGACTATAGCCACCAGCGGAATCAAAATCGCTGAATTAGGAGCCGAGATGTGAAATTAGAGGGGAGTACTTAAAGTAAATGTTGCGCCCAGGGCATTGATACAAAAAAGATGTAAATTCAGATGGTACAAAAATTTAGCTACCAGAAGAGTCAAAATCGCTCAATTTAGGAACCGAGGTGTAAAACCGTGCGGGCTAGTTAAACTAAAAGTTACGCTCAGGGGGGTTTGAATAAAAAATATACATGTCCAGGCGATACACGTATAGATAGTGCAGAGACTATAGCCACCAGTAGATACAAATCGCTTAATTAGGAAGCGAGATGAGAAATTTCAGGACCACCTCAAGTAAAATTTACGCCTAGGGAGTATCGAAGCAATATTGGTCTTCAATGAAATTAGAAGCAAAACCAGGGGGATTGAGTAGTGGCCGGTGAAGGGGGGGGGGGAGATTTTAAGGGATAACAACGTCAGATCAAAGAATCAAGTATCTGGTTGAAAATTGCTTTTTAACGTTCTTTAACAAATATTTATAATTCTTTCAATCTTTAATGTTAAATAGCTGAGAAAGTAAGACAGTTGAGTAAGTCAAGAGACTCACCCCCGCAGACAGCACATTTCTGAAAGTGTCACTAAAAATATCCACGGGTATGCCACAAATACAATTCTCGTGGCTTTTAAACAATTAAGAGATCAAACGCATTGAAATTCGTCACAAACAAAGCATAGAACTACCCTAAATCAGAAATGATCCCTCCCCCCCCCCCCCACACACACACCGGGCGCTTACGGAGCGAAACAGCTTCAGTAATACGGATGGCTGGGTCAAAACTAAACTGAGTGCCCCAAACAATGCATTTTTCTACCGAAGGCGAAGAACAGAAGCCCCCAAAATACCATAAATAACCACCACTTATTCAATTAAGTAAAAAGCACAAAATATGTATCGAAACATTTTTTAATTTCTATTTTCTGTATCTAATACTAAACTATTTCGCCATAAACTTAAACTAAAAGAACTAGATCAATAGAATCAATAAAATAAATCAGAATTACATAAATACAGTAAATTATTTTCAAAAGTTTATTTAAACATCCAAATTTATTATTTTAAAAAGAAGCGACAGAGAAAACACACATATATCAAGAAAAATGCAAGGCCAAATTAGCGAAACTTAGCCAATTCGAGTCAGTCGTTCATAGTATTCGTTCTTTCTTGGCGACGAGCTGCGGTAACTGCCGTGGCTCACATCGGATTGAAATATTGCTATGTCTGTTTTTTTAACTCTAATTTCTATTGCCGTTATATTAACACCCTATTCATTCTATCAGCCAGAGGCGATAAAGGGACGCGGCCTCATTAAAAATCCCTTCTCTTTCTCTGTAATGCAGTATTTTCCCCAATAGACATAATATGGTATGAAAAAAGCATAAGAGTCCCTTTCAAAGTTTTAGTGCTGCCATCTAGCAAAAATTTCATCACTTATTTCCAATAATTCGAATTTTAGTTGAAATAAAATTCAGATAATTTCTTTAAAAATTGTAATTAACCTAAATAACTAAAATAATTTGAAGCGCTTGATCAAGGGGGTCCGCGCGGCCCCGTTGAAGAGCCGCCCCTGAATATGACACTAAATTGATAAATTAAATTATCAAAATATTTCAGTATGTGGCTATATTACCTATTACGTAGGCTATCAACATTGATAATTGTCAATTTAAAGTTGCACCCATTATAAATGTTTATATAGTGTCTATTGGGGTTTGTATGTTGATTTCCGGAAAAGCGACAAATTTGAAATTCAACATAACAGCCATTGTGCCATTGACTTTATGCATAATTTTTTCACTGGAAAATATATAAATTCATTGTGTAATATAAGAAAAATGGAACACTATTAATTTTAAACGAAATCTTATTTTCGGAAGGATTCCCCCCCCCCCTCCCTTTAATCTAGTTGCTAATGTTATTCATATATAAAATTCCCCATATATAGTTTCCAAATGCTAGTTATACATAGAAAAATTCTCGAAAGCGGCAATATATAACACAGATAAGCGGGCGAAATGTTGCCAACCTGGCGATATTTCGTAAAAGATTGATGAAAATATCCTCAAAATTTAAAGTATGACACTAAATTGATAAATTAAATTACCAAAATATTTCAATATATAGCTATATTACCTATTGCGTAGTCTATCAATATTGATAATTATCAATTTAAAGTTGCACCAATTATAAATATTCATATAGTGTCCATTAGGGTTTATATATTGACTTCCGGAAAAGCGCTATATTTGCAATTCAACATTACAGTCATTGTGCCATTAATTTTATACATAATTTTTTCACTGGATAATATATAAATTCATTGCGTAATATAAGATAACTGGAACACTACTAACTTTAAACATAATCTAATTTTCAGAAGAGTCCCCCCCCCCCACACACACACCTCAATCTAGTTGCTAATGTTATTTATATATAAAAATCCCCATATCCAGTTTCCAAATGTTAATTATATATAGAAAAGCTCTTGAAAGCGACAAAATATAATTCAGAAAAGCGGGCGAGATGTGACCAACTTGGCGATATATTTCGCCTAAGATTTATCAAAATATCGTTAAAATTTAAGAAATAGTACTAAATTGATAAATTAATTATTAAAATATTTCAATATATGGCTATATTACCTATTATTTAGCCTATCAATATTGATCATTGTCAATTTAAAGTTGCATCCATTATAAATGTTCATATAGTGTCGTCCATTGGGGTTTATATGTTGACTTCCGAAAAAGCGCGAAATTTGCAATTCAAAATTACAGTCATTGTGCCATAGATTTTATACATAATTTTTTCACCTAAAAATATGTAAATTCATTGTCTAATATAAGAAAAGTCATGTACTGCCCACATCAATTTACGTGAAGTTAATTCAATGGCAAATACAATGTGCCGTAGATCTTGAATACCATTATTTCGCTGTAAAAGAAGAAAATCTTTGCATTTTGTAGGAGTTACTTCCCACGTCATATCAGTATCAATGCGTTACAATTATAACATAATTAATTATTTGAATATTTTTCACACATTAGAAAATAAGTATAAATCAGAAAGTAGAGAATTTGATTATCGAATTAATTACATTTCAATGCAAGGCTCCTTTCTAATGTTTTCAATAAAACTCAGATATATAATAAAATAAATTCTAATCTATGCCGCACGTGACTTTCACTATATAATGCAATGAATTTACTTCTTTCACACTGAAAAAATATGTATAAGATCAACTGCACAATGTTTTTAACAACGGCACAAAGTTTTTTTCTATTTGAAAATTTTCTAGATGACAACATGTAAAACTATTTTGAAGTATCCAATCAACTTACATTTTAAGTAACTTTAAATTGAAAATTCTCAATATTGACAGCGTCCACAATAAGCAATATATTCCATATAATTAAGCTGGTGATATTTCGCTAAATGAGTCGGAAAGTTTGCCAAATGTATCTCCTCACGTTACGGACAAACAGAGGAAAGAGCATTTCTTACATATAAATGACTTTTGTCAAATTGTTAGGTTTCAAAACACAAAACTATTACACAAATTATCTTTTCTCGTGAATGGAGCGAACTACATCCACGAGAATGACGTTAACATATTTATCGTATACTATTACATATGAAAAATTAACATATTTCACAATTGTTAATACTTTTTTTTAATTTTATGTAATTATTTTGATAACTTTATTTGTAAATGTGGAATTTCTCAAGAGTGGTTCATGCTGGAGTTCTAAAAGTTAGGTCAATCGATTTCTAGTAAAACATTACACAAGAAATGGATTTTTACCTAACATTATTGAAAGTTCTAACTTTATTAAAATTTAATACAAATTTGGAGTTGGGGGTTCTTCCGAACATTTGATTACTTCAAAATCAATAGGCTCCTACTATTAGCTGATGGTAATTTCTTTACCAAATTTCATTTGAAAAGCTCCTTTCATGAGATGTCCACAGACACACGGAAACACATCACCAAAAAATGATCCATCAAAACCTCGAATTCGAATTTTGGATCCCATCACATACTTTCACTATTCATTATACAATACATACAGGGAAAGTAATAAATATTCTTCAAAACGCAAAAGCATTATTATTGAATCACTTCTTTGGAAAGAAAGGAATGTATTAATACCAAAAACTTCAGCATTTATGTAGAAGTTCGTTGCATATGCACTTTTTATTTGCGATCTGAAGAAGGGGGTAAATTTTAAAGCACCGAAACCACGTTTCGTCATTATTTTGTAATAATACGTATAGTGTCAAAGCGGAAAACTTACACAAGCAGTATTTGGGTGATTCTTAGAATAGGCCCCCACTCATTTTTCAAAGTACGATCCAGCGCCAAGTTGGCGCGATTCTGCGGGTTACAATTCTATTCCGGCTACTTCGCGAATCTGGTAGCCTTCGAACGGACATCCAATCAGCGCTCGCCTTTTTAGGATGCTGCGCGCGCGCCTTTTTATTCTTTGGATTCTGCATTTTAATAGGCAGTAATAGTCCTTTTTCGATCGAATTCGTTGACTCTTGCTTTTACAGATCTTTTTCGATCGATTTGCAAAGATGTAAACACGTACAAACTTTTTGGAATAAATATTTAAAACATTCCTCGTAATTCATGGACATTAACATTTTACGCAATTTTTCAATAGATATGCAGGCTCCGGTGTTAAATGTACGTGTATGTTCAAGAAAACGTGTTGCAGTGTTGAATGTACGTGTAAGAAAACGTGTTCCGGTGTGTGTTAAATGTACGTGTATGTTCAAGAAAACGTGTTGCAGTCTTGAATGTACGTGTAAGAAAACGTGTTCCTGTGCGGATGTAATTAAAAATATGGATATCCGTTACATAAAGGTTAGTTTTTTCTTTGTTCATCCCGTGTTTTGAAATTGTCTTTTGTATTTTTCCGTGTTTTTAAAATGGGTTTCTTAATTTTAAAGTATCATTTTTTTCTTGATTTTTGTTAAAGTACAAACTTTTTTCTAAGTATCGTTTTCTCTTGAATTTAGTTAAAGTACAAACTTTTTTCTAAGTTCCGTTTTTTCTTAAATTTAGTTAAAGTACAAACTTTTTTCTAAGTTCCGTTTTCTCTTGAATTTAGTTAAAGTACAAACTTTTTTCTAAGTTCCGTTTTTTCTTAAATTTAGTTAAAGTACAATCTTTTTTCTAAGTTCCGTTTTTTCTTAAATTTAGTTAAAGTACAAACTTTTTTCTAAGTTCCGTTTTTTCTTAAATTTAGTTAAAGTACAAACTTTTTTCTAAGTTCCGTTTTAGTACAAACTTTTTTCTAAGTTCCGTTTTTTCTTAAATTTAGTTAAAGTACAAACTTTTTTCTAAGTTCCGTTTTTTCTTAAATTTAGTTAAAGTACAAACTTTTTTCTAAGTTCCGTTTTTTCTTAAATTTTGTTAAAGTGCAATCCGTTTACTAAGTATCGTTTTTTAATTTTCGATTTATAAGTTTTTGATATTGATTTAAATTCAAAAAATATTTTGAGTATCCAGCGTTTTTAAAATTTTATTATTCTGCCATTACGCAATATTTTTATAGTTCTGCCATTACGCAATATTTTTTAAATGCACAAAAATAGTATTTTGTAATCTTTTTATGAGTATTATTAACTTTTATTTATATCAATTGCAATATCATTTAACAAAATTACAGTTCATAAAACTCTAGAATAAGACGTCACTATTGTAGGAGGAGCCTATTTTAAAACACGGGAATATACGTCACTTCAATTGGGAGGAGTCAATTTCAAAACACGGCCAACGCGCCAACTTGGCGCAATTTTGTACTTAGAAAAAAAACGAGTGGGGGCCTATTTTGAGAATTTACCCAGTATTTTTTAAAAACATTAGTTACATTAAGTGAAATATATTTAGATAACAATTTTATGTGTTTATAGACATAGCAGTACTTTCATAATTATGTCTTGCAAAAATCTATTTCATTCCAATGTTCAGCTCAAATGGAAACATCGCTTAGTATTTGACGCAAAGCAATTATTTTCTTAATAACTGAATAATACATATAATAACACATTTTAAACACAGAGAGACAACATTACCTACTGTAGTTCCAGAATGCGTGTGGCACGAGACAACGTTTGAAGTATCTAGTAATACTGTTAAGCACGCTGAAAGAATATAAAACCTGTTTCAATCTCAAACTAGTGCATCTAGTGTAGAGTAGACCTTCGACCAGAGATATAGGTATAGTGCGATTCCAACGAGAAGGCATTTGAGTCACTTGACTTTGGACGAATCCATTAGTTAAATTCAATGACAGGTAGAAACGTACTAGGAAGAATGGGTTTCCAGAATTGGCGCCTTTAGTGCGAATTAATAATGCACAATTTGTGCAGTACGAAAAGGATTTATGCAGAACGATAAAGAGCTTTATATGTATAAGTACATTCAGTGTTACTGTTGGGATGTGGTGGAAATGTTTTCTTCATAATAATTAAAATTATATTATAATAAAACAATAATGGTCGTAAATGTTTTGTTAAAGTTGAAGAGTTCGGTTGTAATACTTTTCTTGTAACTTAAACTATTTTATTTAGGAGAAATGCACAATGCGTTTCGTGCGTATGAATGAATGATTCATCTCCTAAAAGGAAAAATCTGATGTGAACAGCACATGCCTTCCCTACAGATTCATATTTATTTTCTTTATTTCTTTTATAATTCATTAATTTGAGTTATATGCACAAACTAGCACGAATAATTATTTGAAATTACACTGAAATTGCAGTTTTAATTCAATTTTTTTCCTGGAAACTTTGTAAAATTACTGAAAAGCTGTGTTTAAAAGTTCCTAAAATTTGTTGGCTGAGATTACCCCCCCCCCCTCCCCCCCCGTAATTTATGGGTTGCTCGCTTGTGTAATAAGACATTTTCTTTAGGAAAGAACCTCGATCCATCTATAAAAGGGGAAAAAATACCTTGACATACACACATCTTTATATTTTTATCATTGTGTATTTTACTTTTTATATAACGTTGTTTAATTTCTGTAAAATACAAAGAAAACGCTTCAATCTAAATACTTTTGCTGCCATTGAAAATCATTTCAGTAAATTCTATGAATCACATTTTATACAGTTACATATTTCATAAAGTATTAATATTTGTTAATTCTAAAATAAATTTCAATAGTTTAATTAATTTTAAATATGTTATCTAACCATTTTCCTTGCTTGTGGGCCACTATTCGGACAGTCAGTTCATCATTAGAGATTACATTGCATGGCCATGTCATCTAAGGAATCTATCACCCCCCCCCCCCCGAGTTACAAAATTTGGAAAATGTAAAAATATATAAAAAATATCTGTTTTATATTTTTATATATATATTTGTTATTATTTTATAATATTTTATATATAAAATATTTAAAAAATTGTACCGCTGTCGCCCTTCTCGAAATCTGATTCTATACTTTCAGTTGACTCTTGAGTTATGTTCTGAAGAGGAGTCGGCACCTACCACAAAACTGATTTCTTCTATGGTTTCTTCCACTAAATTATCAATTTCCTCACAATATTTAATCCACTGCTCCTTTGTAATGCTGGCAAGGGCTGTCGGATGGGGGTGCATAACTTTTCTGAATTTGCTTCAGCCTAAAAAAAAATCGAGTACTTTGTGGACCACATTTCGTTCCTTGGAACGAATTACTTTTACTTCTACAGACATTTTGTCGATAAAAGCACGGTTCACAAATATCAGATTCTAATTAATTAAATAAACAGACGTTAGAAGTTGGAACAGATGTTAGACATTTTCTTGGTCGCAAGCGCAATGCTAGTAAGGCATTCCAACTATTCTAAATTTCAAACAATTGGCGAAATACGCGCAGCAAATGCGATCGCCAAACAGGTTTCTGCGTTTGGCAACCCTTTCACTGTAGTGCACAGATCGTCTGTTTTGCCAGCTTTCTTCCCTATAACGAAATGGACTTATCCAAGGTCATCTGCCAACTCATGGGAGCCGGACTATAGACTGCGCATTGCTATTCAGAAGAGATTGAAAAAGTGACCACTGCATGTATCACGTGACTTAGGATCGAAGACTCGCAGACTTGGCGACTAATTGCCGCGCTTGGCGCTATAAAATAATTTTTTGTACTGGAGTAAAACAGTGCTGAATACGTCTGATGTATTTCAAAATACCTATTGTTTTGGTCCTAACTAATCAAGTTCCATTAATCACACTAACATGAAATTTGGCATGTCGTTGTCTTTTGTGATATATTTTAATTTTCTAGTTAGAAGGTCCAAATTTAGTATTTCGTTGTCTTTTACGGTATATATTGACTTCTTGTATTTTGAGCCTTATCGGGCTAGCCCACACTGGGCCCGCCATAGATATATACTCATTATGCGGTAATAACTCGAGATTCGGTGTATCTAGAACGATCATATCATATTTGGCATGATTATCTTTCATGGTATATTTTAATTCATTGGATTTTGAATCTTACCATCCGAGCCCGTACAGGAACTGTTAAGAGTAATGCACTAAAGAATAACTTAATGTTATTCTAAGAAAAAACTCGGCAACCGGAGCAAACATTTTGTATGGTGTTGTCCTTCATATATTTAAGTTACATACAACTAATAAAAGGGAGTATTTGAAAAGAAAATACGTTTTTTGTTTGTTTTTACTTGTTTTCAATTCAATTAATAAAATATCAGTGAAATTGGCCTTAATTTAAAAAAAAACATTAGTTATATTATTTAAGGTTGTTGATGTTTAATATTAATGCATAAACATTTTAATAATGAATAAAAAACCTGTATAAACGTTGGGATTTTAAAAGTATACATTTACAAAGCTACCATACCATTTAGTATTATAAACGTGCCACTAAAATTATTCCTTAACTTCAGTAAACGTGTATGTTTAACAAAATACTTTTTTTTTTAGTTTTTGTATAAACGAAGTGCAAAATTGCCTCAATGCCAATTTTCAAATTTAGAAATATAGCTGAGCAATATACAATTCCATATAACTATTCAAAATCTTGAATATTGTTCCCAAATTATGCAACAGCTACTTTATATTCCTTGCCCCCCCCCCCCACACACACACACACCAAAAAAAATGTTTTTAAAGATATTTGGACACAGTGTTATTATAATAAATCAAAATGCTGCTTGCAAGACATTAACTTGCAACTTCTTAATAAAATGGCTTTATTAGTTCATAACACCCTGTCAAATGCAGAGAAGGGGTTGGGCAGGAATATACATTTTAAAATATTTTTCAGTTCTGAAATTCTTATTGCTCATTTTTTCCAAATATGTGGATGGAAAAGACCCATTTTATGTCAGAAGAACGAGGTATATCAATACATAATTCACCACTGGTTTATATAGTGTATATAAAATTAAACGGGATAAAATAAACCAAGAAATCACTAATTATTTAAGGTTGTTGATGTTTAATATTAATGCATCAACATTTTAATAATGAATAAAAAACCTGTATAAACTTTGAGATTTTAAAAGTATACATTTACAGAGCTACCATACCATTTAGTATTATAAAAGTGCCACTAAAATTATTCCTTAACTTCAGTAAACGTGTATTTTTAACAAAATACTTTTTTTTTAGATTTTGCATAAACGAAGTGCAAAATTGCCTCAATGCCAATTTTCAAATTTAGAAATATAGCTGAGCAATATACAATTCTATATAACTATTCAAAATCTTGAATATTATTCCCAAATTATGCAACAGCTACTTTATATTCCTTGACCCCCCCCCCCCCATTCAGTCATTAGAAAATATACATTCAGTCATTAGAATTACCATACATTTTAGTGTTTTAAAAGTGCCGCTAAAATTATTTTCTTACTTCAGTAAAACTTTATTTTTAATAAAACACTTTTATTTTTGTACAAACTGAAGTGCAAAATTGGCAGTGAGGCAATGCCAATTTTCAACTTTAGTAATATAGCTGAGCATTATACAATTGTATCTATTCAAAATCTTGTATATTATTTCCAGATTATGCAACAGTTACTTTATATTCCTTGACACCCCCCCCCCCCCCAAAAAAAAATGCTTTTAAAAATATTTGGACACAATGTTATTATAATAAATCAAAATGCTGCTTGTAAGGCATTAACTTGCAAAAGTTAATGACTTTAACTTTCTAATAAAATGGCTTTATTAATTCATATTTATCAATAGAACAACACCCCCTGTTAAATGCTGGGAAGGAGTGGGAAATGAATAAACATTTTAAACACAATTTTTAAACATTTTCACACTCAATTCCTCACTGATCAAAAATATTATTACTTTGACATAATTAAAAGGATCAAAGAACGAAGTTTCAAAGAGCTAAATAGAATCTATAGGACAATAATTTCTCCATATTTAAAATTATTTTTAATTTTTTAAATATGTGTTATGAAATTTCTTATATTTATGTTGTTGCATCCCAAAATTTAAAATTTTCACAATTCCAATTTTTAACATAATGGAACGATATCTTCGCTTTCTAATTTAAAAAGAAAAGTATTACTTTGAAACTTTTATGAATTTACGCGGCGACTCATTATATATGGGTTTTTTTTGTTATTTAAAATATCATTCTTTGCTTTACATATTCATCAGACAGTGAGACACTTTAGATTTCTTCATTTTTATACATGGAAAAAAGCCAGAGTTGAAAACAAAAATCAGTTTTGTTCCCAACTTTATGTAAAAACATCCTCATCCCCCCACCGACTGTTTAAAAAATTCCAGCCTTTATAGAACACTAGGCATAACAAATAATTGTTTAAAATGACTAAACGTTAATTTTTTTTTTCATTTTAGCATATTTTCATTTTAGCATATTAGCATTGCAATTTAGCATATTTTGATGCAATTTAGCATATTTTTCACATATAGCACTATTTAGCATATTTTAATGATTAAAACTTTTCTCTTTTCAGTTGTGTTTCCCACATCTTTCTTCATCTTTAGCAAAATTAATAAAAATAATAGAAATTAGCTAACATTTTAATAAAAGTTTTAAATGCACTAAAACTGAATTGAAAAATATTTTTGTATATTTTATTGCACTTATCATAGATAAATATAAGGAATTTTATATGGTTACTTTATACATTTCATAATTCCAAAAAATTTTAATTGCTCAATTTCATTTGATACATTACATATACAGTTAAGGACTTTTTTGAAATGTTTAAGGAGTATTTTTTAATGTACATACAAAGACAGTTAATACCAAAAGAAAGTGTAAAAAGTAATTGTTTCTGCTACAATTCTCAAGAAAAATTATATTTACGGCCATACACTGTATTTAATTTTATAAGTCTGGAAAATATATACTCAGCAAAAAATATCAATTTTAAATGTGTACTTACTGATATTTATATAAATTTCTTGGGAGTTATTAATCATTTCATAGTATTATATGGCATGAAAACATTGTCAGGGGAAAAGAGTATGAAAATGTAAAGTTGGCGTAAAAATAATGTCGCCAACAGAGGAAACTATGCGTATTAAATGTTTCACCTTTATTTTATTTTTCTCTTCTAATTTTAAGCATTTATAGAGGTGCAGTTTATGAAAGTACACAAACATATATAAAATATTTTATTTTAAAAATAATTACAGGGCTATACATTATTTACAAAGACAGAAAATCAACTTTTATTATAGAAAGGCATGGTTGTACATGCCAATTAACGGTTTATTTTATATAAAATATCTTTTAAAATGAATAGAAACGACTTACCTGTGAAACGCAGTGTCTTCACTTTTGATAAACTTTGACGTACATCCAAATGCAGCGCAGGATATTACCATATTTTGCTTAAAATAAAAGCAAACGTGGGATGCGCATTCTCGCTTTCGGAAACGTAATGCAATTGCAATGGAAGGAGAGTTGCGCAAGAAAATATGCGCGTAGGGGAGTGCCTAAGTCATGTAACTTAGTTCAGTGGTCACGGAAAGGTTACCATAAGTCTCTCTACCTGTATTTCACCACGATGGGGTAGACCGGTTTCAGGTAGACCCCCTAGGGGGTGTGGTCCCCACCTGTTCTAGACAATGAAATTTGTGTGATGCGACCTGTAACGACACGTACAGAAGCATGTACCCCTTTTATTTTAATCTCTTGCACATAATCGGGACTTCCAATAAAATATTTTCTGCAAACTAAAGTAAAATCATATCTGTGCCAATCCCCTCAAATTTATAAAACCCAAATGTGCATAAAAATGCCACATTATCCATCTTAGGCTAAATAAAAGTGTAAAATAAATATTTTGTAACCTTATATAGGTCACCGAAATAATGTCATAAATGAAGATAAACCCAAAGAACGATATTGGAGATTATAGCACTCCAAGTCGATGGATTCTCTAAACTACGTCACCCGGACTGGATCTGTAGTTTGAGCGAGTTCATGCAGGGCGTAAAAAAAAATCTGTTTAGACCCCCCTCCTAAATTTTGCTGCAAAAATATTTTATAGAAATGAATAATTTAAGCAATTAAAATATTCTAACGCGTGTGTCGCCACATCTCCACATCACAATTTTTGTTTACGTGACGTCATAAGCAACCTCGGGGGAGGAGGGGGTTACCCCCTGAAGGTGTACATTGTCAAACGTAGTATCAATCAATATATTCTTTCAAACCCTTTATACTGAAGGGTACACAAAACACGGATGCTTCAAATTTCTTTTTTTTCGCAAAATTTGAAAAAAAAAAAAAAAAATCACAATCGTATGTATTTGAATTTAATTGATAAAGTTTAGTCATATAAATTCCAAAACTATTTAGTTCATTGATATTTTGCAATATGTTTTTAATTCTGCAAATTTTAGTATTAGGTATTTTAAGTTGTTTGATCGAAAGTTAATTGGTTAGTGACTGTTCATGGGTGGTGATACATGATCACATTCACAGTACTTTCTTTTTATATAATGCCCTGTTATTGGATTAAAGTAGCCTCCTTGGCCTTATCTGCTATTAATATCTATGTTTTACTGAACAAATTTAAACAATTTCAAAATGCATAAGGAAGCATAAATGTTTTCCTTAACTTTTATTAAGCAGTGGTTTTTTATTAGAATATTAATTATATTTTTAGTACACATAATAATTTACTCAAATAGCTATCAAACGTTCAGAATGTGACTGAAGGACAAAATTAATAAAATAATTTTATGGTGTATTTTAAAAATCTCCTGTATCCGCATTTACTAATCGATGCTTAAATTACCATGTATAAATATATTTTCTAAAATCATGACATTAATGGCAAACTCAGAATTATCTATAAGGGCCACTATGGCAAAGAAGAAACTTCTTGATGCATATTTCACTTGAAGGAGAAAGCTGTTACCACAATTACACTAAAAATGTAAGTAATTTGGTATTCAATAGTTGAGTTTATTATAGACGCTTCTCATAATGAATATTCAAAAATTCAAGAGTAAGTAACTCTTTTAAAATTTTATACGAATCAACAGTACATTACTTTCCCTACAGAAATTCATGTTTACTTATTTCTCGTTTGTTGATATTTATTCAATAAATATGAAATTAATTTTGTCGGTCAAACTGCCCTACACAGAAACATTTTTCTTTCCCTACAGTACATGGTACTGTAAAGGGAAGTATTAGAATCGTATCGAATATCGCAACTCGCGTTTTCGTCCGATCTGCACGTCTTGGGACCTTTTGAATTAGAAAATATATTTTTAGGTTGACTCCTGTGTCTGTGTGTGTATGTGCCTGCTTATGTACCTGTCTCTGCTATGTGTGTATCCATTCTAACTCAAAACTAATTAGCCAAATTTAATAAAGGTTTATAGGTCAGTTACTTGTGCATTACCTTTGTGCTGATTAGATTTTGGTACACTTCAGGGTAAAATAACCTATCTTTTCTTGTAAAATGACCTGCTAAAATCATATGCATCCACTTTTGCTAAGACAGTAATTCACCAAATTTCATAAAATTTGGTAGATAAGTCATTTATGGGTCACCCTAGTGCTGCTTTGAATTTGGTACGATTCTGAAAAAAAGAACCTGTCTTTTTTTTTCTTTCTTTTTTTGTGAAATAGCCTGCAAATATTGGCGAAATCTATATTACGACACTATACTCACATATATCAATTAGATGATTATTTTATGCTTAATTTTTAACAATGGAAAGAAAAAGACAAACCCCATTACACTAGGACTAGCCGTTCTCAAGATATGTTAGTTTTTCCGCATATTCGTTACTCCACGTTTGAAAATTAATCCCGTTACAAAATAATTAAAAAAGATATATGTATGTGAAGGACCATGTTCTGTTTAGAACGGGCGATTGTACTTAGAAAGGACTATGTAGCATTAAAGGAATAATATAGGAAAATGTTTAGAAGGGGTCCCCAGATGCAATTAGGCCTTGATTCCCATTTTCTGTAAGTCAAGCCCTGCCAACATAGATTTGTGTAAAGGACCATGTACTGTTTAAAAAGAGGAATCCTCAGTGTTTCAAGCTTTGATTCGCTATTACTAGATGGCGCAACGTATTTGGAGATGAGTCAGTTCAAAATTACAGAAGAGCGATAAATCGTCAATTCTAACTACCTCTGCGTTTTGGGGACGTTCAAAGCGTGCCAAAAGATTAGTCGCATTTCCTCTATTGAGGACAAGGTAAATGGAAGTAAGAGGAACCTTTCAATTGACCTTGTATTGAGGAGGTGACGTATTTTCTGGGAATGCTCAGAAACAAGTTTACCAACCAAACCCATCGCTGTGACTGAGGGCGGGGGGGGGGGGGGGGGGGGGGGGGGCAGGGAAGATCCCTTTATGAATTAAAAACTTGGGGTCATGAGTGGTGAAGGCTTTGGGATTTAGTTCGGATGCTTACGGTACGAACTCGTTATTTCGAGCGATGTTGCTTACTAAAGAATATGGTAATGAGTGTATATTAAAATAATAAAAACGTGAAATATGCAATTCTATATATTTTAATATTCATTCCATAAATAATTAAAAATATTTGTTTAATATAATTTGCAAATAAATAATTCAAATTTTAAAGAATTCGATTGAAGCGTTGTTTTCTATGGAAAACAATGATAATTCTACGAACGGGAAAGGTATAATATGGGGACAAACATACAAACAGGGCTGTCAAGAAAAGATGGAAGACAGGTTAATTAATGGAGAGGTCCTAGCCCCAAGGCGACCTCAATCGCTTTCCACGAGCTTGTATATAAAATGTGTTCAGGAGTACGTATACTTTTCATCGAAATCTCAAATACAAAATATCTCGGAAAACATTATGTGAGACCAGAAATTGATCTCACATTTGATGAGACACTTTTATGTACAAATTTATGGTGGCCAAAACGGCGAACAATACGTGTAGTCTGGCTGGCACCGGGTTTTATAACCCCGTGAACCTAAAGGTCTGAAAACCACGAATTTAGGGGTGCCATGACAGAGGGGGCCGAGCTGGGCCTTACGAGATGTGGAATGGTTCCATTGGTTAAAGGAGTAACCAATGAAAAAAAGGAAGATTGTTACGTCAAACTCAATGCGGCAAATGGAAGAAAAGTTGGAGTCCCCCCCCCCCCCCCCCAAAGATGGAACCACAGCCTGTGACCCGCGAACGACTCAAGAAGATAATTTGTGCACAGACAAACATACTAACATGATTTGGAACAGATAACTTCGACATTATGACTTGTGCAGATACTACAGCGATGACGTGATATACTAAGAGAATGAAATAAGTGCTATTGAGGACAAGGTAAATGGAAGTAAGAGGAACCTTTCAATTGACCTTGTATTGAGGAGGTGACGTATTTTCTGGGAATGCTCAGAAACAAGTTTACCAACCAAACCCATCGCTGTGACTGAGGGCGGGGGGGGGGCAGGGAAGATCCCTTTATGAATTAAAAACTTGGGGTCATGAGTGGTGAAGGCTTTGGGATTTAGTTCGGATCGGATGCTTACGGTACGAACTCGTTATTTCGAGCGATGTTGCTTACTAAAGAATATGGTAATGAGTGTATATTAAAATAATAAAAACGTGAAATATGCAATTCTATATATTTTAATATTCATTCCATAAATAATTAAAAATATTTGTTTAATATAATTTGCAAATAAATAATTCAAATTTTAAAGAATTCGATTGAAGCTTTGTTTTCTATGGAAAACAATGATAATTCTACGAACGGGAAAGGTATAATATGGGGACAAACATACAAACAGGGCTGTCAAGAAAAGATGGAAGACAGGTTAATTAATGGAGAGGTCCTACCCCCAAGGCGACCTCAATCGCTTTCCACGAGCTTGTATATAAAATGTGTTCAGGAGTACGTATACTTTTCATCGAAATCTCAAATACAAAATATCTCGGAAAACATTATGTGAGACCAGAAATTGATCTCACATTTGATGAGACACTTTTATGTACAAATTTATGGTGTCCAAAACGGCGAACAATACGTGTAGTCTGGCTGGCACCGAGTTTTATAACCCCGTGAACCTAAAGGTCTGAAAACCACGAATTTAGGGGTGCCATGACAGAGGGGGCCGAGCTGGGCCTTACGAGATGTGGAATGGTTCCATTGGTTAAAGGAGTAACCAATGAAAAGAAAGAAGATTGTTACGTCAAACTCAATGCGGCAAATGGAAGAAAAGTTGGAGTCCCCCCCCCCCCCCCAAAGATGGAACCACAGCCTGTGACCCGCGAACGACTCAAGAAGATAATTTGTGCACAGACAAACATACTAACATGATTTGGAACAGATAACTTCGACATTATGACTTGTGCAGATACTACAGCGATGACTTGATATACTAAGAGAATGAAATAAGTGCGAGTGCAGAGTTAGGCAGTACAATATGTCAACGAATTTACGTGGCGGAGCATTACACCAAGAGTTAATGCGGTAAATGAACGACATTAAATACAGATGCTGACAAAGTCCAAGACAGACTTGAAGGTATGTGCCCATTGAAAATTATATCTGGTCATAACCACTATTACATATGTCCCCTCCGCTGAAATAATATAATTAAATGGTGTAATTGAATGTAATTAAGATTTATGTTGTTAATAAATGTTTTATTGTTAAAGTTTAAATGGTTCAGTCAATGAGTATTATAATAATTAATAATTCCTTTACAGGACTCACACGAAAGTTAAATAATTGGAGGGTTTTATATAGCGGTACAACTAGCGATTTCAATAATAAGTCCACTAATATGAGAATTTACGGCAATGTTAAGATAAGATGATTAATAATAATTAATGTTAATTATAAAGTCTAATTATTATATTTCTTTTTCGGTTCCCACACATTACCTTATACTTTGATTTTGACTGACAGGGAAGTGTTCAGGAGTACTTATAACGTATTTTTTCCATTTATGTTGGTCCTATGTCTTAAAAGTGAAATTATCCCAATCAAAATTAACAAACGTTTTATCAAAAGGCAAGTGCTCTGTGGAACTCCAATTCAAATTTTATGATTGGTCAAACATAGGGAAGTGTTTAAAATGTGTTCAGGAGTCCCTATAACGTGCGAATACGAAAATTGTCAGATAAACACCTTATACCTCGATTTTAATTGATGAATAAGCACAGCTCCTGGTTCATGTCTACGATCAGGAACTGCTTTTTTACTTTCCTTATATACATAATGTATAAGGAAAGTATTGTGACGGGGTCGAAAATTCGAATTCGAGTTTTCGACGGGAGAGCACGTTTCAAGCATCCCTCATCACGAATCAAACATTTTTGAAGTGATGTCTGTGTGTGTGTGTGTGAAAGTAAGTGTGTGTGTCAGTGGGCCTGTGGAGACGATAACTGACGAACAAATGGACCGATTTGAACCAAATTTGGCACAAAAATCACAATCCATAAACACTGGAAGCCTATTGTTTTTATACGCAATCGAATGTTCAGAACCCCCCTAAATTTTCGAATGAAATTTTGAAAAAATCTTCAAAAAATCAAAACGACTAATAAAATTACACAAGTAGACATTTCTTATGTAATTTTTCATTAGAAAACGATTGACATAAATTTTGGAACGCTAACACGAACCGTTCTTGAGATATTGTACAATTTAAAAAAAATATCAAAATTCATATAAAATAAAAATATTTCCTATTGAGAAACATGTTCACTTTTCAAGTGTAATACCATGCAATAAATTGGGTGACATCATTCTCGTGGATCTAGTTCGTTCCATTCATGGAAAAAGATACTCTGAGTAATACTCTTGTATTTGAACGCAAATATAGTCATTTATCTGCTGTAAGAATAACTTATTTCTTCATAACGCTTGACGCTTGACGAGATTTTGGCGACGAATTTGGCAGAATGTCGCCAACTTAGCGACTTTTTGAAATGTTGCCAAATAACGAAAATCTCGCAAAATGGATAAAAATGAAGCTAAATCAATGAAAATAACGACTAATTGTCGAAAATTTAATGTCTTGGAAAGAATATTAGTATCAACTATAAGAAAAACCTATTATTTTACTGTAAAAGTAGTAAATTAATTACATTATATAAGGAAAGTCATGTGTTGTCCACATCAGATTTTTCCTACTCAGACCATCCAAGAAACCAGAAATTGCAAAGTGACTGCTTGGACGGTCTGAACAGTGCCACCCAATTTAGACTGGAACCTAATGGGTGTGGCAACCACAGGTTCTATACCATACTTTTACATACTTGTAATACATATACATACTTTTAACCTCAAACGAATGGACACAATTATTTAGAAATTATCGAAAACCGTCCTAGAGATATCGGACTTTTTTTTTCTGCATTTAGTACTATACTAGCCGAATACCCGTTGAAAATGAACGGTCTCACAACGGTCTTGATTGAGGAAGAAACACGATTTTTGAACTCCTGAACCCATTTGTACGGAACGAAATCCTTGCAATTGTTTGGATAACCAGAGGAATGAGATGGAGGTGGCAGCTATTGAGACCGTACCATCCTTCCCCTAACCTCTTCGATTGAGTGCCAGGAAAATTGAACATTTCAGCCATAGCCATTTTGATGTTTTTGAAATTTTTGTTCACATACCACATGACGCAGTTACGCTTTGGGCCATATATATACATAAATGTGACCCCCCCCCCCCTTCTTTAAATCGAATGTTATTCCTTCACACTACCCTCTCCCTCTTAGAAGTTCTGAAAAATTATGTAAAACAGCCTCCTCCCCAAAACATCGGAAAAAATTAAAATAATTCATCCTCGAAAAAAATTAATTTATTAATATGCCCTCCCCCCCCCTATTTAAACCGAAATCTAATGTAAGAATATTCTTCTATAGTTGTTAGATGTCCTTATAACGTTTCTTTACATTAACTTTTTGAATACAAAAATTATTGGATAAATACTTTATATCTTTATAAAGGCTTTGACGAATAAGCACATTTACTGTCAAATTTCTAATGCTACAAACTTCTTTTATTCATACCCAAACCATCCGATCTACCAGAAAGTATAAGGTAAAATTGTTTGGGCAACCAGAACAGTGTCACACAGTTTAAACCGAAATCAAATGGGGATGGTAACTAAAGACCGTTCCCTCCTTCCCCTAACCTCTTAGAATACAGCCCAGCAAAATTGAACACATTTTAGCTGTAGCTAGTTTACTATTCACTAAATTTTGATTGACGTATAAGTAACAGTGTAGAAAAAGCTGTGTACACGATGCGTAGCATAACACAAAAACTATTGAACATGTTGAGTGTAGCAATTGTTCAGTAGCGCAGGCAGGAAAAAAATTGGGGGGGGGGGGGGTAGGCGTTTGCCAAATCTTATGTATTACATTTTTTCAAACATTTTTTTAACTTCTTAAAATTTTATATAAAAGTAATTTGCATAAAATTTGTAAACGAAGGATTAGGGGCGGAGGGGTGGGGGATATCTATTTAACCGGGGTCAGAAACTTAATCTTCATTCTTGCACAATAAATTCACCACCTAGTAAAACGTCTAGGTGATATAGTAATGATGTCAAATTGATGGCCTGATCAATCTGAAAATAAAAAAGCCTCTGATGGCTTTCAGTGAAAATAATCGTATCAAGTTTTTTTCAATTTGTTCGAGAGATATCGTGTCTACAAACGGACAGACAGACAATATACACGGACATCATTATAAAAGCGGTTGATTTCTAGATGCACAAAACGCGCAGATCCATCAATATTGAATGGTCCATTTCTTTTTTTTTTACTTCCTTTACATATATCATGTGTTGTATGGAAAATATATGAAAGGAACATCTATTTTTATATAATTTTTATATAATTTTTTATATCTATTTTTATATGTTATTCCAAATGGAATGATTTTATTTATATGTTGCCAACGAGGAATGGTAATCCTTGAATCAGAGTCAAAATGTTTATCTCTCAATCTAGAGTATAATTTATGGAATGATTTTTTCTTCGTTCTGAAATTATATCAAAAGCCTTGTAATGAGCGATGTCATCAATGTAATAGATCCACCAAAAAAGTAACCGATATCATATAATATGCAATTAAAATTAGTTTTAATTCAAATTAGATATCCTCATGCAAAATTAAAGTAAAAACATCTGATGTGAGTAGCACGTGAGTTTCCTTATATATTGCAATGAATTTACTCTTTTTACAGTAAAAAAAACAATGTATAAGTTCCACGGTACTGTGTTTCTAACGTTGAATTGTACATTTGGCGATTTTACGAAAGGACAACATGCAAGACTATTTCAAAGTACCCAATAAGCTTATATTTCAAGCAACTCTATACGTAAAAACAATTATCAATATGGATATAACCCTCCATAAGCGATAGAGTCCATATATTAAAATATTTTTTTAATTAATGCATCAATTTGGAGTTATTTTCATTAATTTAGCGTTATTTTTGCAATTTTGACGATATTTTCGTCAATTTGGCAACATTTAAAAAGTCAGCAAGTTGGAGATATTTCGACAAATACTTCACCAAAATTTTGCCAAACGCTACGGGCGGAAAATAAGGTTTTTCTTATAGTAGATTCTTATATCCTTTCCAAGATATTGAATTTCAGTCAATAAGTCGTCATTTTCATTGCTGATTTAGCGTCATTTTAATCAATTTGGCGACATTTTCGTTAACTTGTTAATATATAGAAAAATCGTCAAGTTGGCGATATTCCGTTACCTTGGTTGCCAAAATCTCGCTAAGCATTACGGTTGGAAAAATAAGTTATTCTTATCGCAAATAAATGACTATTGACTTTCAAATAAAAAAGTATTACCCAAAGTATCTTTTCTCATGAATGGAACGAGCTAGATCCACGAGAATGAAGTCACCTAATTTATCACATGATATTATATATAAAAACTGAACATATTTCACAATATTTAATATTTTTTGGTAAATTTATTTGAAAAATGTGCAATATCCCGTGAACGGTTTATGCTAGCGTTTTAAAGTTTTTGTTAATTGTCTTCTAATGAAAAACTACATAAGAAATATCTATTTGCATAACACTTTATTAAAGTAAATAATTAATTTGGCATCACGTCTGATGTTAAAATGCTAAATTACACACACATCCATAACCGAAGGTCTTTATTTCACTTCCTTAAGACGTACAAAAGTTTTAAAAAGGCCATAGCGCTTTCGAGCATAAGCATGCCCTTCATCAGTGGCTAAACGGGAATAAAGATTGAATCGTTCATATATAGACCAGATATAGCGACAAAATTTGCATAAATACAATTTACAAATGAATCAACGTTTAGACAAGGATGACCCGTTAACAATTTTTCAAAAATTTAACAACAAAAGAACAGCATATTAAATTACAATTTAATTACAGAAATCGAAAAAAAAAGGGGGGGGGCATTCAAGCATAATCCCAAAGAGGAAGACATCAAAGATAACTTTGCAGAGACTTGAATTGCATGGAGTCGAGAATGAGTCGCCAAGCGTAATTCAAATTCATAACAGGGTCAAAATTACAAACGGACTCACGGTAAATAAAAATAAAAAGGGATTCAAAAAGGAGAATATCACGAGGGTTATTACAACGCATCAAAAGGAAAGTCTTTTCAAAAAGAGGCTGAAAATTATCTTTAACAACAAATTGAGCAAGAGCCGTAGAAAGTTTACTATCCCTGACATCCCGAGCATGTTCTGCTAAACGGATGCCAACGGTGCGTTTAGAACTTCCAATATAAAATGTAAAATTACCATCGGTGGACAACAGGGGAACAACATACACCCCAGCAAAGCTTTTAAAGTCATCCCTATCAGCCAGTTTATCAGACCGAATACGGTTAAATAAAGAAGAAATATTAGAATGTGCAGGTCAGAAACCAAATTCAGAACAAAATTGGATAAAGGGGCGGAAAATCGTAGGATTGTATGGAAAACTAGACCTATAAGTCAAACGATCTTTTAAGGCAATAAGTTTAGTATCAAAAAGGGTATATTTACAGCGAACTTGGCTGAAAATCTTATAAATAAACTCAAAGGAGTAGGCAGCCTCACGGCCAAGGCCAAAAATAAATTCAATTTCATCACTTAAAGCAGAGATAGATGAACAAACATTAAAAGCGCGATTAAAATAAGCATAAAAAGAAGCTTTTTTAGAGGAAAGAGGATGGTAAGAATTAGCAGGAATACAAGAATTAGTAAAAGAAGGTTTACGGAAAACCGAGGTTTGAAAACCACTAGCAGAACGGGTGACCACTACATCAAGAAAAGGCAAAGAACCATCAGTTTCATGTTCGACAGTAAAATTGATAGAAGGGTTCAACTCATTAACTTTAGACAAAAGAAAAGACAAATCTTCTAAATCACTATCCCAAACAATTAACACATCATCCACAAAACGGCACCAAAGAGAGGGGAGGGGGGGTTGAATAAAAAAGGCAAAATCTCATTCTCGAGTTCCTGCGAAACCGCCTCGGCCAAAATACCAGATAAAGGGCTACCCATAGGGGCACCACAGGTTTGTAGATAAATAGCATCATGGAAACCAAAATAATTTGTCTCCGCAACAATATTCAAAGCAGAAGTGATTGCGTCGATGGTAGGAGTTTTAAATTATGATTATGTTGTTTTTTGATAATAGTTTCAATAGCAATGTCAACGGGTATACTAGGAAATAAAGAAACAACATCAAAACTATGCAAGATACTATTAGATTTAAATTTAGTTTTGTATAAAATATTAATGAAATTTTCAGTTGAACTGATAGAAAATTTATAGTTATTAAAAAAAGGTTTTAAGAAGAAGGCAAGGGATTTTTCTAAAAAATAAGTAGATCCGCAACATTTGGAAACAATGGGACGCATAGGAAGATTAGGTTTATGAAGTTTAATTTGACCAAAGATCTTAGGGAGTTGATGAGAAGTACGGAAAATAGCAGATTTAACATTGGGGGGAAGATCGTTACATTCTTAAAGTTATGCGATTCTAGCATTAATCTTATTGATCGGGAATTTTTAAACCTGAATGCATTCCATCTCGTCAATACACTTCCGCATTGAATTTACATAATCAATTTTATTGGTAAGAACAAGTTGCTTAGTCTTGCCAGCACATAAAATGACACGTTCCGGATTAGATCTTAGATATTAATTTCCGCGGGTTCAGTATTCAAAGTAATATTAGAACTAAAATGTTTATTTTTATTTTTAAGCTTTTTCTCATTTTGAAACGCAAGAATAGATCGATACATGACAAAACGGCCACGATCTCTATGAGTCTGAGTCACGTTAAGAAGTGCACTTTCCACAGGGGGAATTAAATTAATAAAATTAGAATTATTACTGGGATAAGCAAACTTAGGGCCTCTCTGAAGAGCAGTACGCTGAATTGAGGAAATATCAATGTTGGTACAATTTACAAACGGAAGGGGTAAAGATTTTTTAAGCGGTGAAAATTTTTTTGGTTTAAAAGCAAGAATTTCATTACGGGTATATTTAAACACAGGGTGCAGAGAAGGGAGGGGAGTATCTTCCAAAAGAATAGTCTGATAGGCAGAAAAATTAAAAATAGGAGGGGACAAAGGCATTTTTCTAGGAAAGTTAAATCTTTCAAACTGGTTTTTCCAACCAAAAAGTTTTCTATCATGCCGAGTTTCAATATCGGAACGGATTTGAGAAAGCCGAGAATAAATATATTCAAAAAAAGAATTAACAACTGCAGGATGTGCACAGGCAGCAGATTCCCTATGCCAAAAATAACATGAGCGTTCACAAACACCAATCTCAGAACGGAGTTCCCGAATGGAACTACAAAGCAATTTAAATTCTGTACGTTGAATAATGCGTACTTCATAAAAACTATGAACCGATTTTTTTATGAAGCAGGAGGGGGGAACAATAAGTATTTTTTACAATGCATAAGTAACTTAAGCCGACATAGGAATTTTGTTAATTTTAATTTAAATTTAAGCAATTTATTGCACGCAAAAGATTCAAGAGATTGCATGATACAAGCAAAAACCAGGGAATTCAAAATAACCCAAAAATATCCAGTCAAAACGAATAAATTCTGTCTATTCTGGCGTTTCAAAATGAGAAAAAGCTTAAAAATAAAAATAAACATTCTAGTTCTAATATTACTTTGAATACTGAACTCGTGGAAATTAAAATCTTAGATCTAATCCGGAACTTGTCATTTTATGTGCTGGCAAGACTAAGCAACTTGTTCTTACCAATAAAATTGATTATGTAAATTCAATACGGAAGTGTATTGACGAGATGGAATGCATTCAGGTTAAAAAATTCCCGATCAATAAGATTAATGCTAGAATCGCATAACTTAAAGAATGTAACGATCTTCCCCCCAATGTTAAATCTGCTATTTTCCGTATTTCTCATCAACTTCCTAAGATCTTTGGTCAAATTAAACTTCATAAACCGAATCATCCTATGCGTCCCATTGTTTCCAAATGTTGCGGATCTACTTATTTTTTTGAAAAATCCCTTGCCTTCTTCTTAAAACCTTTTTTTAATAACTATAAATTTTCTATCAGTTCAACTGAAAATTTCATTAATATTTTATACAAAACTAAATTTAAATCTAATAGTACCTTGCATAGTTTTGATGTTGTTTCTTTATTTCCTAGTACACCCGTTGACATTGCTATTAAAACTATTATCAAAAAACTACATAATCATAATTTTAAAACTCCTACCATCGACGCAATCACTTCTGCTTTGAATATTGCTGCGGAGACAAATTATTTTGGTTTCCATGATGCCATTTATCTACAAACCTGTGGTGCCCCTATGGGTAGCCCTTTATCTGGTATTTTGGCCGAGGCGGTTTTGCAGGAACTCGAGAATGAGATTTTGCCATTTTTATTCAACCCCCCCCCCCTCCTCTCTCTTTGGTGCCGTTTTGTGGATGATGTGTTTATTGTTTGGGATAGTGATTTAGAAGATCTTTCTTTTGTCTAAAGTTAATGATTTTTACCCTTCTATCAATTTTACTGTCGAACATGAAACTAATTGTTCTTTGCCTTTTCTTGATGTAGTGGTCACCCGTTCTGCTACTGGTTTTCAAACCTCGGTTTTCCATAAACCTTCATTTACTAATTCTTGTAATCCTGCTAATTTTTACCATCCTCTTTCCTCTAAAAAAGCTTCTTTTTATGCTTATTTTAATCGCGCTTTTAACGCTTGTTCATCTCACTCTGCTTTAAGTGCTGAAATTGAATCTATTTTTGGCCTTGGCCGTGAGACTGCCCACTCCTTTGAGTTTATTTATAAGGTTTTCAGCCAAGTTCGCCGTAAATATACCCTTTTTGATACTAAACTTATTGCCTTAAAAGATCGTTTGACTTATAGGTCTAGTTTTCCATACAATCCTACGATTTTCCGCCCCTTTATCCAATTTTGTTCTGAGTTTGGTTTCAGACCTGCACATTCTAATATTTATTCTTTATTTTACCTTATTCGGTCTGATAAACTGGGTGATAGGGGTGACTTTAAAAGCTTTGCTGGGGTGTATGTTGTTCCCCTGTTGTCCACCGATGGTAATTTTAAATTTTATTTTGGAAGTACTAAACGCACCGTTGGCATCCGTTTAGCAGAACATGCTCGGGATGTCAGGGATAGTGAACTTTCTATGGCTCTTGCTCAATTTGTTGTTAAAGATAATTTTCAACCTCTTTTTGAAAAGACTTTCCTTTTGATGCGTTGTAATAACCCTCGTGATATTCTCCTTTTTGAATCCCTTTTTATTTATATTTACCGTGAGTCCGTTTGTAATTTTGACCCTGTTATGAATTTGAGTTACGCTTGGCGACTCATTCTCGACTCCATGCAATTCAAGTCTCTGCAAAGTTATATTTGACGTTTTCCTCTTTGGGATTATGCTTGATTGCCTTCCCTCCCCCTTTTTTTCGATTTCTGTAATTAAATTGTAATTTAATATGTTGTTCTTTTGTTGTTAAATTTTTGAAAAATTGTTTACTGTTCATCCTTGTCTAAACGTAGATTCATTTGTAAATTGTATTTATGCAAATTTTGTCGCTATATCTAGTCTATATATGAACGAATCAAACTTTATTTCCGTGTAGCCACTGATGAAGGGCATGCTTATGCTCGAAAGCGCTATGGCTTTTTTAAAACTTTTGTACGTCTTAAGAAAGTGAAATAAAGACCTTCTGTTATGGATGTGTGTTTAATTTTGCTACTTTATTAAAGGTTTTGATTTTTTCAAAATTTCACTCGAAAATTTAGGGGAGTTCTGAACATTAGACTGTGTTTTAAAACAATAGGCTTCCAGTATTCACGGATTGTAATTTTTGCACTAAATTTCATTCGAATCGTTCCATTCGTTCGTCAGATATCGTCTCCCCAGACTCATTGACACACACACACACACAGACATCAGTTCAAATTGTTTGATTCGTGTTCAGGGATGCTTGAAATGTGCTCCCATCGAAAAATCGAAGTAGAATTTTCTACCCCGTCACAATACTTATCGTATACATTATACTATGTATATAAGGAAAGTAATATATTTTAAAATTTTATTTTATATTTCACTTACTAACTGTTTAGTTTGACTTATTAAATGATCAAAAGAAATTTAATGCTGAATATTATTTTATTTGATACTGTTGAAATTTAGGGATTGACTGTTGAAACTGATGAAATAGCACTGTATAGCAACATAAAAGATATTCGCTGAACCTGCTGTCTTAAATAATCTGAAATTAAAAATATTTCGTTATCAGTTACAGCATAAATATTTGGTTGATTATGTCAATCAGTTTCTGAACAACCACACCAGCAAAGAACTTCTTGCCTGAAGAAGGAGGGTATTTTTTGCTTCTGAAACGATTGATATATTTAATCAACTATTTATGCTGTAACTAACGAATTAATTTTAATTTCAGAATACAGAAACATTTCTTTAATAGGTAAAAATATGTTCTTTTATGTATGGAAAGTTTGCTATGGGAAGAAATCTATTATAATATTATCGTTAAAAATATACCAAAGGAATATGTTGATCAAATTCGCAGTACCGTAGGCTAGCGCAAGAATATCCCCCCCCCCAGGTACCGCAGAAAGCAGAAACACAAGTTCTCTGAAGCTGAAGCACTGCGTTGGAATGGAACAAAGGGAAAATACTCGATTCTTCCTAGGACAAACTTCCACTTCCACCTCTGTGTGCTTCCTACCATACCCATTACCTTAGGATGGAATAAATTCGTCGATGTATTACTGCTTTGGCGGTCTAGTGGGTTGCTATACCTTAGCTATATCTAAATAATTGGCGATTTTTAAAACATAGTTACTGATTTTATTTCTAGATGGCACCACCACACAATAAACCAAAATTAGGAAAGATGCCTTTTTCGAAAATTAATTTAATATATTTACTAACTATAAAGAGTGTTCTAATTGTATTAGAAGATTCAGAAAAGCGTATTTTACAAGCAAAGTAAATTTCAGACTTTCATATTCAGTATTCTTTTATTACTGCTCATTTTTATAAAATTGCATTGATGGTATAGGGAGTCAATGAGTGAGACATCCTCTTAAAGAAATTTATTAAAAATCTGGGAAATAGCATTTATACAATCTCTAAATAAGCAACATGAAGTCGACATTAAAATTTCAGAAGCTGATTATCGAAATTGTGTTTTATTCCACTAAATTTTACATTTATTTGGGGTATCTGAAAGATGAACAATCACGCATTATGTTCAAAATCTTTCTTAGTGTATACATTACAGTAAAGTAGCAGGCAAGACGTGCATCGCCAAATGAGCGATCTTGTGCCAAATATGTTTTCCAATCTGCAAAAGTTCTTTCGTTCCAACTCCATGAGCATGCGCAATATAGGTTTTCATATCCGCCATAGCAATTCAACGCAACGGGCAGACACTACCCTCCCCCCCCCCGAAAAACAAATGCTTAGCGTTACGTATGTGCATATGTATGTGTGTCTCTGCAATCTGTGTATTCATGTGAGCTCAAAACCTAATTGCCCCGGTTTTACAATATTTGGTCGACAAGTCACTTGTAGGTTAATTTACTGGTGATAACTTTTTGGTAAGGAAAAAAAACACTTGCCTTTTATGCGAAATTGACATCAAAATTCGTACACATTCAGTAAAATACTACATATGCTCAAATGTATCAATCTCATGCTTCTTTATACGTGATTTTTAACAAAATGAATAAGATCAACCTCATAAATCTCTGTTTGGGATGTTTCAATGTAGCTTATTCGATCAAACATGGTCACTTTACTACACGTAGACGTAATATGTATACGGATGAACCTTTACATACAAAGTCATTGGATTTCTTAAAGGCATTCCTTGGAATCCCTCATATAATATGTAATGTAGGAAAACCGCAGATAAAGAGACTAATTTTGTATAATTTAAAATTTTTACTGCATAAAAATTCAATCAGCATTGCCTAAATTTTCCTCCTTTTGCAATGCATGTTTCTGTTCCCATGTTGGCCAGGACCCGAGACCGTGAGCTTACAGGACTGACACAATAAGGTTAGGAGGCCGAAAACTGGCTTTGGGTCCGAAAATATAATTCAGTTATTGATTGGTCGATTGATGCTGGAAGGAGCGTGGAGTCTCTGCTGCTACAAACCCAATGCTAAAAGTAAAGCTGCGGAAGATTGGTAGTGATATCTAAAGTCCATTGATAGCAAGCTCTTATAATTATATAATTGGACCTGCCAGTATTCCGCTACTGAATATGCAAATGAAATATAAATCCATTATACGGTTAAACTATCAAAAATTATTATTCTTATAACGGGGACAAATCATTGAAATAAATAACTAATTTAACCACTCATGGCATTGCATAGATTTCTTTAATAAGTATTACTAGTTTGTTCATATAATATTAATTCAAAAATAAACTAATTTCGTTTAGTTAAGCGCATATATTGACCAGTACAAATAAAATTAAATTTCCTTTAGATAATACTTGTTAATTGTAATTTTCTGTACACAGCAACGAAAATATGGGTTATTTTCATAATGCAATAACATCAATAAGGTATTCCTATTCGAGCTTTTAATTTAATTGATAAAGTGTTTAAATAATCACTTAATTACAGTTAAATTTGTTATCACCCATCTGTATATTAATTATGAATGAAACTGTATATTAAATAATATTGCGTATTTTTTTTATTCATTAAACGTTTCCTACCCATATTTTTTGTTTAAAATATGGGTAGGGATAATATTATAACATACATATTCTCCCTAAAAATATTACAATAGAAAAGCAATTAATATTTATTTATGTTATTTTATGTTAATATAATGTCAGTAACTGTTACGATACACTACCCGACACCCGGTCGTCCAAATAGATACTCCAAGTCCTCTGGACGAGTCGGATGGCCTGGGGCTTTCACACTAATCGACACAGAAAATGTAACACCATAAAAGAACTAATAGAGTGTAATGTAAAGGACACACACACAGATATGGCATATATAAATAAGTGATGTTAATTCCAGAAGGATTATTCAATACAGTAATGCCATAGACAAGGAAATCAGTAAGCAGTAGAAACACCTCTTGCGGCGATACAAGCAGCAACCCTTTGAGGAACATATGAAATGAGGGTGGGCATAGTGTCCTGAGGGATGGATAATCATATGTCTCCAACCATCTTCTACAGGTCGTCCTCCGTTTGACGCGGAGACAGGGTAGTCAAACGACAGCCAATCACGCCCCATACATGCTCGATGGGTGAGAGATTTGGACACAGCAGAGGCCAAGAAAGCACTACCTACCTTGATACCTTGCAAGGCTTGTTGTGCTTTCTACCTTGAGGCTTGTCTGCTGATATCTTACAAGGCTTGTCTGCTGATGTTTGACGTGTGTGATCGAGCATTATCTTGCCGGAAAACAGTATTCTGCAACCACCGAACGTAGTTCAGTGCAGCCGGTCGCAGCACTTCATCCACATATCGTCGTGCCGCCATTGTGCCTCTGATATGAACCAGAGGTGACCGGCTATCGAAGTCGATGGCACAACAAATCATGATGCCCCGTTATCGAGCAGTATAGCGTACAATAGTCGCAGCAGGATTGGGTTTGTTTCTACGTCGTCGCTAGACTCTCGCACGGCGACTATCATTCGACAAGCAGAACCAAAACTTGTCGCTGAACACTGCCCTGTCCCATTCAGTCGTCCAAGAGGCTCGGGCCCGACACCATTGCAATTTCTCACGTCTGTGTCTTATTGCCAATCGCAGTCTTCGTTAAGAACGGTGTGAGTGCAAACCGTTTTAGGCCAATCGTTGAGAAACTGTTCTCGCTGATACTGGAACATCCAATATACCCTGCAAATTCTGAGGAATATCAACAGTCGTCGTTTGTGGGACCGCCATTGCATGCCTTCGAATGCGTCGATGAACGCGTGTTGATGTAGGCCTAGATGGACCTGTACTACTGCGACGATTCACATGTCATTCTTTTATCCATCTTCTCCAAATCCTTTGCTCAGTGGGCGCATTTACGTCTGTTTTAGCGGCGATACACCGGTGTGACCATCCAGTCGAGCGTAGGCTTGATATGAATCCCCTTGCTCGATCGTCCAAATGCTGAAACAGACTTCGACCTCGTCGGCTAGGTATCACTTCAACAATGCGTGTCTTCTGAAACGAAAAACAGCTCGGAAAATGAATTTACGTAGGCGACAGATATTAACAACTGATATTTCCATCCCTTTTATCCCGCGCTATAATCACTTCTTGCCTTTCAAGATCTTCTTGCATTTCATATAATTTGCATGTATCGACCATTTGCGTTTGTCTCGTAAGTTGCATAATTATACGGCCAAAGCTTCATGGTGTTGCATTTTCTATGTCAGATAGTGTTATTTTTGAGACCCAAACCGTCTGACCTACCAGAAAGGTAACTGTTTGAACGGCCGGGAAGTGCCACCCAATTTAGACCGGAATCCAGTGGGGGAGGCATCCACAGGGACCGTACCCTCCTTCCCCTACCACCAACCTCTCGGAAGGCCTTACGGACCCACATGTTTAACGTGATCGTACTCCGCATGAACACGGCGGCAGTTGTGGCAGTGTTCAAATACAGCGCGCAAACCACCGGGCTACCGCGCCCGAAATGTGCCAACAGCACTCGGTGTTCTCAGGTGGTCACCCACTCAAGTACTAACTGCGCCCGATGCTGCCTGACTTCGGTAATCTAATGTTTTCAGCACGGTACGGCCGTTGGCGCATGTCAGATAGTGTATAACAACAATTATTAATATTGTTATATAATAACATAAATCCATTAAATATTGAAGCATGTTTGAAATACAACCTTCGTGTGGCCATTTCCAAAGAGAAACTCTTAACTAATTTTCCATACATATATTTATATTTACAATCCATTTAATATATCAATCCCAGTAATCAAATATCGAATTTTCATCCTAAGGCTGTGGCACACTTTCTGCACTTTCCTTTTAAGAGCCCAAATCTACCCCCTCAAAGTTGTTAAGAATTCCAATAAAGATCGCAAATGGCGCGAACCTAGCAAACGAGAAAACGAAATTTGTGTACTGTGAGTTGGCAACGATGGATTCTTGGCACGTGTAAATGCAGCCGATGGAATATAAGGACGTGAGAATTATCTAATCTAGAGCGTTTGTGGAAAATAAGTTTGCCCTTTAGAAAATATTAAATTATCTCAAAAGAGAGTTAAATGCGCTTCTTCTCAATGAGTTTTGATGGTTATATTTTCGAGTATTGAATCTTATTCGATATAGGAAAATTATAAAAAAAATCTTGAAATGAAAACTTTGTTGTTGGTTCTATACGTTTTTGTCTTAGAAAAGTATAGGTTGTTTTCGATTTAGTTTTTTAATTCAATAAATTAGAATATATTAGTTGTAATTTACAAATTAATATAGGAAATTTAAAGTTACTTAAAATTAAATAGAACTAATAGCTATAAATTAATTGTTTTATAATGTTTTGTAATACTTTTGTTTTAAAAAACATTTATTAAGCTTATATTTATCAGGAAGTTCTGAAGATACGAATAGTTTAAGTAGTTCGCATGGTTTAGATTATGGCTGATATGGATTCATCATTAAGCATTACATTCGGGAGGAAGAAGAAGGGGTTCACATGGAATTCCTACCAATCTTTATTTTACCATTTACGGTTTAAAAATTTTCATTTTACTGGAAATACCCGTGTACACACACACACACACACACACACACACACACATATATATATATATATATATATATACAGGCCGATAATTTTGTTGAAAAAAACTAGGACATAAATCATGAAAGTAATATTTCAATATTCGACACAAACATATTCGAATATAAGCATGTCATATTACATATTCGAATAAAATATATCCTAAAAATCACATACGAAACTAAAAGATCAAGACAACCCCTAGAGTTTCTATGCGTAGCAAATGGGCATTTGATCTCTGACACAAATTATATAAATTTTAATAGTTTTCCTTTGTGCATTCAGATCTACGCAATATACGGAGCATACCTCCCCTAATTGATACTAAATCGCTTTAGCGGTATTTTAAATTACAACGGGTGACAGATTTTTCAAAAATCTCCTATTTATCAAAATAATAAACATTTTTCGGATTTTCTTTTTTGTCACATCTAAACAATATGTTCAATATGCCACTCAACTTTGATCCAGATTGGTTTAACGGATTTTAAGAAGAGCCAACTATTTTAAATGCATCTCGGTTTATAGCTAAACTATATTAATGTTTCAGCATTTATTTTCTGAGTCCACTCAAATTTAATTCAAATTGAATTAAATTTAAGTTTCACTCAAATTTAATTCAAATTGCTTGAGCGATTTTTAAGAAGAGCCAACTCTTTTTAATACATGTCGTTTTATAGCTAAACTAGATTCATGTTTCAACATTTATTTTCTGAGTTCACATCAACATAAGGAATGAAACTTGTCATTCAAATTTTGTCCAAAAATCGAGATTGCTATAAGAGCCACCAATTTGACCCCTACCCATCCATCACACACATACAACTACAGTCCGAAATAAGTCATTTCTGGTATCTAGTAACTTCACCGATTTATTTATAGTGAAAAGTCGCCTTGTGATAACATCACGAACACCGAAGTTCTTATACTGCATTATTTAAAGCACAAAGTTCACTTAATCTATTACTAAGAGCATATATATCAGTAAAAGTGGCACAAGTTACGATCACTGTCACCATACTAGTAGTCATCATATCACATATACTCTAGTTTAATGCGAGGCATGTAAAACTAATGCAATATGTATTGTCGAAGAAAAGATTTATTACACAAAGCTCTAAAGTATGACTGAGACCATTTTTATCTCCTAAATTCTCCAGATATAAAATGATCTTTAACAGGAAAAAAGGATGAGTGATGTAAAAAATACCAGCGTTTGTGATGTTTTTTATTTTTATTTTATTTTATTTTATTTTTTGAGACGTATAGATTCCAGTGGAATATGAAACAGGAAAATACTTTAGATGAAATGGTATAAATGGGATTTTTAAACGCTTTGAGTCTTGCTCTAAAAATTCTTGTGAAAAAAAGACATTGTCATTTCGAACTTCATTTGAAAACTGAAGTTTTTCTTTTATAAACATTATATCTTTAAAAAGATTTAGAAATGAGTTTTTTCTACGTTGTTGATGTTGAATTACATTCTGAGTTGTTCAGACTTATAGATGTTTAAAAGTATTTTGTACGAGAGCAGTAACTGCTTTTGAAATTCATTGTGTAACTGAATTTAAGTTATTTAATTGACTACAATGAAAAGTTGCTACTTGCAAGAATATACCTTCTTAATACTTCCTTGAAGAAAAAACATCCTTAATAGCATATGACTTTCATTCAGTTGATTACATTAGCTCATATAGCTTTTGAAAGCAGTTTTCTTTCGTTCTAAGTTTCTTCTTTGATTCAGGTTCAATCAATGGTATTTTTATAGTAGTTTGATTAATGAAATTAGCTTAAATTGTTTTCGAAGCCGTTACTTCCTTTTCGTTAAATTATTTCGAATGCCAGCCTCATTCATCTGTAATTTCCCATTTTTCTTCCTTTACAAGGGTTTTTTTTCTTCCCTCTAATTCTTCTTTACCAGCAATTTAATGATTTTATTATTTTCCGTCAGTTTTATTTAGTTATTTTCTGTTTGTTAACGGTTTTAATTTTTTTCTCTCTACTTATTTTATATTTAGTCTCTCAGTTAATTGTTTTAATTTTTTTTTCTCAGCTTTATTTTAGATCTCATGTCAATATTGTTTTTTAATTCTGTTTCTTCCGTTCTCGTGTGCGAAGCTGGTGGCCATATTTTGCCAGTCTATTAGCAAACTTCTGCCATATTCTGCCATTACGTAAGCAAACCAATGCCATAATTTGCCATTCAATTAGCAAGCTATTGCCATATTTTGTTATTGTGTAGGCAAACTATTGCCATACTTTGTCATTATATTAGCAAGCTATTGCCATAATTTGCCATTGTGTAAGCAAGCCATTGCTGTATTTTGCCATTGTGTAAGCAAGCCATTGCCATACTTTGCCATTCTATTAGCAAGCCATTGTAATATTTCGTCATTGTGAAAGCAAGCCATTGCCAAGATTTTCCCCTGCAATTTAGATGAAATGAGTCCTATCTTTCCTATATGACAGTTTGCTTATAATTTTTTTCACAATAAAGGAAAATTGAAAACTTACCGTTTTTCATCATTTTCAGCTATTCCTATTGTTTTCATTATATACTAGAAAATATACTCGAAAATTCCCGGGAGTTAAAACTGGGTAGTTATATAAAATAACAAAATAAAAATCTGTGTACATAAATGAGCATGAAAAGCGTGATACGGCCCCCCCCCCCTATACTCACACACAACCCCATCCCAAATTACAAAACTGACTTACGGTGACACACTAAATCTACGTTCACAATTATTCTCGCGACAGAAATAATTGCTAACACTTGAAACCTGAAAATATTTCCTCTAAACCCGAAATTTATTGCTAGCTTATTCATCTAATTTCACTTATATTTTAGCACAATACTCATAATGAAAATATAATACCAAATTGAAAATATTAGGGCAACATCTTTTAAATTTGCAAAGTTAGAAAACCTCGGGAATACACACTATAGCGCCGGTAGATGGCGTTAGTAATCACAACTGGATGGATCTTTCAATCAGTGGAGACCTGCTACGAAGACAACAAAATGTGAAGACATCGTTAGATTAAAAAAATTATAATTAATAAACGAATGGGTTGTAAAGAGCCTTACTGCCCCAACAGGGAATCGAATCCTAGATCTCCGAACAGGCCAGTCGACGCTGTACCGTTGAGATACTGGAACGAAATTGCAAACTCGTATCTTTGAAGTGGACTCTACATTATCCACCCTCTAATGTTAGATTGGCGGGCAATTGGTAATCTGACTGACCACCTCTTGCAATTTTTACCTCAGCAGTAGGCTTACTGCTACTACTATTTTTACTCGGGTTAGCATCCTGGGAGGTCGTTATTCTCTCAATTTGAAATCGGCGCTGAATCTTCCAGACTCTACTGAATTCGTACTAGCCGTATTTGGGTCACTTTCAGACCTCCGATATCTCTGCTCAAGTCTTCAGGGTTGATTTTTTCGGCCGCCATTGTAAAGATAAAATGTGTCTTTATCCTCCTTAGAGGTCGTTCTCGAAGATGGATCTTCGATATGTCAAAAGTGACCTAACTTTAATTTAAATTACTTGATATTCAGAAATTTCGTTCCAAGGGCAATAAATTTTCTAATCTTTTCACATACACTTTCGCTGATCCTCGGCCATCAAAACTGTATTCTGTCTTCCTTTGCATCGTTAGTGCTGCGATCAAATGTTCCAAATATCTTCCATTTCTAACTACTTCAAACAAATTTATTATGAAATACAACTGACGTCACACACACACACACACACACACGTGAATACTCCTTATAAGGGAGGTTTCACCTACGTCACGTTCCCGTAGCAACCATTTGAGCAGACGACTGCTTTGTACAAGCAAGCTAGAACGCCATGAAACCACATTATAAATCTTATTTTTCGCAGTTAGATTCTGAATATAAAAGCTTATATTAAGCTAAAATCAACGAAATTAGAGGGGAAGATCCTTATGATTGATGAAGATTACTCAAAGAAAAGTTATATTTTAACGGTTTTTGAAAATCAACATGGTAATAGTTGGAAACTTTATTATATGGAAAAAAAATGTTTTCACAAATCAATCAATTCAATGCCAATTCAGAGAGTTTTGATGTAACTTCATGGTCACTGAAATCTCATGTCGATTTTATGTCATGTCTGTCAGGATGGGTTTTTAATTTTATATTAAATAAGTAGACAACTTGAGATTTTGAAACTTCCCTAGGAAATATCTGTGATATAGATATACATATGTGAATAAAATTTCTGTTCCTAGAAATATTATCTTCTATGTCAAATGTGCTATATTACATATCTGATGTCATGTCTGTCACAAACGAAATTAACCTACAGGTATCTACTACTGAATTTAGTGGTTTTAATTTGATGTTGATTTTTTTTTAATTTTAGATTTATGAAACAAAAAAAAAATTCGGAGTTGATTGCTAATAAATCAATGATTGTATAATCAAATTATAAAATTAAAAAAGTTAACGTTTTTTTAAGATTTATTAAACTTAAATTGAAAAGCACACTGTGCCATTGAATATACTCACCATGAATAAAATGCTCACTGCAAACTTTCCTGTGCTTCAAATTTTCAGTACTCAAATCCTCTCTGTTGATTCTTGAAAGCCATTCTTTGTTTCTTTTAACAGACAAGTCCTTGATGTTATTCCCTTTATTTTTATTTATTCAGGGGAATGAAAAAATGATACATTATTGTGAGACCAGAAATAGATCTCACATGTGTTTTGGTGAGACAAGTTTATGCCAGTTATTTATTGTAAAGCGTCAAGACAGAGGGGGCCGAGCGAACCCTTACTAGGATGGCAAGTAGTGACATTGGTTCAATGATTAACCAATGAAGAAAGTGCTAATTGCGCCACACTGAATGCTACAAATGAAAGCAAGGGGGGAGTGACACCCCCGAGGGAAAAAGGGAGCCACAGCCTGTGACTGAAGAAGGACACTAAGAGTAGACTTGTAAGATAACTTGGAGACGATGACTTAATAACGACACTTGTTCTCAGATAGAGATGTTGGTGCGACATTACAATAAGAACGATGACTTAGAAAATATAACTCGACGACCAGATATGTGGAGAGAACAAACAGCCTAAGAGAATGAAATAAGTGCGAGTGTTGAGTCAGCAGTACAATATGATCGCCGAATTTACGTGTCGATGCATCACACCACGAGTTAATGCTAGTAATAAGGACGACATCAAATACGTGCTGCTAATAAAGTCCAAGACAGACTTGAAGGTATGTGTTCCCCAAAAAGATATCTAGGCCTAAACATATATTAGGAAATTTAGGTGATCTCGTATGTTCCCCCAGCCGAAATAATATAGTTCATTGTGTAATGAATTTAATAAGTATTTTATGTTGTTATTAAATGATTTATTGTTAAAGTTTAAATGGAGTAATCTATTTAGTGTTATTCTAATAATATTCCTTTACAGAATTCGCGCGAAAGTTAAATAATTGGAGGGTTTTATATAGCGGCACAACAAAGCGATGTACAAAAATAAATAAGTCCACTATGCACGATTTACGGCCATGTTAAAAGATAGATATTATGATGATGATAATTAAGCTAAAAGTGTAACCTTAAAGTTTCTTTTTTTTAAAGTGTACCACAATTACAATCATGTACGGATCGTTTGCTGCAATTAATTACGGCACAAATCACCATTATCAAATTCAATTACTTTATCTTAAAGAAATTATGATTATATATGGTATCGGCTGGATATAGTTTTAATAAAACGACTTTTTTTTAAAAATTACACACCTAAACATATCATATTCCGGTAGTCCATTTTGTTGCTCTAAGTCCTCTGGACGAGACGGACGGCCTGGGGCTTTCACACCTAAACATATCTTTTACATATAAACCTAATGCAAGTTCAACGTTTGTTTGTACAAAGAGAACTTAGGATTTTCGCCACTAGATGGACGTGACTCACGTGAATCCTCCCTAAACAGGTACTTTAGGACAGTGTTTCTCAACCGCCGGTCCTGATATCAATGATACCGGAACGCGAAAGATTCTCTTGGAATTTATAGTTTTAGTTGTCTAATCAAATTTTATGAATAAATATTTTATAGTAGAAATATTCTAAGAAGAAAAATAATCGTGAATGTGTTGAAAATCTCAGAACCAGAATGACTAAATAACATCTGTGTAGCAAACATCTGTGACAAAGCCGCACTTGAATTTTAATATGAATAAGAGACTACTCAGCTGACTTCTATGGTGAATTAGGATGGATAATTATTTCCCTCAATACCGTTTTCGTTATACCAAAATCTGTAAAATTAATTTAAATATGCAATAATTCATTCTATACTTAATAATATTATAAATTTTTGATGATGAGAATGGGATATATCAATGAAAATCAGCACAGATTATTTTAATGACATTTACCTAAGGAAATTGAAATATGCTACATGATTTTATTAGTTCAGTGATTGATAAATTATTTAAATGCAATTTTATGTTTGTCAACATGCTACGCCGTATACATAAATGCACTAATACGCTTTATGATTACGCTACGACTAATTATTAATACTTATGTTAGTTTAGTGTATGAACTTGAAAAGAGATAGAAAGTTATTTAAGAGTAAATTATTGGGATCGGGCCATCGTCTCATAAAAAGGATATTTACAGGGCCACGGTTTCATACAGGTTGAGAAGCAGTACTCTAGGGGGAAAAAAAAGATCACAACTGCACTTATCCAAGCGAGAGCCAACGGCCCTACCGTGCCGAAAACACCGTTTCTCGTTAGATCACCGAAGTCAAGCAGCATCGGGCGCGGTTAGTACTTAGGTGGGTGACTACCTGGGAACACCGCGTGCTGTTGGCACATTTCGGGCGCGGTAGCCCGGTGGTTTACGCGCTGGATTTGCACGCTGCCACAACTGCCGCCGTGTTCATGCGGAGTGCTATCACGCTAAACATATGGGTCCGTAAGTCCTTCCGAGAGGTTGGTGGTATCGGAAGTAGGGTACGGTCCCTGTGGATGCCTTCCCCACTGGGTTTCGTTCTAAATTGGGTGGCACTTCCCGGCTGTCTAAACGGTTACCTTACACCTTTCTGGTAGGTCGGACGGTCTGGGTCTCAACAACAACAACTTATCTAAGCAAGTTCGACACCTGAAGTAGAATTCAGAATTTGAGGTCAACTTGAAAAATAAATCTTTTAAAACGCTAAAAATCATTTGAAAAAAATAAATTGTGTAAAAAATCAGAGAAATATACATTTGTTTCATTCTATTAATGGTTAGAATACAAACAGACCTCAAAATTGTGGTGTATGAATGAGAATGTCGAGCAGAGTTTCGCATGCAAGATATTTAAATTAAAACAATTTCAAAAAATCTAAATTAGCTTCACAGCAATTCCTTTCACGAAACTAATAATGTTCCAAAAACATCTGTTAGTGATATATCAAAGCGACATTTTTCTTGCCGGCGAAAGCAGAACTTAGAATGCATTAGACGAACACCACTTACATTTAGAGAATATCATGAATAAATTCAGTTCATTTTTGCGAACCAATAAGAAAATAGTTTAAGATTCAAACAAAGGTTAAAATATATGTTCAAAGTTTTGGGTTCCTAACAAAAAGTTGTTTCATATGTAATTGTAAAATCGAAAAGGATTTAAAAGACTAAAAGATCTTTAGGCTAAGTTTCGTCGATTTTTCTCTTCAGCTATATAATTACAGTTGAAAAAAAAATCTGATGTGGGCAGCACATAACTTTCCTTATATAATGCAATGAATTTACTACTTTTACAGTAGAAAAAATAGATTATTTTTATAGTAGATATTTATATTCTTTCCAAGTTACTGAATTTTTGTCAATGAGCCGACATTTCATTGATTTAGCGTCATTTTTACCTATTTGGTAAGTTTTTCGCTAATTTAGCAACATTTAAAACAGTCGCTAAGTTGACGACATTCCACCAAATTTGTCGCCAAAATCTCTCCAAGCGTTATGGACGAGGAAACAAGTTATTCTTACAGCAGATAAATGACTATTGGCTTTCAAATTACAAAAGTATTACTCAAAGTATCTTTTTTCATGAATGGAACGAGCTAGATCCACGATAACGATGTCACCAAATTTATCGCATGGTATTACATATGAAGAGTGAACAAGTTTCTCAATTAAAAATATATATTTTTTATTTTATATGACTTTTTGATATTTTTTTTATATTGTGCAATATCTCGAAAACGGCTCATGTTAGCGTTCTAAAATTTATGTCAATCGCTTTCTAGTGAAAAATTACATAAGGAATGCCTATTTGAGTAACTTTATTAGAGGTTTTGATTTTTGACGATTTTTTTAAAATTTCACTCGAAAATTTAGGAGGTTCTGAACATTCGATTGCATATAAAAGCAATAGGTTTCCAGGGTTTACAGATTGTGATTTTTGAACCAAATTTTGTTCGAATCGGTCCATTCGTTCGTCAGTTATCGCCTCCACAGTCTCACTGACACACACACACACATACTTTGACACACATACACACACACATACTTTCATGCACACACACAGACATAAATTCAAAAATGCTTAATTCCTGATCAGGGATACTTGAAACGTGCTCTCCCGTCGAAAACTTGAATTCGAATTTTCGATCCCGTCACAATACTTTCCTTATACATTATTGTATATAAGGTAAGTAATATATTTTTTTTAATTTGAAGAGCACTTCAAAAATGATATTTCGTTGTCGAATAGGATAAAGGATAGTAACTGTCCTAGTAGCTGTTCCTGTAGGAAGCAGAAATTTGTTTTGTCAAATAAACCTGGTGCTGATTAGATTTTGCGACGATTCGGAAAAACAGAACCCGTATTTTTGTTCAAAATGTGCGGAAGAAAGTATATATCCTCTCTAGCTGAAAAACTAATTGACTATAATTTCACAAAATTTGATAGATAAATAATACATATGTTACTCTGGAGCTGGTTAGATTTTGGTAATTTTTCACGACGAAAAGAATGAGACCAACACCATAACTCTAAGGTTTACCGTTCTCGAGATATTTTAGTTCCCTTTTTGGTAATTTTGGCAGGTCGCCTTTGAAAATACTTTCAGTTGCCAAATGAAAGCAAAAACTGAAATAAAACTGCAAATTTAGTGTAATTTTAAATAATGATCAGGTTAGTTTGTACAGTGAAACTTAATTTAATGAATAATAAAAGAAAGAGAGAGAAAGTTAATTTGAGCCTGTAGAGAAAGTCATGTGTTACCCACATCAGATACTCTATAATCATTCGATTTACTCTATGCAGAATACTTTTATATTTCGTATATTACAGAGTGCGCTTAATTCTTGCAACTAAATAAATATGATATTGTAAAATCGATTGCTATTTATCTCAGTTGTCTCATTTTGACGCATTATGACGAATTTAATTTTAAAGAAAATTACCTTGCTATGGAGATTTTTTTTTTTTTTGTAGATTTATAATATCTAAGAAGCTGATTTTCAAAAGAGACAGCAGATATTCCTATTTTTAAACAAGAAATAACACGGGAAGTTTTTGAAGGACATTATGATTTAGATTGCTTTCAAAATTTAACCATAGTTTAAACCAAGAGCAATGGAGTATATATGTGCTGGTAGTATTTAAAGAAAAAAAAAGCCAAAAAATAGTCAAACATTTCCAGAATCCAAATTTGCTTCTTTCACAGTTTCTTTTGAAAAGGTAATAATATTAGGAAAAAAAAAACCCATTAAAGAGATATCAAAGTTATTTTTGTGTTGTTGTTGTTGACTAAAGCAGAACTTCAAATGCATAATGCAACTTCCAGAACTTGTGCATTTAGAAAACATCATGAATACATTCAGCATTTCTTTGCGAATTTATAGGAAAATGCATGACATTTTACGTTGAGGAAGCGGATGAAAGAAATGTGTGAAGGTATTTGCTTCCAATCAAAACTACTCTCTTAGAAGGAAACAAGAATACAAGGTCTAAAGCAATATAAGAAGCGTTGTTCAAGATGTTTCGAATAATCTTCTGAATTCTGAATATCCAAAACATGTATTGCAATATAGATACATTTTTATATAATGCCCATACATTTTTCATTCAATAGACGTTCCAAAAATAGATTAAATCTAACTATAAAATGGATCCTTTGTTAACAGTGGTCTCAGTGAGGAATCACACCATCGATCCTCAGTTATCGGTCTAACCAGTGAGCTACTGAGATAATTTCATTTTGTTTTCTATATTTGAATTAGACCCTACATTTTCCTCTTCATTTTTCAACTTTTGTTCAATAGAACAATTTCTACTACAGTATTTCAACTTCTACATGGCCGCTCCGTTGCTTTAAATGGCATTATAGCCTTTCACTTAAATTTTCGTGAATTGAAATGATAACAATGAATTGATTTTCTTACTGAACTTGAAATGGATCACACAAGTTCTATAGCAAAATGAAAGCTAGCAAATATTCGGGAAAATGTTCTTTGAAATCGGATATCAAATATCAGTTATGAAAAGAACTAAGTTACAACCAGGATTGAAACTTAGTTCTTTACACAAAACAACAAATATCCAAACTGGCCAGAGGACACTCTTTCAGTTCATTATAGTTACTGGGACAAAATTGATAAATCTTACAGTACAAGTGATACCTATATAATCTTCTTTCGATTCGTAGTGAAATGGAAGTTTTGATATGAACAGTTTTTTTCATTAAAGAGGGTTACATTCAATGCGTTGTAATACTCGTGACTTAAAATACGCAAGCTCAAATTATATGGTTCTGCGGAATATGTATATTCGGTTTGGTTTTTCCTACACTTCAATAAGCACATGCAGGAAATATATAGCGCTTATGAATTTCCCTTTATATTTAGGAGGATTCATGGGGGGGGATTTTTGAAAGTTATCGACGTCATTGGTTCGAAGAACATATACTATCTATGTTTCTATCGAAATTTCTTCTTGAAACACAACTTTCTTAGAATGGGTTTCAGATAGAGCTTATGTTATAACTGATTTAGATTTAGATTAAGACAGAGCTTAGATAGTAACTGATTAGAACTCAGATTTAGATAGAACTTAGATGGTAACTCATTTAGATTCATATTCTGATTTAGATTCAGATAGAGCTTAGATGCTAACTGATTAGAGCTTAGATGGTAACTGATAGAGCTTAGATGGTAACTGTTTTTTAAGGTTATCGATAAGATCATTGGTTCGAAGATAGCTTGCGATTTATGTTTTTACCGAAATTCATAATTGAAACATAACTTTCTTAGAATGAGTTTAAGATAGAGCTTAGATGATAACTAATGCAGTCTAAACAACTAATGCGCATAATACAGTCTATATAACTAACGCGTCAAATGATTCTGGAATGAGTACACTGAAGATTTCTCCATCCAGTTTTAGAGAAGTCACTCTTTATTACGAAAATTCATATGACTTTGCGGAAGAAATGTGCAAGGATATGTAGATTTTGTGCAAAATATACAGCACAAATTAGAAGTTTCTTCTAACTTAATCTCACTGAGCATATGTGCATCTGGAAACACTTCGTTAGTTATATTATAAACAGTTTATTTAATGCATCAACCAGTTTTAACTCAGCAATTTTCTAACCATAGAAATAAAGACTGACATAATTATATCACTGGGTACTCAATTTTTACTTTCCTTATATGCATAATGTATAAGGAAAGTATTGTGACGGGGTCGAAATTTCGATTTCGAGTTTTCGACGGTAGAGCACGTTTCAAGCATATCTGAACACGAATCAAACATTTTTGAGGTGATGTCTGTGTGTGTGTGTGTGTGTGTGTGTCAGTGAGTCTGTGGAGACGATAACTGACGAAAAAATGGACCGATTCGAATGAAATTTGGTACAAAAATCACAATCCATGAATACTGGAAGACTATTGTTACTTTCCTTATATACATAATATATAAGTAAAGTATTGTGACGCAGTCGAAAATTCGAATTCGAGTTTTTGACGGGAGAGCACGTTTCAAGCATCCCTGATCACGAACCAAACATTTTTGAAGTGATGTCTGTGTGTGGGGGGGGGGGGGGGAGAGTGTGTGTGTGTGTGTGTCAGTGAGACTTTGGAGACGATAACTGATGAACGAATGGACCGATACGAACGAAATTTGGTACAAAAATCACAATCCGTAAACACTGGAAGCTAATTGTTTTTATACGCAATCGAATGATCAGAACCCCCCTAAATATTCGAGTGAAATTTTGAAATAATCGTCAAAAAATCAAAACCGCTAATAAAGTTACGCAAATAGACATTTCTTATCTAATTTTTCATTAGAAAACGATTGACATAAATTTGAGAGCGCTAACAGGAACCGTTCTCGAGATATTGCACATTTTTGAAAAAAATTATCAAAAAGTCAAATAAAATAGAAATAAAATATTTCTTATTGAGAAACATGTTCACTTTTCATATGCAATACCATGCGATAAATTGGATGACATCATTCTCGTGGATCTAGCTCGTTCCATTCATGAAAAAAGATACTTTGAGTAATACTTTTGCATTTGATCGCCAATAGTCATTTATTTGCAATAAGAATAACTCATTTCTTCGTCCATAACTCTTGGCGAGATTTTGGCGGAATGTCGCCAACTTGGCGACATCCAGTGCCTTGAAATTCCGTCTACGGCACGTTCGACTGTATTGTGAAAAGGAGATCTCTATTTCATGACACAAGTGAAAAAAAATGCTATATACTACTGGCAAAATGTTTTCGTCAGCAACAGTCGGGGACAACGTTTGCATTCGATACTAGAAGTAGACAGAGAACGGATGCACTGACCCAAGAACAGTGATCGCTGTGATTTTGACCGTAGAAAATGACATGTATTAACTAAGTAAAAAGTGCAGAGTTCTGAAGCAAGTGAATGCCATAAGTGTGTTCAAAATTCTTAAAGATAAATTCGTTGCTTTGTATTCAATTCCCGTTAATGAAACGTCATTAAGTGCAGTATTATCGAATCCATCTTTGTCTCGAAGCCGAGGATTTACAAGGTGTTTCTGTAATAGAAAATTAGATTTTTTTTCTGACAGAAAATTGCATTAAAAGTATAAGTGCACTATGAGACTGAAATATCCTCTCCATTTTCAAAAATATTTAATTAAATTATTTAGAATTAAAGCTTTAATAATTGCAAATAACAGAAAATAAGTAAGCATTGTTTCCACTGACACTATGGTTAAATTATAATTATACACTCTATAGCTCTACAGGACTTCTGTTCCAGCCGGGTGTGATCAGGAGAACTCTACTTGGTCTGTCGATTTAAAGAAGGTGGTTGTTTCAGAAAATATCAATTATCCAAGTTTTGCTTGCTTCCAACATATTGAACCGTCTCTATACTGGATATTTTTCAGAAATTCCATTTTGCATATAGTGCTGAAAAATTTTAATTGAATCTCCATGAAATCTCAAAGGGACCTTTTAAGAGAATTTTCTGTAGATCATTTACCATCTCTCTCACCTGTTCATACTGTAACAATACACAATTCCAATCAAGTCCACTTTTCAATGAATTAAAGTCAGAGACCTGTTAATTTTCAGAGATATTGGACCAGAAGGAAGGTTCCTTACTTTTAAAAATATGTTTCTTTCGTTAATTGAATACACAATATGAAAAAAAAATATAATTTGAAAAAATATATAATTTACAATTATTACTGTCTCTCATTAATATATAAATAACGTATAATGTATTTTTAAATTTGTGCTTAATTTCGTTATGCGTATTTTCGTATAGTAACTCTTTGTATTTGATGAAAGGTTAAAAAAACATATAATCAATTCAAAGAAACAAAGAACTTTCACCACAATTACCTGGTAACGTAGACATTTTAGGACCAAGAAAATAAAAAATGAAGTCCTTTTATAAACCTTGAATATGTAGGTATCAGTATGAATTGAATATATAATGAGAAAAATTAATGAGTAATATTAAAGATACTTTATTGAATACATACATATTTCACTAATTATACTGTAATGGGACATCAGAAGGCATTTTAATTAATTTAGTTCAATATATTTATGTTGACAAATAATTTCTGTACCAAGTGTAGAACATAATTATTAGAGAAAGAAGAATTCATAAGAAATATTTCGATAATGATATTAGATAATTTTATGGAGAGAAAAATGAACATAAAACATTACTCTATCTTAAAAATTATCTTCTATTTTCAAGTGTAAAATGCATTGTTAAATAAATTGAAATTTTTCCTTCAACAAAGGTGATTTAATCATAAATTTGTTTGTTGTTCAGTTATCACGAGGAGCGTAGACCTATTCATTTGTTCATACCTAAAATTGCCTTTTTAAATATTGGGATTTCACCTTCAGGCAAACATTCTCTTAATATTGAGATAAATAGTTCCCAATTCTCTTGTGCAGCCAAATTGCAACACAATCTTTTACCATGTTGAGATCTTAAGAAAAATCTCTTTTCTTCAAGTGTGATATGCTTCCAAATGTGTTTAAAGATTTCTCTATAATGAATTTTATGGTGTCCCCTATTCAGTATGATATATAATATGTCGACTTCTACGACATTGAAATAAACTTTCCAATGCATACCGTTCTGATATTTATTGCCAAATACATATCGCTTGAGATAATCCGGAGTTTCATCTAATAGCTCTATTATTAAGAATCCATATTCGTAATCCAGATAATTCTTTCTTCCAACGAAATGAAAATTTTCCTCTGAATAGTGGTTTGCGAGAGTTAATAAAAGTTCTTCATATTTTGCTTCAGGCAAAATGTTCCATAGCTCTTTCATTATCGGAACTAAAAGTTCCATGTAAGGCCATTGTAAAAATAATATAAATACATTAAATTCGGAGTTTGGAAGGATTTCTTGGAATAATTCAACCCTTTGTACTTTAGACATCTGCGACAAAAGAAAAAAGAAAATATCGGCGTCATGTCCCCCAGATCTTCTATAAAATAGTTTCAGTGCTCGCATGGCAGTGTATTTGAGGACTCCCTGTCTTACATGTATATCCGATTTACACCAACAGTGAAGCACAGTTGACGTCGAACCGTCCCATACCCCGGCACTCAATAAGTCATCAGTAAATTTTTCCTCTGTCGGACGCAATCCATCTAGAACCCCCTCTAAGTGTAGACACCATAGTCGGACTGATATAAGATCTTCATTAAGTAACCAATCATTGCAAAGGTTTTCACGGGGAATTTGATTCCATAAAGATGGAATAATATCTTCTAAGCAATGAAAACATGCCATTCTATATCGTTGGCAAACTGGGATTCTTTCGTCTTGGGTTAAACGCTTTGCAATCTTCTTTTCCTCCAATCTCATTTCTACTATTATCCAATCGGAGGTGTTCAAGCAGCTGCTTACATAAAGGGGAGAAAGATTAAACATGTCTTGTTGAATGTTCCAATTGTATACTTGCAGAGCTATTACTTGAAGGCGAGGGATCAATTTAGTCTTTAATACAGGAGGAAGTGGAATTTTCTGGCACATGTTAACCGACTGTTCTTCAATTAATTTCTTCCATTCAACACAAGAAATATATTTGTATTGTAGTGGTTCCAACTCATATATCATGTATTTGTTTAGTTCGAGATTTTGAAATAAGTGGATGGCTAAAGTCGTAATAGCCTGCTCTTGAAATGAAGGTGGAGCCTTTACGTAACCTTCTATCAATTTCTTAAAGATGTCCATCTTGCTTGCACTCATTTTTAGTTCCTCTACCTTCTAGCAGAATATTAGATATTTGAATACGTCAATCGAATACTATTTTCTTGGTGATCACGATCTGTAAATAAAAAAATTTAAATTAGTTAATTCCGCTATACTGAAAATTCTTAACATTTGTACGGACACAAAACAATGTAGCTGTTTTTCTCACATTACAAGGGACGAGATATATACAACAACCAAGCGACTATTTTGAATTTGAGGAATACTTTATTCATTTTACTTTGACATTAAGAGAAATGAATTAATATATGTCCGTGGAATTTAGTCAGTTATTACAAATAGCTTAGTCTTTAGTAACTACTTTAGTACTTTACTTAGAGAAAGCATAGTTTTCATATTTCCTTTACAATTGTGAACCTATTGACGAATTCAATACGCTACTTTTTTTTACGGAAGATTCAATCCAGTGCTGCTCATTACTTCAAGCGCCATTGATAACGAAAATCTAAACGAAAGCTTCAGTATTAAAATTCCGAATAAACAAATTACTTTTAATTATTGAGATATATTAATTTCTTTTGAAATGTCTACACCATTTGCAACAGTGGAATGTTACATTTGAAGATAAATTTTGAAAATATAAACTTCTGACTTCGAAATTGTACAAAAAAGAATTTAAAAATTTGTATTAATAGAATGAAGATGCTTTACAAAAGACGTTTTTTCATCCTTCAGGAATTTCTGTCCCTGCTCCCGTTTTCTCGAGATTTTCGGAATTTGTCTGTTTTTAAAAATCTTTAGTAGAAAAGCTACTTTGTCGAAATTTCGGCTACTTTACTCTCCTTGAAACACCTAAAATTCGATATTGCAGATAAAAACTTGAGTAAAAAGATACATTTTGTATGACGGTGTCGATTTTTTTCTTTTTTAGGGGTTGTTCGAACATATTTAAAAATTTATTGAATATTTCGAATACTTTTTGCAGGTCCTTGGTGTGTTAGAGCCGACGACGATTGTTACTCCAGCTAACATGATTGGTGACGAACTTGTTGAACTGGGATGACAGTAAAAATTTAAAATAAATTCATTTTTACGACAATTCTTTTAAAATATATGTTACTCTGAAACGCCATTTCTTTTCTTCCCATTATTTTTAACGAGAAAATTTATAGAACGTTGTCTGGGATTAAATATAGCACTTCAATTTATCAAGCGAACAGAATATAGTGTACATTATTTCTCTATATTAAAAAAAAATACCCACCGCGGCCGCTGTTTGACGAATTTCGAGTTTCTCTGTAACAAATTTCGCTTTACTCGACTTTCTATTCTGTCTCTACCTAAACAGGGATGATCTTAAGATGGTATTTAAAGATCAACACTTTTCAATGATGTTTGAGCCGAATCCGTAGGATATTTCCTTTACATCTAATTTTTTAAATGTATCGAAGTTTGCGTTTCTTATGTTATCCGACACATATTTCTCTGCATCCACAAAGTAAGAGTAGCACAAGTGTATAGTTTGTCAAAATTCTGTGTGCATATCTTCATATTCTAACAATTTTTTTTTTAATAAATAAGTTATTTTTTTTAGGGGGAGGACCGATTTTTTTGCAGAAAACGCATAAAAATTCATGGAATCTTTTTCGCAATTGAAGTTCGGTTGATTTTTCCGCCTGGCAACTGCGCATGCCCAACTCCAGACGGAATAGAAATAATCCTTTCTTTTTTCTTATTTATTTTTTGTGTTCAACGGTTGTGGATCATTGGACATTTTGTGAACGCGACTGCGCATGCACTTAAACTAAGAATTTTGCATTTCATTTAGATTTAAATTGAAACCGATTCAGATTGAAACAAATTTGGCGATTTGGAAAGTGAGTGGTGTTTTCTTTAAACATATTATTTTAAGTAGCGGGCCCTTATTTAGGATCAAGAAAACATTGGTAACGGCGTACTAGTTATCAGATAAGCTACATTTGCACCAAATTTTAAGTCCCTATCTCAAAGAATTAGAGTTTTACATTAACTTGGTTATTCAAGCATTTTTACTTATAACACTGCCTAAATTAACAAATATTTGAAAAAGGAATTATATGATTTCACCAATTTTAAAAATTTACTTCAATAAACGTAAAGTTTCACATTAAATAGAAAATTCAAACATTTTAATCAATAATATTCCCTAAAATAAATTTGGTGACATCATTCTCGTGGATCTAGTTCGTTCCATTCATGAGAAAATATACTTTGAGTACTACTTTTGGATTTGAACGCCAATAGTCATTTATCTGCCATAAGAATAACTTATTCCTCCGTCCATAACGCTTTTTGACGGTTTTGGCAGAATGTCGCCAACTTGGCGACTTTTTGAAATGTTGCCAAATTAACGAAAATCTCGCCAAATGGATAAAATTGACGCTAAATCAATGAAAATGACGACTAATTGTCGAAAATTCAATATCTTGGAAAGAATATAAGTATCTACTATAAGAAAAACTTATTTTTTTACTGTAAAAGTAGTAAATTCATTGCATTATACAAGGAATGTCTTGTGTCACCCACATCAGTTATTTTAATTTGAGCTTAATTTCTTCGCGTGTCCATCTCTTTGATGAAAAATAAGAAAATTGTTAAATTCACAGGTACAAAGAATTTTTAAGACAATTACCTGATGAAGGAATACCAGGACAAACAGAACCAGGACAAATAGAACCAGGAAAACAAAAAAAATACAGTCCTGATGAAAACCTTGAAGATGTATGTATTAGTGTAAATTGAATATATAATAAGAAAATTTAATGTGACTAATATTAAGTATACTTTATTGAGTACACAAATATTTCAGTAATTAAAGGGCATTTAAACATAAATTCATTATCTCTTCTTTTATCAACAGCGTAGACGTTTTATTTTATCATATCTGAAGCTGCCTTACTAAATGTGGAGATTTCACATTCAGGCAAACATTCTCTTAACATTGGATTGAGCAGTTCCCAGTTTTATTGTGTAGCCAAATTGCAACAAAATTTTTTACCATAATGTGTTTTTAAAAATAATCTCTTCTCTTCAAGTGTAACATGCTTCCAAACATGTTTAAAGAAGTGTCGATAAAGAATCTTATGGTGTCCCTTATTCAGTATAATATATAATAATTCGTCTTCTAGAAAGAGATTTCTATCTTCCCTATAATCATTGCCAAATACATATCACTTGAAATTATCGGGAGTTTCTTCTAATAGCTCTATTATTAAGAATCCATATTCGTAATCCAAATAATCCTCTCTTCTAACAAAATAAAAATTGTCACCACAATAGTGGTTTGCGGGAGTTGATAAAAAGTCTCTGTACTTTTCTTCAGGCAAAATGTTCCGCAACACTTTAATAACTGGAATTAAAAGATCCAGGTAAGTCCATCGAAGAAAGAATGCAAGTACATTCATTTCGTAATTTTGAAAGATTTCTAGGAATAATTTAGCCCTTTGTTCTTTAGATATCTGCATCAACAGGAAACAGAAAATATCGGCGTCAGATTTCCGTGATCTTTCTCTGAAATTAAATCTAAGCAATCCTGTCATAACAGTATCTTTGAGAAATTCCTGTCTAAAATTTATATCAAAGTTGTCATAATATTGACACACAGTTGACTTTGATCCGTCCCATACTGCGTGTTTCAATAAATCATAAGATAGTGGACCATCCCTCAAACCCAATTTCTGGAAAAACCCACCTAAGAGATAACTCCATAGTTGGACTACTTTAAAGTTCTTCGTAATAAATCAAATCAGTTCATCTTTCAGGGAAAATTTGACTCCATAAAGATGGGATAGTATCTTCGATGCAATGGAAGCCGGCCATTCTATAACGTTGGCAAACGGGGATTTTTTCTTCTAGGACTAAACGCTTTGCAATCTACTTTTCGTCCAATCTCATTTCTACTACTATCCAATCGGAGGGGTTCAAACGGGTGATTAAATAAGGGGGAGAAATATTAAACGTGTCTTGTTTTCTGTTCCAGTTGTATAGTTGCAGATCTATTACTCGAAGACGAGAAATCAATTTATTCTTTAATACAGAAGGAAGTGGGAGTTTCTGACACATGTTAGCCGATCGTTCTTCAATTATATTCTCCCATTTAAACCAAGAAATGTATTTGTATTGTAGTGGTCCCGTTTCATATATAATATCTTTCAGTTCGACATTTTGACATAACTGGACGGCTAAAGTGGTAATAGCCTGCTCTTGAAATAAGGGCGGAGCCTTTACATAACCTTTATCAATTTCTCAGAAATATCCATCTTGCTTACACTCATTTTTATTTCATCTACCTTGTAGCAAAATATTAGATGCTTGAATCTATATATATATAAAATTGAAAATCTGTCTGTCTGACTGTCTGTCTGTTTGTCTCGTCATCACGAGAAAACGGCTGAACGACTTTGAGAACGGGAGACCGACTGAACCGAATTTGATGAAAGTTTTTTGGATAGCCTTAAAATTGCCCGCCATAAATTTTGCCCAAGTTTCGAGTATCTAAGACTAGGGGTTGTCGAGATATTAATGAAAACCGAAACTTTTTCCTAGGAATTCTACTCATTAACTCCATGGTTCATCCAAACGAAAAGCTTGAAAATCGTTTAAACGTGAACTAAAATTTAATCTCTGAGTTTGATGGGAGATTTTTTTGCGCTAATTAGTCACCTTCTGAAAACATGAATTGTTTGAAACATGATTTAAAGGGAAAATCTATCTCCTTGGTTTATTTAAACCAAGTTTTTACTGAACAATGAAAAGTATAAGGAAATCAAATTGGTCATTTAATTTCGCAGTTTATGAGGAAGATTCTATCTTATATCATGTTACACAGAAACGCAAATAAATTAAATCTGTCTGTTAATTTTAATAATTATTTTTTCTATTTGAATAATAAAAAAATGGATATAAAAATATATTATAGAAAATAACGATTTGATTTTTCTTATAGCATTTTTGACTGGATAGTATCAATTACGGTCTTCATGTTTAAATGTTATTATTATTGATATTTTCGGGGATTATTGATTCAGAGATTATCGATATTTTTAAGTTATTACGCCATTGTTTTATTATGACAAAAATTGGTTAAACTCATATATTGTACGTTGTACGAGTAATCTTCTACAAATACACGGGTATATCTTTTAATCTAGAGAATATAAATAGTACAGGTATATTGGCATATGTTTTGATATATATTGGCATATATTGGAATCAATTACGATCTTCTGGTATAAAGAGTACGGGGATTATTGATATTTTCAATTTAATACGTCATCTCCTTTATTTTAGAAAATATTTTTGAGACTCATATTGTAATACGGGTAATCTTTTACTAACACACTGGCATATTTTCTAATCTGCGGCAATATAAGTAGTACGGGGTTGCATATATTGATTAAATCAATTTTTTTTTTTGTAAATTTGCTTACAAAAGGGACCAGGATGTTTTATTCTTCAGATCTGCCCGTGAAGATAATTTTGCATAGTGAGAACAGATATTCTTAAACTTCTCTTTGGGAGCAATAAATTTAATATTTTAGCAGAATTTGCCCATGATTCCGAATTATAAGTTTCTTTATATTATATACTCCGTACGAAGAACGGGTATGCTGCTAGTACTTCATAAAATCGAATAGGATTTCCTTCGTATTCACGAACTGTAACAGAAATAAGAGCAAGTTAGTTAATTTATAGTTAGCTATAGTAATTATCCTTAACATTTGCATAGAATCAAAACAGATGCAACGGTTTTTCTCACATTATAAGAGCGCCGAACAAAGCCATCACTTGGAACTTGGAGAATACTTTATTAATTTTATTCTAAAATTAACAGAAATGAATTAAAGTTCCCGTGTAATTAAGACATATAGATATTTTGATATCGTCGCAGTTTTATTTTCAGTACGTATTTAACTAATCTGGCCAAGAATTCGACCAAACAGGATATGTGAAGAATCAACATACGAAGCAACTCTCAAATGCAGCCGCATTCGTAAGATCAATCCATTTCTCATCGGTTTTGATGATCTATAATAATAGTAATATAGAAATAAGAGAAAATTAATCAATGTAACAAGCAGTATAGTTTTATATTTCCAATATTCTATTGAACCGATTGCCGAAATATAATACGCAATTTTTTTTTTTTTTTGACTTAATCCAGTGTTTCTCATGACTTAACGTTCCAGCAATAACCAAAGTCTCAACGAAAGCTTCAGTATTAAAACCATGACGATAACAGAAAGGAGTTTTAATTTCATATGAAGAAAACGGCAATATCGTTTGAGACACTAACTCAGATGCCACTGGGGTAAGATAAGTAGACTTGCTTGCATTCATTTCTATGGAGGAAGGTCTAAAGTGTTTACTTAAACTGTCCATTTTGAAAAAATAAATTATTAGCGTAATGTAAAATAAAATTGAAGTAATAAAAGATATACCTATACATTCAAAATTATGTTACCTTTCAATTGATTTTTATCCCCATATATTCTTTACTCTATTCTACAACTATAAAGAATCTGATGTGGGCAATACATGACTTTCCTTATATAGTGCAATGAATTTACAACTTTTACAGCAAAAAAAAATGGTTATTCTTATATATTCTTTATAACATATTGAATTTTCGACAATTAGTCGTCATTTTTATTGATTTAGCCTCATTTTTATCCATTTGGCGAGATTTTCTTTGATTTGGTAACTTTTAAAAAAGTCGCAAAGTTGGCGACATTCCGCCAAATTCATCGCCAAAATCTCTCCAAGCGTTATGGTCGGAGAAATAAGTTATTCTTATAGCAGATAAATGACTATTGGCGTTCAAATACAAAAGTATTACTCAAAGTACCTTTTCTTATGAATAGAACGAGCTATAGATCCACGAGAATGATATCACCCAATTTAACGCATGATATCACATATGAAAAGTGAACATGTCTCTCAACAGTTAAATTTTTTTTTTAATTTATGGGATTTTTTGATAAATTTATTTGAAAAATGTGCAGTATCTCGAGAACGGCTCATGCTAGCGTTCAAAAGTTTATGTCAATCGTTTTCTAAGGGAAAATTACATAGGAAATGTCTATTTGCGTAACTTTATTAGCGGTTTTGATTTTTTGACGATTATTTCAAAATTTCACACGAAAATTTAGGGGGTGTTCTGGACATTCGATTGTGTTTAAAAACAATAGGCTTAAAGTATTCACGGATTGTGATTTTTGTACCAAATTTTATTCGAATCGCTCATTTTGTTCGGGAAATAAGATTTCCACAGACTCACACACACACATACTTTCACACACACAAACAGACATCACCTCACCTCAAAAATGTTTGATTCGTGATCAGGGATGCTTGAAACGTGCTCTCCCGTCGAAAACTCGAATTCGAATTTTCGACCCCTTCACAATACTTCCCTTATACATTATGTATATAAGGAAAGTAAAAAATTCTGGCTAATTATACTCATAATTAGGAAATCATAAATTAAAAAAATTAAAAAATACATATACTCAATACTACATCTTTCTGTTGTATCAACTAGCAATAACAACTACTTTACTAACACTAGCGACTCTATATATAATTCTGAAAGCATTATGGTCTTTTCAAGGGTTTCATCAATAGGAATGTTATCTCCTTCTTTCTAACTCCACGATTAGAACTCTGAATAAACAATTTGCTTTTAAAAGTTTAAATTTAATTCTTTAAATATATTTATTTATTTTGAAATGCCAGCATCGTTTATATCAATAAAATGTTACATTTTGTAGGTAAATTGTGAAAAATAGGAAATTTTGGCTGCGAAATTGTATAGAAATTGTTTTGAAATTTCTTATAAAAAGGACACATGCTATTTTCAAAATTTTGGGACAAAAAATCATATGGGGCAAAAATATGTGAAAAAAGAAGCTATTGACTTATTCGAAATGTTAGCTGCTCAACTCTCTTTGAAATACGCAACTAACTTCGAAACTTCGAGTTCGCAGATGAAAAAAGTTCAGGAAGGTGATACCTTCAGCAGGACGGAGTCGATTTTCCTTTTTGTGGTTTTTCGAAGATATTATAAGATCTATTGATTTTTTCGAAAGTTTCTTGCAACTTCTTGGTTCTAACGCTTCATTTACAAAAACACAAAGACGGCAGTTAGTGGTTTTGAAATAAAGATTATTTGTGCAGACTATAACTTAACCACAACAAATATTAACGGATTTTCACGAAACTTTATATCTTTTGTTAATGAAAAATTTAGAACAAGATTGAATTTTTTTTTTTAAGATTTAGGTAAACTCCGAAAATGTATATTTTCATAACATGGCAGCATCCTACAAAATTTTATATTACCATGCATAAAAGGGAATATTAGGGGTAGGGGCGGAGAAGAATGCAAAAAAATTTTAATTTTTGTTTTTAAATAAATTCCCCTGTTTAAAAAATAGTTGTTTTATCGACAGTACATTTCAGTCTAATACCTTGGGTGAGCCATTTTTGGGTCTTCAAAGAAATAGTTTTATTAATTGTAATAAATACTGTAATTAGGGACAACTATCATTATATGCTATTCGGCCAAATTTTATGCACTACAACGCCTATTAATCATTTACATCTGTACAATCTAAGAGTTATAATTTTTTTCTCTATACACATAGTATAATGTATAGAAAAAGTATTGGGGCAACGTCAAGAATTTGAATTCTCGACGAAAAAGCACGTTTTAAGCATTTCAGAACTTGAATCGAACGTTTTGTGAGCTGATGTTTGTGTGTATCCGTGAGACTGTTGATATGATTTTTCACGAACGAATGCAGCATTTCGATAAAAATTTAGTACGAATATCACAATCGGTGAATAATGGAACCCTTTTAATTTTAAACGTAAACGAAACGTAAACGATCCTCAAATTATCGAATGAACTCCCCACCCCCCACCACCAATCTAGTTGCCAATGTTATTTATATATAGAAATCCTGGTATACAGTTGCTAAATGTTAATTTATATATAGAAAAGCTCTGGACATCGGCAAAATATAATACAGAAAAGAGAGCGAAATATCGCCAACTTGGCTATATTTCGCCCAAGATTGATGAAAATATCGTCAAAATTTTAAAATTGACTCTAAACTGAAATATTTTATTATTTATCATTATCTATTATCAATTACTGAAATATTTTAATATATAGCTATATTACCTATCGTATATGTTATTAATATTGATAATTGCCAATTTCAATTTGCTCTCATTATAAGTTAATTGGGTAATTCGAAATAGTTTTACATGTTGACTTTAAAAAAGCGCCAAATGCGCAATTTGACATTACAGTCAATGTGCCATGGATTTTATACATAATTTTGTCACTGGGAAACATATAAATTGTATTATATAAAAAAAGTCATGTCCTGCCCACACCAATATACGTGAAGTTAATTTAATGCCAAATACAACGTGGCGTGGGTCTTGAACACCATTATTTCGCTATGACAGAAGAAAAGTCTTTGCATTGTGTAGCAGTACTGCCCACACCATATTAGTATTATTGCGTTACAGTTATACATATTTATTTATTTCAATATTTTTTGCAAATTAGAAAAGAAATGTATAAAAATAGAAAGTACAGAATTGGAAAATCGGATTAATCACACTTTGATGCAAGAATTGTTATTAAAATTCATATATATTATAAAATTAAAATCTGATCTGGGCAGTACATGACATTCACTATATAATGCAATGCATTTACTTCTTTCACAGTATAAGATGGAGGGCACAATGTTTTTAATTTCCTTGCATACAATAATGTATAAAGAAGGTATTGTGATGGGGTCGAAAATTCGAATTCGAGTTCTCCACGGGAGAGCACGTTTCATGCATCCCTGATCACGAATCGAACATTTTTGAGGTGATGTCTGTGTGTATGTGTCAGTGAACCTGTGAAGACGCTATCTGACGAACGAATGCATCGATTCGAACGAAATTTGGTACAAAAATTACAATCCGTGAATACTGGAAGCTTATTGTTTTTATACTGTGGCGTAGTGGGTAGCGTGTGTTTACAGTCACAGCCAAATAAGTCTAGAATGACTTCAATTCTTTAATGTCTTACAACAATTCGGTAATGTACAAATTAGATCACAAAAATACCCAAATCTGAAGTGAGGCGAATAGTCATCTGAGGTCACTCTGACGTGTTCAAAAAAAAATGTCCAAATCAATTTCCCGTGGAAAGTCTATGAGAGGTGATTCTCTGGCGAGGTTTCAAGACGAACTCTCTTGCGAAACTTCGGAATGAAGCTGACGTAAGTCCACGATGCGGTGACGTCCTGTCACTGCAAATGCTAGACCCGGGTGGTCTAAATTTTAGACTAGTGGTAGTCTATCTGGATCGAGTCCTACAGGACACTTGATCCGTTCCCGTACTTAGGTCAGGAACTGTCGCAGAAGGCTTCTGCTCAAAAACAATGGTACAGGGCTATGCCCGAGAAGCACTCTTTTTCCAAAAAGACGGGCTCTCTTGTCGAAGATCAGATCTTATCTGCTCTCGAAAACTCTGCTCCAGTCGCCCTCAGAAAAGGAGCCACCAGGGGACAATTTTCTCTCTATTTTTTTATTGGATCTTAATATCCGTGATGTCATTTTCCTTGAGTCTCATTTGTCCGGAGACTCGTGCCAGTAAATCTAGGGGACACTCCCCTCACGTCTGGAAGCTCAAGTCCACGCGATCACTCAAGGCGGTTCATGCCAACTGGCCTTTTTTTTAACTGTCAATTTTTCAGACTTGGTGGCGCGGGATTCGTGACGTCCATTGTTCTGGCGACCCCTGCCATGTTTCACCTTCAAATGGTCACAGGTGTGCCCGGTCTGGAATTTCCAAGCGCCAATTCCATTTCGGGGGGGGGGGGGGGAGAGATTTAATTACGGTTTCATTTGGTGAATTAATTTAATTCGGCACAATACGCAATCGAGTGTCCAGAACTCTCCCCCCCCCCTAAATTTTCGAGTGAAATTTTTAAAAAATCATCAAAACATCTAATAAAGAAACACAAATATACATTTCTTATGTAATTTTTCAGTAGAAAACGATTAACATAAATTTTAGAACGCTAGCATGAACCGTTTTCGAGGTATTGCACATTTTTCAAAAAATCATCAAAAAATTGAAAAGAAAACATATTTCCTATTGAGAAACATGTTCACTTTTCATATGTAATATCATGCGATAAATTTAGTAACATCATTCTTGTGGATCTAGCTCGTTCCATTCATGAAAAAAGATACTTAGAGTAACACTTTTGTATTTGAACTCCAATAGCCATATATCTGCTATAAGAATAAATTATTTCTCCGTCCATGACGCTTGGCGAGATTTTGGCGACGAATTTGGCTGAATGTCGCCAAATTAGAGACTTTTATAAATGTTACTAAATCAAAGAAAATCTCGCCAAATGGATAAAATTGACGCTAAATAATGAGAAAAACGACAATTTGACGAAAGTCCAATATCTTGGATAAAATATAAGTATATACTATAAGAATAACTTATTTTGTTTTTACTATAAATGTGGTTAATACATTACAGTATACAAGGAAAGTCATGTGCTGCCCGCATCAACTTTTCAACACTCATTTGTACATTTGCGTGTTTTCCAGCTGACAAGTAAGACTATTTCAAAGTACCCAATTAACTTGCATTTCATGCAACTTTAAACTGAAAATTCTCGATATTGATAGCATTCGCAAAAAACAATATAGTTCATATAATTAATTTGGCGATATTACTCTAAATTAGTCTCAAAAGTTGCCAAATGCATCTTCAAACGTTTTAGATAAACATAGAGAAGAGCATTTTTTTATGTATAAATGATATTGGCAAATTGTTAGACGACAAAATACATAATTATTGCACAAAATATCTTCTATCGTGAATGGAGTGATCTAGTTCCCCGAGAATGATGTTAAAAATTTATCTCATATTATTACATATGGTAAATGAACATATTTCACAGAAGTTAATACGTTTTTTCAATTTTATGTACTTTTGATAACTTCATTTTTAAAAATAGAATCTCCGAAGAATGGTTCATGTTAGGGTTCTAAAATTGAGGTCAATTGTTTTCTAGTATAAATTACATTCTAAATGAATTTTTACATAACATTATTGTGATGGTTCTGACTTTATCAAAATTGAAGTTCTGACTTTATCAAAATTTAATACACATTTATTTTTCGGGTGGGGGGGGGGATTTTTTCTAACATTTGATTACTTAAATCAATAGGCTCCTAGTACTATCTGATTGTAATTATTGTACCAAATTTCGTTGGAAACGCCCCTTTCGTTAGATGTCCACAGACTCATGGACATTCACATCACCAAAAAACGATCGATTCACCTTCAGAGATGCTTGAAACGTAATCTTCCATCGGAAATCCATCACAATACTTTTCCTCCCATCACAATACTTACACTATTCATTATACTATGAAAGTAATAAATAACTTCGAAACTCAAGAGTATTACTATTAAATCACTTCTTTGGGAAGGAAGGAATGTATTTATACCAAAATCTTCAGCATTTATATATAGAAACTGTCTCCGTAGGCATTTTTTATTTGCGACCTGAAGAAGAGGAGAATGTTACAGCATCGAAACCACGTTTCGTCAATATTTTGTAATGTGTATTGTCTGAAAGCGAAAAACTTAGAAAAGTAATATTTTTTTAAAGCATTAGTTACTTTACGTGAAATATATTTTTATCGCAATTTTATGTATTTATAGCCATAGCAGTATCTATCTATTTCCAATATTTGGTACAAATAGAAATATCGCTTAGTATTTGACGTAAAACAATATTTTTTTATAAACTGAGTAATACACATAATAACACATTTAGAACAAATTTTAAACAGAGAGAAACAATACTACCTTCTGTAATTTCAGGTGGTTTGCAGTTCACAATTCCTGAACAATCTAATGTACCACACTTCACAGAATACAAAAAACTTAGCACAAATAGAAATATCGCTTAGTATTTGATGCAAAACAATATTTTTTTACTAACTGAGTAATACACATAATAACACATTTTAAACAAATTTTAAACACACAGAAACAAAACTACCTTCTGTAATTTCAGTTGGTTTGCTGTTTATAATTCTTCGATGAACAATTCGATGTACCACACTTCACAGAATACTAAAAACTGTGCATGAGATAACTTTGCACGAGACAACTGTATGCACGAGATAACTGTTAAACAATGTGGTAGTCCTAGTATGCAAGATGATACATGAAAAACCAAATCCAAATGAAATACGAATGAAAAACCTGTTTTAGCACCTTCCCGTTGATCCCAAACCAGAGGCTGACATGGGGACACTGATTATTTTCACGCTCTAAACCACCTCCGATAAGTTGAAGTTTTAGGGTTCTGAGAGGCGGTTTATTCCCGTTTGAGCCCTTCCCATTTCGTCCCTTACGCCAGTCGCCGGAAGTCGCCAAGTTGGAAGCCGCTTCGGAAGTCGCCAAGTTGGAGACATTCCGCCAAATTTGTCGCCAAAATCTCGCCAAGCGTTATGGACGAAGAAATTAGTTGTTTTTACAGCACATAAATTACTATTGGCGTTCAAATACAAAAGTATTACTCAAAGTATCTTTTTTCAAGAATGGAACGAACTAGATCCACGATAATGATGTCACTGAATTTATCGCATGGTATTACATATGAAAAGTGAACATGTTTCTCAATAGGAAATATTTTTTTTTTCATTTTATATGACTTTTTAATAATTTTTTTGAAAAATGTGCAATATCTCGAGAACGGCTCATGTTAGCGTTCTAAAATTTATGTCAATCGTTTTCTAATGAAAAATTACATAAGAAACATCTATTTGTGTAACTTTATTAGTGGTTTTAATTTTTTGACGATTTTTTCAAAATTTTATTCGAAAATTTAGGGGGGTTCTGAACATTCGACTACGTATAAAAACAATAGGCTTCCAGTGTTTACAGATTGTGATTTTTGTAATATATTTGATTCGAATCGGTCCATTCGTTCGTCAGTTATCGTCTCCACAGGCTCACTGACACACACACACAGACATCACTTCAAAAATTATTTGATTCGTGATCAGAGATGCTTGAAACGTGCTCTCCCGTCAAAAACTCGATTTCAAATTTTCGACCCCGTCACAATACTTTCCTTATACATTATGTATATAAGGAAAGTAATATTACTTGTAAATATATTGTTTGGAGTTATTTAAATATATTGAAATAATTTAGATAGAGTAAATCCTATCTTGTCATATATCCCTATGAAATGGATACTTATAATTCTTTTGTAGTACAATAAATATATATGTTTATCTAGTGGTTGTTGTGCAAATCCTTAATTGACGAACAGAATCCAAAACTTTTTAACGTATTACTTTCTCTAGTATTGTAAAGTACTCTCTAGTAGCAAAAGTATTATAACTTAGTCAAACATTATAATTCCTATTTTTGACCGTTTTACAAGTTTGAGTTTCAATATAACGTTTTTAGGGTCATATATGTGTATATATATTAGTAAGTGTGTACAGTAGCATAGGCAAAGGGGGGGGGGGGGGGTAAGAGTCATACCTCTTCTTTCTTGAAAAATTTTGGGACAAAAAATTATATGGGGCAAAAAATATGTAAAAAAAGAAGCTATTGAAGCTCCACTGATAATATCTGCAAATAAGTCACCAAGTTTGCCAAATTGATCACCAAGCGTTACACACAGACGAAGAGAGGAGCTTTTCTTATATATGAATGACTATTGGAGAATTATCTGTCCTTAAAATGCAAAACTATTACACAAGTATCTTCTCTCGTGAATATAACAAATCAGATCCACAAGAATGATGTTAGCAAATTTGCTGCATAATATTGTATGAAAAGTGATCATATTTCCCGATAGTTTATACTTTTTTAATTGTATGTAATATTTTTTATAAATTTATTAGAAAAACGTGCAATATCCTGAGAATGGTTCATGCTAGCCTTCTAAAGTTTATGTCATTTTTTTAAATAAGACATTACATAAGAGATCATCAAGGGATTTTCTGATACTGATAAGATTTTATCATGATTCTGAAATATATAACTGACTCTATTTTGAAAGATGGTCGTCAAAGATCGTGAAAATATGAAATAAATGACTATAATTGTTAAAATATATTAATTACGTACTTGTTCTTCGTGTAAGAAGGGCGAATAAATCTGACTTCATGACTCTTAAAACTGAAAATTGGATAATTAATAAAAAAAGTAAATTTTCTAATATCTCGAGAACGGCTTGTAATATCTTTTAAACACATAGTCCTTGACCATAACATGGCGTAGATCAGAAATTTCTTCCTTTTCAGTTGCCCGCTCATTTCTGTTCTTATAAAAACAGTTACTCATTGCATAATAAGAATCAGATTTAATGATTCTTATTTCATAGATACAAAACAAGTTATAACTAGAGAAAAGTGTCTATGAGTGTCCTGAAAATGATGTTATTCGTTTTAAAATAAAAATATAGGTAAAAAATGCCTATTTTTAATATTTCGGAAAATTCGATTTTCGAAAATATGTTTGATCGATTGATTGGATCTCGTTGAAAATCTATATACCTCTTATATTTAGAGATAGAAAAAATTGTACCCAATTCAATTTGAATCTCTGAATTTGCTCCAGAGATATCTTGCTCACACACATTAAAAATTGCATTTTAAATAGCAGTATACATGACCTTCATTTTACTACCCTAAATATTGAGTTTTGTATAGTGAGAATATAGAACTTCCTTTCTGGAGCCTTAATTTAAATATTTTAATAGAATGTTTTGAATAACAATGTCATTTAGAATACTATAGGAATTTGCACCTGATGGTGAATTTTAAGTTTCTTTATAATATATTTTCAGTACGAAAACGGGTATACTGCTAGTTATGTATGAAATAGATATAGACGAACATAGACCTTCCCAAAGGGAAATTATCTTCAATGCATATTTTAAATCAAGCATGATATATTTTATCTTCAATGTATATTTTAAAGCCATTCTAAGTCGAACGGCCACAACGGGAACAAACTCCTCTAACAGGTGAGAAGAGAAGTGAAGATACTATTGTCCAATATTCATGGTAAAGAAAGAACCATTGTACATCACTGCCTCAAGAACGAAATCCTCTTAGTTAGCTTATTGTGGTCTGATGGATTCCTTGATATATATAATCCAGAAGCAAATATGCATGCGTGAACTAGAAGTCTGAAAAATTCTAAGAACTGGAATGAGCAAACAAAAATCTTATTCACTGAGATAAGGAACTCTATTTAACAACTGTCTCTTTCCTTACCCTAAGATAAGAAAATTCCTTACTCTCAGATAAGGAACTATTGTACAACGCTCATGGTAGAGAAAAACCGATTGTTCATCTGTCTATGTCAGTAGTTTCTTGTCTATTTCTCTGAGACGAGAAACTATAGTACAACCTTTATGGTAGAGATAAGTCAATTGTACATCTACCTATGTCGCTGTCTCAGGAAAGAAATTATCCTCGTAAGCTTATTATGGTCAGTACCATTCATTGTTAAGGGGATTCGAAGCTTAGACTTCGAAGGGTGAGGACGTTTTCTACTCTGCTCCTGCTAGCCTACGTGACCGTCGGCCCTTTCGCCGCTACCTGTGTGACCTTTCTACTGTTTTCGTGCGACCTTCAAGCCACTTGCCTCTATCGTAGGGGAGATGAAAGAAGCCGCGGAATTCCCTCCGCTGCCGCACCTCACCGGACAAGGGAGTCCCATCAATGGAGTTCCACAGCATGGGAACGGAAATCAAGACTTAACGCTGAGCGATGCTAAAATGGAAGCAAGCGATATGAGCGCTATGAGATAGATATAGTAACCTTGTGACACAGGTCATAATCCCCACCACGCCTCATAATCAAGGTTACCTGTGTCAGTCCAAGATAGGCGACAACCCCGATAACAGGTGTTAAATCCTGCCTGAGGCCCCTAAACCTTCAACTTATCAGAGGTAACGGTTTAGAGGGTGAAACTAATCAGTGTCCCCATGTCAGCCACTGGTTTGGAATCAACAGACAGGTGATAAAAGAGGTTTTTTTTATTTGCTCTAAGATTTGGTATTTCTGATATCTGCTTGCATAGTAGGACAACTAGTTGTTTAAAGTTATCTCGTGCATACAGTTGTCTCGTGCAAAGTTTTTTTGTATTCTGTGAAGTGTGGTAAATCGAATTGATCAAGAAATATAAATAGCAAACCAACTGAAATTACAGAAGGTAGTATTGTTTCTCTGTGTTTAAAATTTGTTCAAAATGTGTTATTATGTGTATTACTCAGTTGGAAAAAAATATTGTTTTGCGTCAAATACTAAACGATATTTCTATTTGTGCCAAATATTGGAAATATATTGATACTGCTATGACTATAAATATATAAAATTGCGATACAAATATATTTTACATAAAGTAACTAATGCTTTTAAAAAATATTGCTTTTGTAAGGTTTTCGCTTTGAGACTATACACATTACAAAATATTGACGAAAGGTGGTTACGGTGCTGTGAAATTTTCCTCTTCTTCAGGTCGCAAATAAAAAATGCCCACGGAGACAGCTTCTATATAAATGCTGAAGATTTTGGTATAAATACATTCCTTCCTTTCCAAAGAAGTGATTTAATAGTAATACTCTTGAGTTTCGAAGTTATTTATTACTTTCGTAGTATAATGAATAGTGTAAGTATTGTGATGGAAGGAAAAATATTGTGATGGATTTCCGGTGGAAGATTACGTTTCAAGCATCTCTGAAGTCGAATCGATCGTTTTTTGGTGATGTGACTGTCCATGAGTCTGTGGACATCTAACGAAAGGAGTGTTTCGAACGAAATTTGGTACAATAATTACAATCAGGTAGTACTAGGAGCCTATTCATTTAAGTAATCATATGTTAGAAAAAATATCCCCCCTCCCCCCCGAAAAAAAATTGTTTATTAAATTTTGATAAAGTCAGAACCTTCAATAATATCACGTAAAAATTCATTTCGAATGTAATTTTGTACTAGAAAACAATTAACCTAAATTTTAAAACTCTAGCATGAACCATTCTTCGGAGATTCTATTTAAAAAAATAAAATTGTCAAAAGAATTACGTAAAATTAAAAAAACGTATTAACTACTGTGAAATATGTTCATTTACCATATGTAATATTATGTGATACATTTGATAACGTCAATCTCGTGGATCTAGATCGCGCCATTCACGATAGAAGATGCTTTGTGTAATAGTTATGTATTTTGTCGTCTAACAATTTGCCAACTGTCATTTATACATAAAAAATGCTCTTCTCTATGCTTGTCTGAAACGTTGGAAGATGCATTTGGCTACCTTTGAGACTAATTTAGCACAATATCGCCAAATTAATTATATGAGAAATATTGTTTTTTGAGGATGCTATTAATATTGAGAATTTTCAGTTTAAAGTTGCATAAAATGTAAGTTAGTTGGATACTTCGAAATAGTATTAATTGTTGTCATCTGGAAAACACGCAAATGTACAAATCAATGTTAAAAATCTGATGTGGGTAGCACAAGTCTTTCCTTATATAATGCAATGTATTTACCATTTGTACAGTAAAAACAAAATAGGTTATTCTTATAGAATTCTAGTCAAATAGTCATTATTTTCATTGATTTTGCGTCATTTTTATCCATTTGGCGAGATTTTCTTTGATCTGGTAACATTTTAAAAAGTCGATAAGTTGGCGACATTCAGCCAAATTCGTCGCAAAAATTACACCAAGCGTTATGGACGGAGAAATAATTTATTCTTTTAGCAGATAAATGGCTAATGGAGTTCAAATACAAAAGTATTACTCAAAGTATATTTTTTCATGAATGGAACGAGCTAGATCCATGAGAATGATGTCACTAAATTTATCGCATGATATTACATATGAAAAGTGAACATGTTTCTCAATAAGAAATATTTTTTTTTTCATTTTTTTGATAATTTTTTTTTGGAAAATGTGCAATACTTCGAGAACGGTTCATACTAGCGTTCTAAAATATATGTTAATCGCTTTCTACTGAAAAATTACATAAGAAATGTCTATTTGAGTAATTTTATTAGATGTTTTGATTTTTTGATGATTTTTTCAAAATTTCACTTGAAAATTTAGGGGACGGAGGGTTCTGGACACTCGATTGCCTATAAAAACAATGAGTTTCCAGTATTCACGGATTGTAATTCTTGTACAAAATTTCATTCGAATCAATCCATTCGTTCGTCAGTTCTCGTCTTCATAGTCTCACTGACAGACACACAGACATCACCTCAAAAATGTTCGATTCGTGATCAGGGATGCTTGAAAAGTGTTCTCCCGTCGAGAACTCGAATTAGAATTTTCGACTTCGTCACAATACTTTCCTTATACATTATTGTAAGCAAGGAAATTAAAAACATTGTGCCGTCCATCTTATACAGTGAAAGAAGTAAGTGCATTGCACTGTATAGTGAATGTCATGTACTGCGGAGATCAGATTTTAATTTTATAATATATATGAATTTTAATAACAATTCTTGCATCAAAGTGTGATTAATCCGATATTGCAATTTTCTACATTTTATTTTTATACATTTCTTTTCTAATTTATAAAAAATATTGAAATATATAAATACGAATAACTATAACGAAATAGTACTAATATGGTGTGGACAGTACTCCTACACAATGCAAAGACTTTTCTTCTGTCATAGCGAAATAATGGTGTTCAAGACCCACGCCACGTTGTATTTGGCATTGAATTAACTTCACGTAAATTGGTGTGGGCAGTACATGACTTTTTTTATATAATACAATTCATATGCTTCCCAGTGAAAAAATTATGTATAAAATCCATAACACATTGACTGCAATGTCAAATTGCGTATTTGGCGCTTTTTGAAAGCCAACATGTAAAACTATTTCAAATTACCCAATTAACCTATAATGCGCGCAAATTTAAATTGGCAATTATCAATATTGATAACATATACGAGAGGTAACATAGCTATATGTTAAAATATTTCAGTAATTGATAATACATAATGATAAATAATAAAATATTTCAATTTATTGTCCATTTTAAAATTTTGAGGATATTTTCATCAATCTGGGGCGAAATATAGCCAAGTTGGCGATATTTCGCTCGATTTTCTGTATTATATTTTGAAGATGTCAAGAGCTTTTCTATGTATAAATTAACATTTGGCAACAATATACGGGGATTTCAATATATAAATAGCATTGGCAACTAGATTAGGAGTGGGGAGTTCATTCGATAATTTGAGGATCGTTTACGTTTAAAATTAAAAAGGTTCCATTATTCACCGAATGTGATATTTGTACTAAATTTTTATCGAAATGCTGCATTCGTTCGTGAAAAATCGTATCAACAGTCTCACGGATACACACAAACACCAGCTCACAAAACGTTCGATTCTAGTTCAGGAATGTTTGAAACGTTCTTTTTCGTTAAGAATTTAAATTCTTGACGTCGCCTCAATACTTTTCTATACATTATACTATGTGTATAGAGAAAGAAATTATAACTCATGGATTGTAGAGATATAAATGATTAATAGGCGTTGCAGTGCATAAAGTTTGGCCGAATAGCAATAATAATAGTTGTCCCTAATTACAGTATTTATTATAAATAATAAAACTATTTCTTTGAAGACCCAAAAAATGGCTCACCCAAGGTATTAGAGTAAAATGTACTGTCGATAAAACTACTATTTCTTAAACAGGGGAATTTATTTAAAAACAAAAAATTAAAATTTTAGTGCATTTTTCTCCGCCCATATCCCTAATATCCCCTTTTATGCATGGTAATATAAAATTTTGTAGGATGCTGTCATGTTAAGAAAATATACAATTCCGAAGTTTACCTAACTCTAAAAATAAAATATTCAATCTTGTTCTAAATGTTTCTTTAACAAAAAATATAAAGTTTCGTGAAAATCCGTTAATATTTGTGGTGGTTAGGTTATAGTCTGTACATCAAATTGACTACCGACAGACAGGCATAATTTCAAAAACAATCAAAATGTGATCAAGGTGCCCTAAAATATTTATTTTAATCAAAATATCGAAATCGATAATTTTCGTAAAACAATACTATCTCAATACTATATATGAGAAAATAAATATAACGGGTTAAACGTGATTACCGAAATTTCACTATTACTGGGATATCAATGAATATAATATTTAAATTATTATTTGAATGCAGAACATCTGATTTAAAGCAATATGGCCTTGAAATTGTATAATGAGATAATGAGTTTTCAAATATGAGTATTTAGGGTATGATGCAGAAAAAATTAATGCATCCCCAGAAACATTATTTTCAAATACGTAATGTATATTAATTTAGGATATAAGAGCAAAATATTTGTATGTAGAATACAATATACATATATTTCTGTTGGCTTGATCAATTGAAATGCGGCATTTAATCCTGAGAAACGACGTATAAATTTTCTCGTTAATCATAATATGAAAAAAAAATGGTTTTTCATAGTAACAGCCTTAAAAAAATTATCGCAACGATGATTTTATTTTAGACTAGCAGCATACCTGTTCTTCGTACGGGGTATTTAATAGAAAGAAACTTAAAATTCACAATCATGTGCAAATCCTTTTAGTATACTAAATGACATTTTTAATCAAAATATTCTGTTAAAATATTTAATATAATGCTCCTAAAAAGAAGTTTAAGAATATCTGTTCTCGCTATACAAAATTATCTTCACGGGCAGTTCTGAAGAATAAAACATCCTACACCCCTTATGTAAACAAATTTACAAAAAATATGGAATTGAATAAATATATGCAAAATAGAAGCGTTAAAATTTATGGGACCCGTACTAATAATATACGCGAATATTAGAAGATATAACCTGTGTTAGTAGATTACGTGTATACATTGAAAATATTAATAAACCCGTAATTTTTAATTCTGAAGGCAGTCATTTATTCCAATATATGTCAAAATGGAAGTGCTAAAATTATATATGGGAAGTACCCGTACTACTTATAACGTCGTAGATTAGATGATATGTTCGATTATTTGTAGAAGATTACCCGTATTACTATATGAGCCTCAAATATCATTGCTAAAATAAAACAGACGACGTAATAAATTGAAAATATCAATAATCCGCTTAATCTTCATACCAGAAGGCCGTACTTGATTCCAATATATGTCAAAATATATGCCAATATACCTGTACTACTTATATTGTCGTTGGTTAGAATACAGACCCGTACATTCCTAGAAGATTACTCGTACATCGTACAATATGTGATAATCAGCAATTTTTGCCGCAACTACACAATGGCGTAATAACTTAAAAATATCGATAATCTCTGAATCAATAATCCCGCAAAATATCAATAATAATAATGTTTAAACCTGAAGACCGTAATTGATATTATCCAGTCAAAAATGAAATGGCAATCAAATTTAATTTATATACTTTATATACATATCTTCATTATTCAAATCGGAAGAGATTTAATAAAGACCGTCTGCCAAGTAAACACATTGGATTAAAATCCGTTGCTAAGCGACATGATATCATTTGCTTCAAATAAATTGGTGGAAAAAATTTCGTCTAAATAATGCTATCTCTATGGAACGTTTAGTGACATTCTCGTCAATTTAGCGACATTTCAAAAAATCGCCAAATTTATCGCCAAGTGGGACTGTAGACCTGACAGTCCCACATGGCGACGAATTGACGAAATATCATCACAAAACTATCTCCTAACAAAACACAATTAATTTTATTTATTTAGCACAATTTTATCAATTTCAAGATATTTTTATGGATTTGAAAACATTTTAATCAATTTGGTGACATTTTAAAAATTCGCTAAATGTATTACTAACTAAGGCGGTTAGTCTGACAGATAAATGCTAACGAAACATAATTTAGTACTCTCTTCCAACAAAACAAAATAAATTTCATTGATTTGCTTCGTTTTTAAAAATTTGTCGACATTTCCGTCAATTTGGCAAAGTTTAAGAAAAGTTAAAAAATTAGCGATGTTCCGCCAAATTCGTAGCTCTGAATTTGCAGATCTGAATGAAACATCCTGATCCTGTTTCTATATATTAAATGAAAACACTACAATTGTATTAGAAGATATACCCGTTCGCCTCGTTTTCTGTTTCAACAATCGGCTAAAAGAATTTATTGGCTAAACACAATATATAAGTCTAGTAGCTAAACACAATATAAGTTTGAAAACTCTGCCAAAATAAATGAAAGGGATGAACGCAGTCAGCAATCAATATAATTAAAAGAAAAATCAAACAGTTTATTCATAAGATATAATTATATATCCATTAATTTATTATTCAAATCGAAAAAATTATAATAAAAACATTAAGAAACACATTTAATTTAATTGCGTTGCCGAGCAACATGATCCTCATAAAATGTTAAAATTAATTAACGATTTTGATTTCATAATACTTTTCATTGTTGCGTAAAAGCTTGTGGAAAATAAACCATGGAGATATATTTTCCATTTAAATTCATGTTTCAGACAATTCATGCTTTCATATAGTGACTAATTTGCGCAAAAAATCTCCACCACACTCAGAAATAAAGTTTTATTTCACTTTGACGTTTTAAACAAACTATTATTATCCTTTCCGTTTCGATAAACCACGGAGTTAGAGAATAGAACCCCTCGGAAACAGTTCCGTTTTTCATCAATATCTCGTCAACCCCTGGTCTTAGAAACTCGAAACTTGGACTAAATTTATGAGGGTCTATTTTAAGGCTACCCACAAAATTTCATCAAATTCGGTTCAGCCGTTTTCCCTTGATGGTGGGACAGACAGATAGATAGACAGATTTTCAATTTTATATATATGATTTTTGCAGCCATCCTTGTAATATAAATCCGTCACCAATCAATTTGGCCAGAGAGGCAAACGTCGTCGGATCTTACACAAAATTTTACGCGGCCTATAACTGTTCACCCGCATTTCATGCTGCCTGGGAACAGAAACAAATTTATAGTTTTAATTTGATTTTATGTTTTATTATTATGTTATATTTCTGGGTACGGTTTCATTTTCTAGCTGTTATAATGTGCAATAGACACTGCTATAGAATTGTTGTCCCTGTTTAATTTGTTAGATTGCCTGGCTACAATAATATATCTAGGCAGTCTAACAAAATATTTATGAATCATTATATATATTGCCCGTAGCACATGCTCTATATCCATGTATCCGGGAGTAGTAATTTCTGAAAACGGAGAATTCCGGTGGAATGGGGAGGTGAAGAGCAATAGTGTTGAATTTGGATTTCGTGCATGGACCTTATAAGGAACTAATGCAATTTTCACATCAATGGAAGTTTTGACCCTTGCATCAGCCTCAAGCTACTGCCGTCCTGGGGACAAGTGTAGCTAGTGCACAAATGCTGCCAAATCCCAATATAGAGTAATTGCGATTACTTTTTATGTATCTTCCTTTAAAATTTAGATGACATCCGTTTTATCGCTACGCTGCTTTTGATACAACTTTCAAGCACTTGGCCGTAATTTGGGGCCTGTTAGTTGAGTGTGTGTGTGTGTGTTTTCGGTGTGAGGGCGGGGGGCATGCCTGGTTAAATTCTCAGCAAAGCGGAAACCTTTCATAGATCTAGTCTGGTTTATTGGTTTAAACCGACACGGTGTTCTTTCTCATACACCACGGCCAAGTAGCCACTTTTTTTACTAATGTAGAGTTTGATTTATTGCTTCATCAATAAATGAATATTAGTTCTGCTAGAGACGATATTCTTTTAAGAAATCAATGGGATTAGCACTCCTCCTTTATACCTTTCTCATAGCCAAGGGGGGGGGGGGGAGTGTTTGAATGCGTTCACATCGAACTCCTTCGAAAATTTTTCAATTTTTTTTTCTAGCTATCATATTCAGATATGATATATTTAACAGGAAGAAAATGGTATTATGAATATATCTGTATATCTTTAGTAAGCATGGTGAAAGAAATTCGTTCTTATCATCCACATTAATATGGAAATTTGTTAAAACCAGAATCATAATAATTTGCAAACGATATATATAAACTGTAAAATATTAAAAATTGTAAACGAAGTCTTATTATATAATTATGGTAATATAGCATCCTAAATTATATGTCATTACAGGAAATTTTACTTTACATATTATATAAAACTTCTAATATTGAATCGCTAATAAATTCAGATGAAATTGAAATATATTGAATAAATTCACCTTAATTTTAATATAACTGCACTTTATTTAATCTTACTATTAAAGTTTGAAAACCCATGTATGCATGTATATCTCCTTTATACTACTACCACTAACTGCCGTTTTTGAGTTTTTGTAAATGAAGCTTTAGAACCAAGGAGTTGCAATAAACTTTCGAAAAATTCAATAGATTTTAAAATATTTTCGAAAAACCACAAATAGGGAAAATCGACTGCAGAAGGTATCACCTTCCTGAATTTTTTTTTATCAGCGATCTCGAAGTTTAGGTATTTCAAAGAGAGTTGAGTAACCAACATTTCGAATAAATCAATAGCTTCTTCTTCCACAGATTTTTTGCCCCAAAATTTTGAATATGGCGTGAGTTCCTTTTATAAGAAATTTTAAAACAATTTCGAAGCTAAAATTTCATATTTTTTACAATTTACCTTCAAAATGTAACATTTTATTGATATAAACGATGTTGGCATTTCAAAATAAATAAATATATTTAAAGAATTAAATTTAAACTATTAACAGAAAATTTTTTATTCAGAGTTCTAATCATGGAGTTAGAAAGAAGGAGATAACATTCCTATTGATGAAACCCTTGAAAAGACCATAATGCTTTGAGAATTATATATAGTGTCGCTAGTGTGAGTAAAGCAGTTGTCATTGCTAGTGGTTACAACAGAAAGATGTAGTATTGAGTATATGTATTTTTGAATATTTTTAAATTAAGGATTTCCTAATTATGAGTATAATTAACCAGAATTTTTTTATAGTTGTAGGATAGGGTATATAATATATAATTGGATAAAAATGAATAGAAATGTAACATAATTTTGAATGTATATGTATATTTTTTATTCCTTCAGTTTCATTTTACATTACGCTAATAATTTATTTTTTTCAAAATGCACAGTTTAATTAAATACTTTAAACCTTCCGATATAGAAATGAATGCAATGCAGACTACTTAACTTATCCCAGCCCCATCTGAATTATTGCCTCAAACGATATTGCCGTTTCCTTCATATGAAATTTTAACTATCTATCTGACTAAATTACACAGGAACTTTAATTCATTTCTGTCAATGATAATGTGAAATTAATAAAGTATTATCCAAGTTCCAAGTGATGGCTTGGTTCGGTGCTCTTATAATGTGAGATAATCTGCTGCATCTGTTTTGATTCTGTGCAAATGTTAAGGATAATTACCTTAGCTAAATTAACTAATTTACTCTTATTTCTGTTGCAGTTCGTGAATACCAAGAAAATCCAATTCGATTTCATTAAGTATTCAAGCATCTAATATTTTGCTACAAGGTAGATGAAATAAAAATGATTGTAAGCAAGATGGATATTTTTGAGAAATTGATAGAAGGTTACATAAAGATTCCGCCCTCATTTCAAGAGCAGGCTATTACGACTTTAGCCGTCCAGTTATGTCAAAATGTCGAACTAAAAGATATTATATATGAGACGGGACCACTACAATACAAATACATTTCTTGGTTTAAATGGGAGAATATAATTGAAGAACGATCGGCTAACATGTGCCAGAAACTCCCACTTCCTTCTTTATTAAAGAATAAATTGATTTCTCGTCTTCGAATAATAGCTCTGCAACTATACACCTGGAACAGGAAACAAGACATGTTTAATATTTCTCCCCTTTATTTAATCACCTGTTTGAACCCCTCCGATTGGACAGTAGTAGAAATGAGATTGGACGAAAAGAAGATTGCAAAGCGTTTAGTCCTAGACGAAAGAATCCCTGTTTGCCAACGTTATAGAATGGCATGTTTTCATTGCATAGAAGATATTATACCATCTTTATGGAGTCAAATTTCCCCTGACAGACGTGCTGATTTAATTTCTCACGAAGAACTTAAAGTAGTCCAGATATGGAGTTTTCGCTTAGGTGGGTATTTAAAGAAATTTTTTTTGGGGGATGATCTACTATGCTATAATGTATTGAGAGCTGGAGTACGGGACGGATCAATGTCAACTGTGTGTCAATATTGGGGCAAATTGGATATAAATGTAAGAGAGGAATTTCTCAAATGTACTGTTTTGAGAAATTTGCTTGCATTGAATTTCAAAGAAAGATCACGGGAGTCTGACGCCGATATTTTCTGTTTCCTGTTGATGCAGATATCTAAAGAACAAAGGGCTAAATTATTCCAAGAAATCTTTCAGAATTCTGAAATTAATATACTTGCATTCTTTCTTCGATGGCCTTACATGGATCTCTTAATTCCAATTATTAAAGAGTTATGGAACATTTTGCCTGAAGAAAAGTACGGAGAAATTTTATCCACTCTCGCAAACCCCTATTGTGATTACAATTTTTATTTTGCTAGAAGAAAGGATTATTTGGATTACGAATATGGATACTTAATAATCGAGCTATTAGAAGAAACTCCGGATCATTTCAAGCGATATGTATTTGGTAATAATTATCAGGAAGATACAAATTTCTTTCTACAAGACGAATTATTATATATTATACTGAATAAGGGACACCATACGATTCATTATAGACACTTCTTTAATCACGTTTGGAAGCATGTTACACTTGAAGAGAAGAGATTATTTTTGAAAACACATTATGGTAAAAAATTTTGTTGTAATTTGGCTACAGAAGATAATTGGGAACTGCTTAACTCAATATTAAGAGAATGTTTGCCTGAATGTGAAATCTCCACACTTAGAAAGGCAATTTTAGATATGATCGAGTAAAATGTTTGGGCTGATGATAAATGAAGCGATAATGTATTTATGTTTAAATGCCCTTTAATTTCTGAAATATTTATGTACTGAATAAAATATATTTAATATTAGTCACATTAATTTTTCTTATTATATATTTAATTCATACTAATATACCTTCAAGGTTTCCATCAGGACTGTATTATTTTGTTTTCTGGGCTCTAAAAATTTCCCTTATCAGGTAATTGTCTTAAATGTTCTTTATATCTGTGAATTGAACAATTTTCTTATTTTTCATCAAAGACATAGACACAGTAAGGAATTAAGCACAAATTAAAATATCTGATGTGTGTAACATATGATTTTCCCTTTAGACACACATTCAGGCTTAAAACTTGTAGATCTGTCGAAAACTCGAACACTATTAAGGTACTTTCCTTATATATTTCCTTGTATTGTTAGGAAAATAAAAATTCAATGTAGGCAGAACAAGATTTTCACTGAAGACTCATATTCACATTCTCTTTATTTCTTCAATAATGGAATACTTTGAGTTTAATTGCGTAATACAACTGTCACATTAGTTTAAATTACACTGAATTTGCACTTTTTCGTTTTCATTTGGTAACTGGACATATTTTCAAAGATGGCGCAGCGAAAATAAATAAAGTATCTGGACTCTAGATACTTTCAGTCGCTACTCGAGCTGGGTAAACGTCCAGTATAGGTAACTTCTGTCCGCCATGTTTGTAGCCATGATTTCACTATTAGACACTAGGGGCGGTCGTAGTTAAAACCACCTGAGTCAAAATAGATAACCCTAACTCACATTATGGCCACCAGAGCACACTGGGAAATGTCAAATAAATCCCGCCATATTCGTTCCAAAGATTATTAGACGCTAGGGGCGGTCGCCTGTTCAGTGCAAAGAGTTAAAAAGATAATCGTTTATGTTAATTTGAAATAAGCGTCCGTTAAAACTGTTGTAAAAGTCTTGTTGATTTAAGAAGGATATACATTGTAAAAATATAAGTGGTATACAGTACGCGACCTCTTATCCGGCGTTCCAATATCCGGACTCTCCTAAAACCGGAATACGGCAAAATAATGCCAAATTCTGCACCAACAAGCGATTATTTGCTAAATATTGCGCCAAATAGCGATTTTTTGTTTAAAATCCCGCCAAATGCTTTTTTGCTTTAATTAGCAATATCAATAAAAAAAAATGCACTGAACCCTACTATTTCAGAAGGTTTGAAATAGGACGCACAAACCGCGCACGAAATTCAATATTCCCACGCAGAAAAAAATGCCGGGCGCACTCGCCGCCGCTGATTCTTCTTAAATTTCAAAAACGAACGCGAAGAATTCTCGCGATAGCGAATGAAAATATTCCGTGGATCATGTTTTTTCCGAGAAGTTCCACAACTCCTCTTTTCCTGAAAACATCCGAAGTAGTACCATTTTTTCCAAAAATTTCCTAAGCGGCTGCATCCGGCCGTCACCCCCGATAGTAGCTCTCGGAGGTGACAGTCCCGCACGGGCGAGACTGTCACATTGACGGCGAGACACGTCATTCTATTCTTCACTAGTTTCGGATAAGTCTCCTGTATAGTATATAGGAGCCTTATACTATACAGGAGTTAGTTACGGACAAGTCGCAGCAAGGTGCTTTTTTTAATGGCGTTTCATTTTTTTCTGGGTGTATAGGGCAGAGCACACTAGGCACAAAGGTTTCGATTTTTCCGAATTCGTTACATTTTCTTTTCTGCGCTTTGTTCCGGGACTTTGATTTTCGGTAAAAGTATTCCAACTTTTTCGCTAGAAATATCCCGATATTGCAAAAGAAATCCTACGCTCTTCAAACGCGATGTGCCGCGCAGAATGCACACTATTTTGCACAATTTAATAAACATTATTGGAAAAGATGAAAAAGAAAGAGTCATCAGCGCATTTATGAGATGATAGAAAGTACGTTTAAGTAAGGAATTCCCGAAATTAATGAGAGTTAACTTTTGCCGAAATGCGAAGAAAAGTATAGCAGCTATAAAATGTCATTCAGGGCCTTCTGATTGATCTCTTTAAATACTTAACCTAAGCAATAAACTTGTCATTTTCTCGGGAAAATCCATTTTTTTTTTCATCTGCGTGGAAATATACACATCTTCAATATTTTAAAAAACGTTGATAGAATTCCAAGATCAAAATCATTTTCAATTAAATCCTATTATTTGGATGAAAATGGCTATTTTGGACCGAAAATTGACCCTAGCAAAAAGTTCCATTGCAGTATATTTATGGGGTTTTAACGTGTTACATTTATTAATTAGTAATTTATAGAAGACAGTTTAGCAATATAGCGAAATTTTTTTATTTAAACACGATCGCCGGTATATTTCGTTTTATTTTTAAATATTTTCCATTTTTTCAATCTGCTTCCATCCACTAATATTTTTATATTTTTTGTGCTTTTTATGCTGGGATATTATCTTTTAAACATATTGTTGGTGAAAATGAGATATATGTTTAGGATAACGAAATTAAATTTTTTTTATTTATTCAGGCATTTAGAATTATAAGGCTTATTAGAAATACATTTGAAGAGCATAAATTAGAATTTGATATATTTACACCCATAGTTGAATATCTCATTTCAATTAAAAATGAACATCCTTCTCATCTTAATTTTATTAAAAGTACTTTAAAATATTTTGAAACATATGAACAAAGGTGCTTCTGCCAAAATATTAGATGAATATAGTGAGGGCCCACTTTAGTTGAAATGTTAAAAAAAAAAAAAAGACGTCTAATAACTACCCTGAATAATCAACTTTTTACAGACATTTTTTTCTTTCAAAATTTTTCTTAATCACTAAATTTGATACTATAATTACATGTAATTTGCATTTTAGTTAACCCATATAGATTGTAAAAAAGCTTTTTTTAATACATTTATGTTTTTAAAATGAATTATAATTTTCTATAATGACATTTGAGACCATTCCAGTAAGTTTTAGAAAAAGTGTTCCGAATTACGGAAAACCCCCTTATCCAGAATGAAGTCCCAAGCATTCCGGATAATAGATTCTGTACTGTATAAATATAAGTAGTAAGTTTTGTGTTTTATTTTTATTTATTTCAGTTTTAGAATCATCTTTTTCCAGAAAAATTTGTCAAATGGAAAAAATATGTTATTTTGCGTTGGGGTAAATGTATCATATACATTTAAATATGCATTTTTTAGTCTACGTTTACTCCACTTCACATTAAATTAATTTTAACACATACATTATTTTTAATTTTTAATTGATCTTATATTTATTTCTGTCAGCCCATAGTAAAATGAGTGGTGCAAGTAAGAAAAAGATTCGTTAGTATTCGAAGGAATATTTAAAATTTGGTTTCACACCCGCTCTTCACGATGGACGGTCACCTTTTTGTCTTTTATGCCAACAATGCTTGACCAACGAATCAATGAAACGAGGTCGGCTTGAGGTGTATTTGAAGGCGAAACATAGTGCTCATATTAATTCATATTTGAATTACTTTCAACTTTAAAGAAGCATTTTGAAAAAAGAGCAACATTAAAATCCCTATTTACTGCTCATACTGCAACTGTTAATCATACTCTTGAGGCTAGTTATCGAATTTCCTTACTCATCGCTAAATCTGGGAAAAATCATACAATAGGAGAGAATTTAATCAAACCATCAATATCAGCATTTCTTAAAACGGTTCTGGAAAAAGATAAGAAAGACGAGAAAGCTATGCCACTCAGTAACAGTACTGTTAGCAGAAGAATTGACGAAATGAGTGAAGATATTGAAATACAACTTGTTGAAAAGCTGAAAACAAGAAAATTCTCAGTGCAAATAGATGAATCAACTTTGAGAGACAGTGAGGCCGTATTGATAACTTACGTAAGATATATTGATAAGGGGGATTTTGCTGAAGAAATGTTGTTCTGTAAATCATTAGAAAGTACCACTACCTCCAAAGATATATATAATAAGGTAAAAAATTACTTATATGTCAATAATATACCAATGAAAAATATAACATCTTGTGCTGCAGATGATGCTCCTAATATGATGGGCAAGAAAAATGGCTGCTTAAAATTGATGAAAGATGAGAATCCAGAAATGCTTCTTGTGCATTGTGTTATTCATAGGGAAAACTTGGTAGTTAAAAACATTTCGCCTGTTTTAAATGAAGTACTAAATTCCGTTATAAAGTGTATCAATGCTATTAAAACTAATGCCAAATGTGAACGTCTCTTCAAGCTATTTTGTGAAGAACAAAATGCAGACCATGTGAGATTTTTACTTCACACTGAAGCACTGTTATTTAGCCGATATCTTTGAAAAACTATATATATTAAAATATCAACTTCAAGGAACACATAAAACTCTTGTCGATGCAAAAGAGAAGATACTTGGTTTCATTACCTTTATTGAATTGTCAGAAATATATTTACAACAAAAATTTTGAAAAGTCTCATTGGCTCCAAAAATGTGAAATGACTGATACCGCTATACTTGTTATTGTCGATCATCCGAAAAGTCTATCGACTGATTTAAAAGAAAGATTTTCTGATTTGAAACAAATTGATTTTCCAACTTGGATGATGCAGTCAATGTTAGTGGATTTGTCTGATATTTCAGATATGCAGTACCAAGAAGAACTCGCAGAAATGCAAAATTATGAGTCGGTTAAAACATTATTTAATATAAAAGAAGCGATGGCATGGCTTTGTGAGAAAACAGAAATCAAATATCCAAATTCAACCAAATGTGCAATAAAACTACTGTTACCGTTTTCATCTTCATATTTAGCTCAGTGTGGATTTAGTGTCATAAATGATTTGCGGTTAAAAAAAGGAAATCGGCTGGATATAACACAACGGAGAGACTTGAGACTGAAGCTAACTAAATTGGAACCTAACATAAAATCGTTTTGCAGCAAGCGCAAGGATCTCTCTAAATTTAAATAATAAATAATTACTAATAATTAAAATAATATAGAAAAATCTTTCATTAAAATTATTTCGTACTTGAATTTCAGTTCTCCATTATATATTTTGAAAAGTTATTTACAGTGTTTTTTCAACAATTTCCTAGTGATTTCTTCCTAAAACCTATCATTTAAGTTTCTTCAGTGAACAATTTAATTTTTGAATATTAAAAATTATGTATATGTTACATAGGGGGCATAAGAATTTTAGAAAGGCTTAGGTGGGGCATGGCACAAAAAAGGTTGGGAAACACTGATCTAGAGAGTATGGCTATCCCTAGATTAATGGTGTTAATCTTATTCTTTTCGCCTTTAAAAATTACGTATTAAATAAGCATTTAACTGATATATTTGAGCATACATAATATTTTATTTAACAACTTTTGTGGGCCATTTCGAAAACAAAGGAAGGTCCTTTTACTCGAATCGTATCAAAATCTAATCGGCACTACGTTAACCTGCAAGGGATTCACATGTAAAATTTAGTCTATTATTATTTCTGCTAGAGTGGACACTTTAAATTTTTGTCAGCCATTTCGCAAAGAAAAAGTAAATTCTTTTATCCCGAATCGAATCAAAATCTAATCAGCACCAGGGTCACTCACAAGAGATTTACCTACCAAATTTTATGAGATTCGCTTAATTAGTTTTTCAGTTAGAGTGGACACAAAATACGCACAGACAGACAGACATACACAGACGTCATACTAAAAATGATTCGTGTTCTGGAGATCCCAAAACGTGTAAATACGTCGAAATCTCTGAGATTTTCGTCACGATTCCAATACTTTCCCACACATTCATGTATTGCAGGGAAAGTAAGAAAATAAACAGCTATTTCAAAAATACGTCATTGGATGTCATTCACCACTGCTAATTCATCAAAACGAAATGAGCTGAAACATATCTACAAAGGAGTTGTTTGCATTATTTTATTAATATGTTGTTGGTTGCATTTGCATTTCGTTATTTTTAGCACAATTTTTTTTGTAAATATTAATATAAGAGTGTCATTCAATAACTGATCTCTCTATCCATTCGTGAAGCTTGACGACGAATTTAGAAGGATATCGTCAACATGGCGATTTTTTTAAATATTGGCATATTGATAAGAATACCGCCAATCTTATGAAACTGACGTCTGATTGATGAAAATTCAGTATCTTGGAAATAATATAAGAATAACCCATTCCTCCATCAGCACGTCTGTAACATTTTACGACAAATTTAACGGAATATCGACAATTTGGCGACTTTTTCTCGGATGCTTTCACTTTAACGAAAATGTAATAAAATGGATAAAAATGAGATTTAACGTGTGAAACTTTATTATGTTCAGAAAATAAGCTGAACTTATTTGATAATTCCTGTCCGTTTGCGCTTTAATATGGAATAATATCATGTTTGATTCGATAGGTAGTCCTATAGGAAATAATAATACTGATTGTGAGAGGTGCATTGCTCGCATATGTCTATGGATAGTTATTGACATAAATATCGTTGAAATTGCTAAAATAACGTTAAATTAAAAAAAAAAAATGACGCCTAATTGATGAATTATGTATTAAAATATTTTAATATACGGTCTATACCTCTTATTGAGTATGTTGTATATATATTGATAATTGTTTATTTGGAGCTGCTCGAAATATAAGTTAATTGGGTATTTTGAAATAGTTTTACATGTCATCTGGAAAATAGACAAATGTGCAATTCGAAGATGAAAACACGGTGCCGTGAATCTTATATTTTATTACTTTCTTTATATATATAGTATAATGTACAGGTATAAGTATTGTGACGGAGTCGAAAAATCGAATTCGAGTTTTCGACGGGAGAGCATGTTTCAAGCGCATCCCTGAAAATGAATCGAACATTTTTGAAGTAATGTCTGTGGATGTATGAAAGTATGTGTGTGTGTCAGTGAGTCTGCGTAGAAGATATCTCACGAACGAATGAAGCGATTCAAACGTAATTTTATACAATAATTACAATCCGTAAATACTGGAAAGCTACTGCTGTTACACGCATTCGAATGCCTAGAACCATCCTAAATTTTCGAGTGAAATACTAAAAAATTCAGCAATATATCAAAATCTTTATTAAAGTTAGGTAAATAGTCATATCTTATGTATTTTTTCATTAGAAAACGAATGACATAAACTTTAGAGCGCTAACTTAAACCGTTCTCGTGATATTTTGCATTTTTCAAGTAAATTTATCAAAAAATCACGTAAAGTAAAAAATATATATATTAACTACTGTGAAATATGTTAACTTTCATGAGTAATATCATGCGATAAATTTGGTGACATCATTCTCGTGAATCTAGCTCTTTCCATTCATGGGAAGAGATACTTATGTCATAATTTCGTATTTTGACGCCAATAGTCATTTATCTGCTATAAGAATAACTTATTTCTCCTCCCAGAAATCTTGGAGAGATTTTGGAAACGAATGAATAACAGCTTGGTGACTTTTTAAATGTTGCCAAAATAAAGAAATTTTGTACAAAATGATAAAATTCTCTCTAAACCAATGAACATAACGACTTATTGACGAAAATTTAATATCTTGGAAAGAATATAAGAATATCCTTGGGGCAGAATATCTAAAGGCATTAAAGGGAAAAAAGTAAGATCAGCAGTTTTTTTTTCAATTCAATTTTCTCCGCCCTCGTGAGCAGTGCTGCCGAGAGAATTTTCGGTCTCCTATTTAGCAAATGCACTAGCTCCATACTTTCTCTATTTTATAAGTTAATGGTACTTTTTTATTAATAATTAATGCATCCCTGACCCCGAAGTTATACATTATTTTGCCCCCTTCCATCACATTCGGCTGTTCTGCCCTGGGGATAAATAGAAAATTATGGTCCTTTAGATTCTATCCCGTGGTCTATACTTCATTTTTGCAAATATTCAGCTTTCTAGGTCATCGATTAGGGGTAAGTACCGTTTCTTATAAAAATTTTACGTGGAACTAAGCCCTAGCCGATGCATATATTTGCGACCCCCCGCCCATTCGTTGGCTTTGTCCGTGGAAGAAATTGAAAACCCAGATGGTTCCATTAGATCCTGCCTAGTGATGGATACTATAAACGTGCGATATATGTTAACAGGAAGGGGGGGGGGCGGCGTTCTTCAGAGGATATTTTCTCAATACAATTTTCGCCGCCTCTATGGCGCAGTGCCTCCGATAGAATTATCGGGTTCCTGTTCAAAAAATACAGTAGCTCTCTACTTACCTCATTATACAAGTTAATGGTATTTTTCATAAACTGTTAATGCGGCCTGGATCTCTAAATAATGCATATTTTTGGAACTCCCCCCCCTCCCACACACACATACCCACATTGGGTCACTGTGTCCGCGGGAGGAATCGAAAATTATAGCCCATTAGTTTCTATCCAGTAGCCTATACTTTTGCAAAGATCCAGTCTTCTTGGTCATCGAGGAGGGACTTCAACAGAAAAAAGAAATACTTTTTCAAACACATGTTCTCAAACCCCGGGGGACAGAAATCGGAAATGTATTTCTCGAGATCCATACTGTAATTATACAAAGGTAAGGTAAAACATAAAATTCTCATTTTTATTCTCTACCTTAGGGACAGAAGTGCTTGGCTTAGGAATTTTTGGCACTTGGTGGCTAAGATACCCTTCCAATATACTAGGAAAAGCACCCCTTTTAGCTTTAATACCCAGTACATTATAGATAATCTGACTTGAAATACTTACTGCATACAACAGTTGAATGCAGAGAAATAATTATTCTCAGAGCAGATACATGGCAATTGGCGACCAAATATAAAATAACCATTGGACCATTTTGTTAAGAGAAAGGATTATGAGGCGTGGTGGGGATTATGACCTGTTGTTGTTGAGACCCAGACCGTCCGACCTACCAGAAAGGTGTAAGGCAAGGTTACTATATCTATCCACAGGAATTATGACCTGTGTCAACCCAAGATAGACGACAACTCCGATAACAGGTGTTGAACCCTCTCTGAGAACCCTAAACCCAAGGTTATTATATTGCCTGAGGACCCTAAGCCGTCAACCTATCGGAGGTGACGGGCGTCAAACTAATTCCCCCCTAATTGTCCCCTTGTCAGCCACTGGTTTGGGATCAACAGACAGGTGATAAAACCATCGAGGTGAAATACAGGTAGAGAGAAATACAGATAGTGTGCTGAAGAACACTTCACAAGGGACTGCCAGAGACCTAGGTCTGAAAAGGCTACGTGTGCAAATTGCAATGGAGACCACCCAGCGAACTTCAGGCAATGTCCGAAGAATCCCTGGAACAGAGGAAAGGCACCAGGGTATGCCCCCCCTCCCCAAAATCAGATACCCCCTTGGAGGCAAAAGGCCCTCGGATTAAACTCCCAGGCACCCCCTCAGGGCTCCTCGCACACTGTGCCACAGCTAAATAGATACCAATCTTAAGCACCCACCAGATCGGTGCAAGAGCAGGCCCCCAAACCTTCGTCTTCCAGAGAATTGACTCCGGAAGAAGTAAAACTGGCTACTATAGCCATTATAAAGAGAAAGGAAGCCGAAAAAGCCAGACAGGCGGAACTAGAAGCTAAAATTGTAAATCAATATGCTAAATCAAAAGAAGAAATCAAAACACGTGAAGCCAAAACTAAACGAGTCAGAGAGGAAGAGCTCGCGCAAACCCAGCTGTTAGAAAAAACGGTTGAAAAAAGGCAAAAAACTACTGAGGTCCAAAAGGATACTCACAAAAATGACCAAACCGCGGTTGAGGCTGAGGATATGGAAGCTGAGACTGAACCTGCTGGTAAAACCAATGATGAAAAGATGGATGAAATCCTCAACCTCATCAGAGGGTTTATCACCATGTTCGACCTAGATGCAATGAAACACCTGTTGATGCAGTTCGCAGAGCAAATACAAAAAAAGAGTGATCCAATGCAAATGGTCTTTGAGGCTTTTAAATTAATCGCGGATTTTAAAAATAACAGTGAGAATCAAACCCGCCATGGCTAGGTCCCAAAAAGAAAGCTTTAAAATAATATTTTGGAATGCGAACGGCATATCTCCAAGAATAAATGAACTTAGGAGCTACGTAAATGAAAATGATGTAGATGCCCTGTTGATTCAGGAAACTAAAGTTAGAGAGAATAAAAAACTAAATATAGCAAACTATATTGGCTATCACAACCTAAGCTCAAATACAACTGCTAGAAACCCCCATGGAGGAACAGCAATATATATCAAAAAAATATTCCCCACGAGGAAATAAACAACATAAATCTTCAAGGAGTAGAAAATACTAGCATAAAAATTAAAATAAATAATGTAAACCCATTTATCCTAATTTCAATATATGTCAAAAACATGAGTGGTATAAATGTAGCTGCGCAGCTGGAACTGCTTTTCTCGCGATATCCAAACACAATACTCGCGGGCGACTTCAATGCACACCACCGAGCGTGGGGCAGCAGGAGAGCCAACATACGCGGTACACAGGTACACAGATTACTGAACACAACAAACACCAACATCATTGCACCGTCGAGACCAACCTGCTTCTCAGGTGCCAACGGCTCATTCATAGACTTCGTCCTAACGAGAAAAAAAGAATACGCTCACACTATCGATACCCTGGATGAATTCGACTCGGATCATTTACCGGTATTGGTGACATTCGATCTGAACACTCCCCTTCCAGCCTCTCTGGGACAAGAGAGGGTGAACTGGAACGTTTTCAAAAGAGCACTTTTTGAGCCGCACTTGGCAGTACCCAACATTATGAGCACGGCGGATATTGACTCTGCCACACACACACTCACAACAGAAATCAAGAGAGCTATTGCCTCTGCCACAACACATCGTGAGTCACCAAAAATGCCCACACTTTCCCACCATGTCAAACAATTAGTTAGGCAAAGGAACAGAATGCGTAAGACATGGCAGGCTAATAGAGACCCTACCCTCAAAAGGGAGCTTAACAGACTCACGTGGAAAGTCAGGGATAAAATTGTCGCAGAAAAGCAGCAACAGTATAAAGAGTTAATTGAATCCCTTAGCCCGGAAGACGTCTCGCTTTGGCAATTCGCTAAAAGACTCAGAAAACCTCAAATTAAACTCCCGCCACTAATAGATGGCGTTAAAATCGCGTACTCAGATGAAGAAAAAGCAGATGCGCTTGCTAGGCATTACGAAAAGCAATTTGAACCAAACCACGATCTAATGTGTCAGGACACCCTAAGAATGGTTAGGCAAACTCTAAATAACTTCAGGAACTCCCCGGTCACGGCTGAGATTAACCCAGCTACCCCGAAAGAGATAATTGATATCATCAAAAGCCTTAAAAACCGTAAAAGCCCAGGGCACGACAAAATCAGGAATATCGCGGTCAAAAACTTACCCCTAAATATAATATTTTACTTGACCACCCTAATAAACAAAATACTAAAACTAAATTATTTCCCCAAAGAATGGAAGGAAGCGATAATTATAGCGATCCATAAGCCTGGTGAGGATGCCACAATTCCAGCCAACTACAGACCAATCAGCTTACTACCGACACTTAGTAAAATTACTGAGAAAATAATTCTTAATAGACTGAACACGCACCTTAGTGAGAATGATATTATCATTCCGGAGCAGTTTGGATTTCGGCCAAAACACTCCACCACTCATCAATTGCTGAGAGTGGTAGAGTACATATCTTCTGGACTTAATAGTAAGACACCCACAGCTGCGATTTTTCTTGACATACAAAAAGCATTTGATAAAGTGTGGCACTGTGGATTAGCATACAAATTGATCACTCTAAAAGTCCCTGACGCACTTGTCAAACTTTTAATCTCATACCTAAATAACAGACACTTCCAAGTTAGAGTGAAAGATAACTTGTCTACACCCAAGCTCATTAAAAGTAGTGTACCGCAGGGATCCATCCTGGGCCCGACACTCTTTAACATATATCTAAATGACATCCCCAAGACCCTAGACACGGAGCTGGCACTCTATGCAGACGACAGTGCGATACTTGCAAAACATCCTTACGTCTCAGTAATGCACAGACAGCTACAACAACACTTAGACATACTCCAAACATGGTTGGAAAAATGGCGAATAAAATTAAACCCCAATAAATGTCATTGGATTTATTTCTCTAGAAAACGTAAACCTCCGCCGCCTCTGTACATAAACAACCATGCCCTTAAACCGGAAAAATCTACTAAATACCTAGGTGTAACGATAGATTCCCACCTAACCTGGAAACAGCACGTAACGAACTTAATCAAAAAAGCGTATATGGCCACAGGAGCTTTATACCCAATGATAGGAAACGGAAATATAAGTTATCAAAATAAACTCCTAATTTATAAATCGGTCATCCGCCCGGGTATGCTGTATGCAGCACCCGTATGGGGATATGCCTGTAAAACTACTATAGACTTACTAGAGACAAAACAAAACAAAACCCTAAGGATTATAAGGAAAGCTCCTAGATACTTAAGAAACTCGGTAATTAGGACTTCAAAAGACTTCAAAAGTAAGACTTCAAAATAAAAACTGTTAGAGCCCAAATTAAAAAGCTAGCGCTTAAATTCTATCAAAATCTGCCATCTGTTCCAAATGAACTACTATTCAATCTACATGACTATGATCATCGCAAAGCCAAATCACGTAAGAGACCCCGCGCGGTACTTAATATTGAAAATCGGAATTAGGTAAGTCCCAACTTAAATAGTTGATATTAAATTAAAACTCGATCAATGTTTTCTAAAAAATGTTCTTAAACCTTAAACTGCCAAATTGATAGGAAATCCTTAGAACTGCATCAACTCCCCAAAATTACTCAAACTCTAAATGTGCAACAAACTGCCACACTAGGAGCTAAGTCAAATAATAAAAACAGTAAATCAAAAACCTCGAACCTCCAACTATGGGCAAATGAAATAATGTCATAGTATGAAGATAAGAACCACACCTAGAGATTGGAGATTAAAGGCGCTTCGCGCCTGGTGCTCTTTTCTGGACGAAACCCATCACAGGTAGAGAGTCTTATGGCAACCTTTCCGTGACCACTGAACTAAGTCACATGACTTAGGCACTCCCCTACACGTATATTTTCTTGCGCATCTCTCCTGCCATTGCAATTGCATTACGTTTCCGAAAGCGAGAAGGCACATCGCACGTTTGCTTTTACTTTTAAGCAAAATATGGAAATGTCCTGCGCTGCATATGGATGTACGTCAAAGTTTATCATAGGTGGAGACACTACGTTTCACAGGTAAGTCGTTTCCATTCATTTTGGAAGATATTTTGTATAAAATAAACCGTTCATTGGCATGTGCGACCATGCCTTCCTATAATAAAAGTAGATTTTCTGGCTTTGTAAATAATGTATAGCCCTGTAATTATTTTTAAAATAAAATATTTTATATATGTTTGTGTACTTTCATAAACTGCACCTCTATAAATGCTTAAAGTTAGAAGAGAAAAATAAAATAAAGGTGAAACTTTTAATACGCCTAGTTTCCTCTCTTGGCGACATTTTTTTTACGCCAACTTGGATTGTTTACATTTTCATACTCTTTTCCCCTGACAATGTTTTCATGTCATATAATGCTATGAAATGATTAATAACTCCCAAGAAATTTATATAAATATCAGTAAGTACACATTTAAAATTTATATTTTTGCTGAGTATATATTTTCCAGACTTATAAAAATACAGTGTATGGCCGTAAATATAATTTTTCTTGAGAATTGTAGCAGAAACAATTACTTTTTACACTTTCTTTTGGTATTAACTGTCTTTGTATGTACATTAAAAAATACTCGTTAAACATTTCAAAAAAGTCCTTAACTGTATATGTAATGTATCAAATGAAATTGAGCAATTAAAATGCGATTTGAAAATTTTTTGTGATTATGAAATGTATAAAGTAACCATATTAAAGTAACCATTCCTGGTACAGATTTGATATAAAGAATTAGGATTTTTCAACTTTTTTTCGCGAGCCAGATGTGGCGCCAAATGTGGCGAGCCTGATTTGCCCGCGCGAAATGTTCCGTGACGTGTGTTTCTGGAAATTCTGGCAACCCCACCCCTTTTAGCTTTCTGATATAGTCGGTTGCGGCCATTTTATTTTTGTTTTGTTGTTGGTGTGTGTTGAAGACCCAGACCGTCCGGCTCGTCCTAAGGACTTGAGCAACGTTGTTGGTGTGTGTGTAAAAACGTGTCTGAGTGTGTTAAAAACGTAAATATCATACAGGAATTAAAGATAGCACATGTTATTAGATAAAATAATGTAGAAGCAGAAAATTTACATTGAAATAATGAGAGTTGTTTTATGACCGCAATATGGAAACAATTATTTGTGCAATTTGGATATTTACACGTGTTTTTCTTTGAAAAGTTTTGGATTTCATTAAACCAAGTACTGTGTTTAGATTTTGTTGTCCACGTAAAGTATCGTTTCTTTTAAATTTCTTTAAAGTACAAACTTTTTTCTAAGTATCGTTTTTTCTTAAATTTAGTTAAAGTACAAACTTTTTTCTAAGTATCGTTTTTCTTAAATTTAGTTAAAGTACAAACTTTTTTTCTAAGTATTGTTTCCCGTAAATTTAGTAATTTCGTTTTTTTTCTTTGTTAATTATCGGCATTTGTATGCATTTTTTCTAAGTATTGTTTCTCGTAAATTTAGTAATTTCGTGTTTTTTCTAAGTATTGTTAATTATCGGCATTTTTATGCATTTTTAATTATATATGTTTATATTTCGTACGCGAAATGTACAAGATGGCGTCCGTTATGAATTTTCAAAACACCGTACGCGTTGGCGCCAGTCTTGGCGACAAAAAAAAATGGCGGATTTAGCCAAATTCTTTATATCAGATCTGTTCCCCATTCCTAATATTTATCTATAATAAGTGCAATAAAATATTCAAAAATATTTTTCAATTCAGATTTTGTGCATTTAAAACTTTTATTAAAATGTTAGCTAATTTCTATTATTTTTATTAGTTTTCCCAAAGATGAAAAAAGATGTGGGAAACACAACTAAAAAGAGAAAAGTTTTAAGCATTAAAATATGCTAAATTGTTCTATATGTGCAAAATATGCTAAATTGCATCAAAATATACTAAATTGCATCAAAATAGGCTAAATGAAAAAAAAAATTAACGTTTAGTCATTTTTAACAATTATTTGTTATGCCTAGTGTTCTATAAAGGCTGGAATTTTTTAAACAGTCGGTGGGGGGATGAGGATGTTTTTTACATAAAGTTGGGAACAAAACGGATTTTTGTTTTCAAATCTGGCTTTTTTCCATATCTTAAAAATGAAGAAATCTAAAGAGTCTCACTGTCTGATGAATATGTAAAGCAAAGAATGATATTTTAAATAATAATAAAAAACATATATAATGAGTCGCCGCGTAAATTCATAAAAGATTCAAAGTAATACTTTTTTTTTTTTAAATTAGAATGCGAAGATATCATTCCCTTATGTTAAAAATTAGAATTGTGAAAATATTAAATTTTGGGATGCAACAACATAAATATAAGAAATTTCATAACACATATTTAAAAAATTAAAAATAATTTTAATAATGGAGAAATTATTCTCCTATAGATTCTATTTAGCTCTTTGAAACTTCGTTCTTTGATCCTTTTAATTATGTCAAAGTAATAATATTTTTGATCAGTGAGGAATTGAGTGTGAAAATGTTTCAAAATTGTGTTTAAAATGTTTATTTATTCTCCACTCCTTCCCAGCATTTAACAGGGTGTTGTTCTATTGATAAATATGAATTAATAAAGCCATTTTATTAGAAAGTTAAAGTCATTAACTTTTGCACGTTAATGCCTTACAAGCAGCATTTTGATTTATTATAATAATATTGTGTCCAAATATTTTTAAAAGCAATTTTTTTTTGGGGGGGTGTCAAGGAATATAAAGTAACTGTTGCATAATCTGGGAATAATATACAAGATTTTGAATAGATACAATTGTATAATGCTCAGCTATATTACTAAAGTTGAAAATTGGCATTGCCTCACTGCCAATTTTGCACTTCAGTTTGTACAAAAATAAAAGTGTTTTATTAAAAATAAAGTTTTACTGAAGTAAGGAAATAATTTTAGCGGCACTTTTAAAACACTAAAAGGTATGGTAATTTTAATGACTGAATGTATATTTTCTAATGACTGAATGGGGGGGGGGGGGTCAAGGAATATAAAGTACCTGTTGCATAATTTGGGAATAATATTCAAGGTTTTGAATAGTTATATAGAATTGTATATTGCTCAGCTATATTTCTAAATTTGAAAATTGGCATTGAGGCAATTTTGCACTTCGTTTATACAAAATCTAAAAAAAAATATATATTTTGTTAAAAATACACGTTTACTGAAGTTAAGGAATCATTTTAGTGGCACTCTTATAATACAAAATGGTATGGTAGCTCTGTAAATGTATACTTTTAAAATCTCAAAGTTCATACAGATTTTTTATTCATTATTAAAATGTTGATGCATTAATATTAAACATCAACAACCTTAAATAATTAGTGATTTCTTGGTTTATTTCATCCCGTTTAATTTTATATACACTATATAAACCAGTGGTGAATTATGTATTGATATACCTCGTTCTTCTGACATAAAATGGGTCTTTTCCATCCACACATTTGGAAAAAATGAGCAATAAGAATTTCAGAACTGAAAATTATTTTAAAATGTATATTCCTGCCCAACCCCTTCTCTGCATTTGACAGGGTGTTATGAACTTATAAAGCCATTTTATTAAGAAGTTGCAAGTTAATGTCTTGCAAGCAGCATTTTGATTTATTATAATAACACTGTGTGCAAATATCTTTAAAAACATTTTTTTTGGTGTGTGTGTGTGTGTGGGGGGGGGGGGGGGGTCAAGGAATATAAAGTAGCTGTTGCATAATTTGGGAACAATATTCAAGATTTTGAATACTTATATAGAATTGTATATTGCTCAGCTATATTTCTAAATTTGAAAATTGGCATTGAAGCAATTTTGCAGTTCGTTAATACAAAAACTAAAAAAAAAAGTATTTTGTTAAAAATACACGTTTACTGAAGTTAAGGAATAATTTTAGTGGCACGTTTATAATACTAAATGGTATGGTAGCTCTGTAAATTTATACTTTTAAAATCTCAAAGTTTATACAGGTTTTTTATTCATTATTAAAATGTTGATGCATTAATATTAAACATCAACAACCTTAAATAATATAATTAATGTTTTTTTCGAAATTAAGGCCAATTTCACTGATGCTTTCATTAATTGAATTGAAAACAAGTAAAAACAAACAAAAAATATATTTTCTTTTCAAATGCACCCTTTTATTAGTTGTATGTAACTTAAATATATGAAGGACAACACTATACAAAATGTTTGCTCCGGTTCCCGAGTTTTTCCTTAGAATAACATTAAGTTATTCTTTAGTGCATTACTCTTAACAGTTCCTTTACGGGCTCGGATGGTAAGGTTCAAAATTCAATGAATTAAAATATACCATGAAAGGTAATCATGCCAAATATGATATGATTTTTCTAGATACACCGGATCTCGAGTTATTCCCGCATAATGAGTATATATCTATGGCGGGACCAGGGTGGGCTATCCCGATAAGGCTCAAAATACAAGAAATCAATATATACCGTAAAAGACAACGAAATACTAAATTTGGATCTTCTAACAAGAAAATTAAAATATATCACAAAAGACAACGACATGCCAAATTTCATGTTAGTGTGATTAATGGAACTTGATTAGTTAGGACCTAAACTATAGGTATTTTGAAATACATCAGACGTATTCAGCACTGTTTTACTCCTGTACAAAAAATTATTTTATAGCGCCAAGCGCGGCAATAAGTCGCCAAGTCTGCGAGTCTTCGACCCTAAGTCACGTGATACATGCAGTGGTCACTTTTTCAATCTCTTCTGAATAGAAATGCGCAGTCTACCTATATCTCTGTTCGAAGGATAAAACAGGTTTTTTCTCATTTGTTCTAAGATTTAGTATTTTTGATATCAGCGTGCATAGTAGGACAACTAGATTGTTTAAAGTTATCTCGTGCACAGTTTTTTGTATTCTGTGAAGTGTGTACATCGAATTGTTCAAGAATTATAAACAGCAAACCAACTGAAATTACAGAAGGTAGTATTGTTTCTCTGTCTTTAAAATGTATTCTAAATGTGTTATTTTGTGCATTATTCAGTTTGTAAAAAAGTATTGTTTTGCGTCAAATACTAAGCGATCTTTCTATTTGTGCTAAACATTGGAAAGAGATAGATACTGCTATGCCTATAAATGCGCAAAATTGCGATGCAAATATATTTCACGTAAAGTAACTAGTGCTTTTAAAAAATGTTTCTTTTGTAAGTGTTCCGCTTTGAGACAATACACATTGCAAAATACTGACGAAAAGTGGTTTCGGTGCTGTAAAATGTTCCCCTTCTTCAGGTTGCAAATAAAAAATGTATATGCAGTCAGCTTAATATAAATGATGAAGCTTTTGGTATAAATACTTCCTTCCTTCCTTCCCAAAGAAGTGATTCAATAGTAATACTCTTGAGTTTTGAAGTTATTTATTACTTTTCCTGTATCCATAGTATAATGAATAATGAAAGTATTATGATGGGATGAAAATTTTGAGTTCGAGTTTCCGATGGAAAATTACGTTTCAAGCACCCTTGAAGTCGAGTCGATCGTTTTTTGGTGATGTGAATGTCCGTGAGTCTGTGGACATCTAACGAAAGCAGCGTTTCAAACGAAATTTGGTACAATAATTACAATTAAGGAATACTAGGAGACTATTGATTTAATTAATCAAATGTTCTGAAGAACCCCTCCCTCCCCAAGAAAAAAAAATGTGTATTAAATTTTGATTAAGTCAGAACTTTCAATAATGTTACATAAAAATTCATTTCGAATGTAATTTTGTACTAGAAAACAATTGACCTAAATTTTAGAACCCTCTCATGAACTATTCTTCTGAGATTCCATTTTTACAAATAGAATTATCAAAAGAATTACATAAAATTGAAAAAACGCATTAACTACTGGGAAATATGTTCATTTACCATATGTCATATTATGAGATAAATTTGTTAACATCATTCTCGTGGATCTAGATCACTCCATTCACGGTAGAAGATACTTTGTGTAATAGTTATATATTTTGTCGTCTAAAAATTTGTCAATAATCATTTATACATAAAAAATGCTCTTCTCCATGTTTGTCTGAAACGTTTGGCGATACATTTGGCAGCCCTTGAAACTAATTTAGCCCAATATCGCCAAATTAATTATATGGACCATATTGTTTTTTGCGGATGTTATCAATATTGAGAATTTTCAGTTTAATGTTGCATAAAATGCAAGTTAATTGCGTACTTCGAAATAGTCTTACTTGCTGTCATATGGAAAACACGAAAATGTACAAATCAATGTTAAAAATCTGATGTTGACAGCACATGACTTTCCTTATATAATGCAATGTATTTACCAGTAAAAAAAAAAAATACGTTATTCTTATTGTATATTCTTATATATTTCCTAAGATATTGAATTCCCAAGATATTTGAAACGGTGCTCCCGTAGAAAATCCGTATTCGAATTTTCTACCCCGTCACAATACTTTCTTATACATTATTGTATACAAGGAAAATGAAAACATTGTGCCCTCCATCTCATAATGCGAAAGAAGTAAATGCATTGCATTATATAGTGAAAGTCATGTACTGCCCAGATCAGATTTTAATTTTTTAATATATATGAATTTTAATAAAAATTTCACTGAGAAGTCTTGCTTCAAAGTGTGACTAATCCGATATTCCAATTATCTACTTTCTGTTTCTATACATTTTTTTTTTCTAATTTGTAAAAAGTATTGAAATAAATAAATATGTGTAACTGTAACGCAATAATAATAATATGATATAGGCAGTACTCCTACACAATGCAAAGACTTTTTTTCTGTCACATCGAAATAATGGTTGTCAAGACTCACGGCACGTTGTATTTGGCATTGAATTAACATCACTTAAATTGATGTGGGCAGTACATGACTTTTCTTATATAATACAATGTATATATTTCCCAGTGAAAAAATAATGTTTAAAAGCCACGGCACATTGACTGTAATATTAAATTGCACATTTGGCGCTTTTTGAAAGTCAACATGTAAAACTATTTCGAATTACCCAATTAACTTATAATGAGAACAAATTTAAATAGGCAATTTTCATTATTGATAGCATATTCGATAGGTAATACAGATATATGTTAAACTATTTCAGTCATTGATAATAGATAATAATAAATAATAAAATGTTTCAATTTAGCTTCATTTTTAAGATATTTACGATATTTTCATCAATCTTGGGCGAATTATATTTATGTTGGCGATATTTCGCTTGCTTTTATGTATCATACTTTGCCGATGTCAAGCGCTTTTTCTATAAATAAATTAACATTTGAAAACTATATACGGGGTTTTCTATGTATAAATAAGATTGGCAACTAGATTGGGGGGGAGTGAGTTCATTCGATAATTTGAGGATCGTTTACGTTTAAAATTAGAAAGGTTCCATAATTCACCGATTGTGATATTTGTACTAAATTTTTATCGAAACGCTGCATTCGTTCGTGAAAAATCGTATCAACAGCCTCATAGTTATACACAAACATCTGCTCACAAAACGTTCGATTCAAATTCAGGAATACTTGAAACGTGCTTTTCGTCGAGAATTCAAATTCTTGACGTCGCACCAATAAGTTTTCTATATATTATACTATGTGTATATAGAAAGTAAATATAGCTCTTAGATTGTACAGGTGCAAAGGATTAATAGGAAGTGTAGTGCATAAAATTTGGCCGAATAGCACATAATGACAGTTGTCCGCAATTACAGTATTTAATTATAATTAATAAAACTATTTCTTTGAAGACCCAGAAAATGGCTCGTCCAAGGTTTTAAAGTAAAATATACAGCCGAAATAAAAACTATTTCTTAAACGGAGGAATTTATTTAAAACAAAAATTTAAAATTTTAGTGCATTCTTCTCCCCCCCCCCCCCTCCGAAAAAAAATCTATTTAGTCTTTTTACTAGGATTGCTGAGTTCCCCTGAATTTCACTTGCATTTAATTTCTAGATATGCCTCTGTTTAAGAGACGACACGAATAAAGGCTAGACGCAAAGCTCCTTCTTTCATATTAAAAAGAAAAAAACATGCAGATCAATGATACAATTAAATACTCTATTACAGAGGATACTTTTCAACTGATGTTGCAAAAAGACTGTCTCTTAAAACGAGATCTGATACCAGGACCTTTAAAGCATGAAAAGAGGTCCGAACTCAAACTCTCAATTATAACTATATTTAACATTTAAAAGGGGTAAAAATATTTAAATGCTTTAGAAGTTCAAGTTTAACAAATTGTTAACAGTTTTAAATATTTGTTAATACTAAAACTTATTAATATCTAAAAGAGAGACATAGAAGCATTCTCATTAATGTTTTACTTGCTTTAAAAATTTAATTTTATCAAATGTTAATTTGTTTTAAGCATTTGTTAATACTGAAGAAATATATTTGGCTATATTCGATCTGGAAAATTTTCTAATATCTTATTAAAAGTTATTAAGAATATTGATACTGCATATAAGATTTTTATTTCACAGAGATATATTGTGAGTACTACTTGAAATTATTTCTAAAGTAAATTTGACACTTTTATATTTTTATAGCCTTATATAAATATTTGCAAATAATGTTATAAATTAAACATGCCATTCCAAATATGTTGTAAATTAAACATGCCATTCCAAATATAATGCAATTCCAAATTACCATCATAAGATAACACTGAGATTTAAAAAATAAATATACTTGATAAACATAATTAAAATAAAACAGGAATAATTTTGAAAATAAACAGGTATAATTGACTGTATTTATCTTACTTTAACATTCTAATAATATTTCAATAAATTATCTTATTCTGCCAAAGGAAATCTGAAATTATCTTAAAAGTGAGATGCACATTTTTACAACTACAATAATTGATTAATATTTATAAATAAATTTATGAATCTTATTTCTTAAGAAAATCCGTAGAACTCTAGATTTAGACTTGGTTATTTGATTAGGTACAGTTTGGATATAAAGAATTTGGTTTTCTCAGCTTTTTTTTCGCGAGCGATAAGTCGCCATATGTGGCGCGAAAATAAATTTCATTTGGCGTGAAATATGTTTTTCTGGCAACCTCTTTTAGCTTTCTGATATCGTCGGCTTCAGCCATTTT